>NW_010588600.1:117183-161859 GCF_000705375.1 Tinamus guttatus | reverse complement strand
CGCGCTGCGTGTAGATGGCGTAGGGGAAGGACGGGTCGGCCGTGCTCACGATCTGCACCTCGCGCTCGGGGGCCGACGGCAGGTAGATGGACCACTGGAAGTTCTGCTCCGCCGGCCCCTGGTAGCCGCTCACGCGGCACCACAGCGTGATGTGGGAGCCCCTCACTCGGTAAAGCGGCCCCTTTTGAACGGTCACCTCCCGTTGGCCACTGCTCAAACCTGTCAGCAAATGGTCACCACAAGTGTGTTTGCACAGTTAGGGTTGGACTTGATGATCTTGAAGGTCTTTTTCAATCATAATGATTCTATGATTCTGTTCTATGCAGGAATATACACTGTTTTAGAGGTGGACACTCAGAACAGCAGCAGGCCTGGGGGTGCATGGGACTGCGAGGTAACCCACAAAGGCTTGCCCTGCATGGTTATTCTTCTGAAGCATGAAGCTCCAGGGACTTTGGCACTCAGTACAGTTATGAGGACAAACCATGTAACTAAAAGCTTCCAAATTTTGTTATATCCTGACACAGCAGGTCACACAACAGAGGCCAGAGCATCACAGCTACAGGGCCTTCAAGCTCAATCGTGGCATCATCCTGCCAGTTGTTCAGGGGGAGCTCAGTGGAAGAGCCTTGTAACTTGGAAAGATGAAGAGAGCCCAGTGCTCAGAGCCTGCACAGGCCAGGATGGGAAGGGATGGGTGCCAGGGTGCCTCATGCCAGTGCTGCCTGAGGCAGGGATGTGGTGCCAAAGCTGGGCGCTCCACCAGCTGGGCACATTAGACAGCAAAGGCAGGCTGGGCACCGGCCTTGCGCTGCTTCCCGACATACACACAGAGCAAAACCACCCATGGGCACTCATGCACTGAGCCAAAAATCAACAGCAGAGACCAAACGAGGGAATGCACAGGCTGGTGACACAGATTGAGAAACCTCCGGAGCTCCATCCCACAGGAGGGGAGAAAGGACCCCCTTTTGCACCTTCGCCAGGGCAGGTAGCAGTCACACAACCAGTGCCTGTGTGTCCCCTCATCAAACCCCAGCCAAGGACCAGGCTCTCGCTTCATGAAATCGTAGTGATGACAGGAGACCGTGCCGCTTGGCCTCTGCCTTGGAGCTGGAGCAGCTCCAGGTTCCCCTTCACCTGCCCCTCGCGGTACCGGGCACTCACCCAGGACGAGGACAAGAGCAGTCCCCAGGGAATGTAGCAGCCCCATGGGGAAAAGCTCCATGTGGCTCCTCTCCTGGAGAAGTGTCAGGAAGCTTGTGACAGCAGTCACAGTGCAGTGACAGCAACAGCCACACGGCTTTTGAAAGCAGCTGGGAGGAACAAGTCAACCTCTGACCACAGTTTCCTCTATGTAGAAAACGCGGGGAGTGGTTGGGGAGCAGAGAGTGCTCAGTAAGATGCTGTGCCCAGGACCTTGCACCCAGCGGCGCTTGGAGCAGGTTGTGTTCATGCCCCCTGCAGCACTGCTCAGATGCGGGCTGGCTGCACGCACCAGGGCCGGGCGGCTCTGCCCGCTCTGCGGCGCCTGGCACGCAGCACGTGCTGCACAGCGAAGCAAGGAGGCTGCCCTCTCTGCTTCCACTCTGCGCTGTAGCTCCCTGTTCGGTTACATTAAGTATTTTTTGTCTTGCTTTGCTTCAAGCCAACAAGCAGGATGACCCCCAGCCAAATTCCCCCGCTGTGTGAGAGGACAGACTTGCTTCCAGCACCTCAGGCTGGATGGCAAAGCGCTCTCCCGCAAAGCGGCGCTGCAGGCAGGTGCCCAGACCTGGTGGGCTCCCGGGAGCAGCTCTGCTCGCCCCAGCAGCGAGGCCAGGGCCGTCGTTCACAAGAAGTTTTGCTGCTGTGGGGCTGCAGGCAGGGGCGAGGCCGGAGGCGAGTGCTGTGTCCTTCCCCAGCAATGCTCGCTGACACCCGTGGCGCTTGTCGCACATCCCTCCTGCTCGTGCAGGGAATGAGGCTGGAGGCTGGCACGGGTGTTGGGGCATGTCCCTGGCAGGGAATGTCCAGTCTGTCAGCATGCAGCTGAACATGGGGGTTTCGAGCGGCGGCACTCCAGAAGGATTTGTTTCTCTTTTCCACAGGAAGGATGGCAGCACGAAGCATTTACTCCCGAGCACTGCTCCCACGGCACTGCCAGGGCACAGACTGAATGGCAAGATTGGCTTAGGGATTTGCAAGCTAAAAACAGGCTGTAAAGCTTGCTTGATCCCAGTGGACTCCTAGAGGGAATGAGATTCATTTAATGAACAAACACAAAGGTCCCTCCTTTCTGCATTTAATAAACTGATCTGTATGACAGCCTACAAGTCTGGCAGATAAGGCAGAGACGCCTTGCTGCAAGGCTTGCACCCTTATTAGCTCTTTGAGGCTGCTTGTTAGCCTGCACACCCAGCTCCACTGTCACCACTAGTCTAGTGGGACAAGCTCTTGCAACAGGCGAAGAGGTCCCTGCGGCATTTCACCTGTCCCCTGCTGCCCACTGTCATTACAGCGAAACAGAGCAGAGGAACATGAAGTGTTTTGCGGAAATAGAGGGTAACATAGGCTGAAACCTACTCAGCATCTCCACAGAGGCAGCGGAGCAGCTATGGCAGAACTGCACGTAGGCTTTGGTTCCCTGCTGCAGGATGGAGCCCTCCTGCCCCACAGAGAAAGGATCAAGAGGTGCCTGGCTTTCTGAGACCAACCTGCTATTAGCAGTGGCCTGTGGGGAGCGCAGACTCCTGCACTCTCAGATCCCCTGATGAAAAGCCTACCACTTTGGTGGAAAGAAAAACATCTCTGCTATTGCAACAGAGTAAATGGAGAGGAAACTTTTGAGTTCAACCTCAGTGAGCTTCCTATAGTCAGTGTGCAGATAAACACACTCAAGGGGACATTTAAACTCCAAGCCTGCAACTCAAATGACACATGAATCACTGTTTACATTTGCAATAAAGAAACCATGGAGAATAGGATTGCTTTACCCAGCCCTATCACCAGCAATGATGATGCTCTGTGGACAGAAACAACAGCTCCCTCTTTTTGGGATAGTAGTCTAAATCTTACTCCCTTCCTTCCTGGGAAATCAGTATAGCCAAACATATGGCAGGGCTAATAACCATGCAAGGATGTGCAAAGCAAGAGGATCAGAGAATCCTTTGCAAAGATAACATTGCTCTTTTAGAAGCAACATCAGTGAAGCCAAGTCTGTGAGGAGACTGGGAGAGACACCCTTGTCTCATCTTCCTGGGGAAGATAGGGAAGGGAAGGCAGGGAATATGTTTCTTGGATAGCCCAGAAGATCCCTGCTGGCACCTGCAGGGAGGACTCGCCTCCTCCGAGCCGGGCAGTGCTCGTGGCCACGCGCCTGACCCAGTGAGCGCAAGCGCTGCCTCCCTGCCCTCCAGACTGGCGCCTGAGCAGGGGGCTGCTGGCAGCACCCCCGGACGGGTCACCACGGCCTCCCCCGCAGGGTGGGAGCGCCAGGGGTCACGTCGCGCTGCCTTTGGCCTTCACATGCATGATGACAGCCTCTAAGTGCCTGCTCCCACAGCCAGCTGCCCTATGCCATGTCCACTGGACCACGCTGTTGGCCACCTTCTTGAATGCTGCTAGCCACTTTGGGCCAAAGCCTTCCAGAAAAACTCAGCCAAAATGCGGCATGGAAAGTTTTACTAAGCCCAAGCCAGTCACGGTGAAGTTAGACGCTGCCTAAAGAAAGCACAGCAGCAACTAGCAACATCCACAGGGGCTTTTAAGCATCCCAAATAGCCAGGTGGACACTCCCTTAGTGCACGGCCTGGAGCCTGTGGTGGGATCAGTGTGAGACAGGGTTAGTCTGCTAGTCTGCTAGTCTGTTAGTCTGCTAGTTAGGTAGAAACACTATGGAGGACGTTATCAGGATGCAGGTGGCAGTACCATGTTCGTACTGCCTTTTAGAGGGACCAGACTGTATGCGGAGGCCGTGCTGTTCCCTCTCTCTGCCAGTGCCTTCTCACCCTCTAGCTCATGTCATGGCGCTGCAGCAGTGTGGATCAGAGCAGGATGCAGGGCTTAGGGCCAGGCTTGCCTGCCCATGTATTCTGCTTGGCCGTGGGCTCCTCAGAGCTCCTTAGGCAGCGCCACAGAGGGCTCGAGCACAGCAGGCTGCTGCTGCTGTGACCCAAGAGGAGGGGGAATACAGCACTGGGTACAGACTATAGGCAGAGTCAACAAAAATTGCTCCCATTTTTGCTTCACAGGTCTCAGGAAACAAGGATTACATGCTCCAAAGCGAGGGGTTGGGGCTGGCAGGGTCGGGAGGCTTGGGGAATAGCACAGCATTGCCACGACAAAGTGGCTGTCTCCGAGGGCGTACCAGAAGCCCACAGATAATCAGGCACGCTGGCACAATAGACTTTGAAGTCTGCCATCAGGTTTTCTCAGCCCTGCTCAGACATCAAAGCCAGCTGGTTACTGCTCCCGATTACAGAGCCAAGCCGGAGCCGGCTTCCCCGGGGCCGCCCGGCTCAGCCGCAATCCTCCGTGCTGCTCTTGTGGGCAGAAACCACCCAACAGAGCACCAGCACCCAAATCCTCCAGCTTCAGCTTCTGGGAGCTCAGCTCTCAGCTACACGGGCTTTCACCTACAGCTTTTGGAGCCATGTGAGATTTCGGTGGATGAAGATCTCCGTGTTGACACAGCGCTGAACCAAACCACCAACTAGTCCCAAGGGAAGTCAGACAGCTATAAAGCTAGAAGGAAGTCTAGCAAAAGCAGAGAAAATAAACATTTCTTATAGCAGTAAGGAGGGCTGCTTCTGTTACTTATATCTCGTGTATCCTGTGCTCTCACAAGACACAGCGCCGTTGCATGGTCTTCAGGAGCAAAACTCACAGCAGAGAACTTCAGCACAGAAGGGCTGTTTCAGTAATTTTGCAGGGATAAAAGTTAATTGATACAGGAACTAAAATAAATTAATAAAATAAAAAAAAAATGTCCAAGAACAGAACAGGTTAGGGAACAGAGAAACACCCACCTCGTAAGGCTGCAGCTTTCTAGGACTGTGGTCACTCTCAGGTGAAAGCAGAAAGGGCTCAACCAGAAAGAGCCCCACAGCTCCCTTCTGAAACAGGTGGTTGCTCTCCTTTGCACTGTCATGTCTCCTGTAAAAAGGCAAACAAGGACAAAATTGGCCAGGCACTTACAGGGACAAAAAAAGGCGGGGGGGTATTATTTCTCTTTTATTGTATCATTAGCAGGCAAACACACTTGTTCTGAAGCTGCTCTGCTGAAGAGATAAAAGTGGAGCTTAAACCACACATCTCATCTCATGTCTTGTCCCCATACGAAAAATGTCTCCCATTGTCTCCCAATAAGAGAAATGCTCTTTAGCTTCTCCCCTGGCCTCCTTTCTTTGGATTTTCTACGCATGCAAGATCTGAACAAGCTCATTCCTCTATCCGTATAACTCCATCAGTCTCATAGTCTTGCTCAAAATACTTGATTTAAGGATCTGATATAAATCTCCTGGACACCTCATCTTACTGCTCTGGGCTTCAAGGATGAAACTGGGTTAATTTTAGATGAAGCTAAACCCAATTGGTTTAGCTCCTGAAACATGCCTATGAGCTCCAACACATGCACATCTGAAAGAAGATTGCCCCCTAGACACGGTGAGGGCAAGCATTGGGTCCTTAGCACAAACTTGCCCTACAAATCCACTCCTCTTGCCCCACACCAGTCACTAACACAGACGTAGCTGATGTCATATCCCCAGCTGAAGAAGGAGGAGATGAAACGCTGTTGTAGCACTTCATCAAACCCTTCTTTCCAACACCCACTGTCTCCCCACTTCACCCCTTGGTCGGGGCTGAGGGCTGTGGCCATGGCTGGGCGCTCTCCGCCGCGGAGTTGGAGCCCCGGGAGGGCGGCACAGACGCCGGCGATGCTGCAAGGAGGCCAAGGCGGTGGGGAGGGTGCTGTTCCTGCCAGCCCCTCACAGCACCCCAAGAAGGAACGAGAGCACGTGGCACGTCTGGAAAGAGGCCGCCGCTCTGCATCTGCCCTTTCCGAGCTGCATCACGCTGCTCCGGCTGCGCGGTTTGCCTCGGAGGCAGTGCAGCCCATTTTCTTTAAATTGCATCGATCCCCCTGGCAGAGCACGTGCAGGCCCAGCTCCCGACAGCACACAGGTGACAAAGGCAGCCCCCTGCTTGGCTCAGCTGCTGTGTGGTGCTAGAAGATGCTATGCACTGCCCCCAAACCTTGCTGCGCCACCATTCAAAGCAGCATGAGCATCTTTTAAGCAAGCACCACGATGAAAGACTATTTAGAAGCAGAGAGCTGCACAGGGGAACCAAAAAGACCAGACAGCAATTGAGAGATGCAGTGACAGCAAAGGCTGCAGAAGGGGAGAAAGAGGTTAAGAGGGAAAACATGGAGAACAATAACAGGAGGCTCTTGTTCAGGAGGAACTTCTGTTAGGGAATACATGAAGTATTAAGTGTTGGGAGAGAAGCTGGGTTTTAATATTAAGCTGCTTATTTAGGTCTCTAAGTTGTGGAGAAGCTACATTTCAAAACTAATTAGACTGACAGAGCTTGGATTCGATTACAGGATTTCCAGAAGCAAGAGGGTTTAAAAAAAAATTAAACAGCTGCCCTGGAAGTGTTAGCAAGAGAATTAAAGAGCCATTGCTGCAGCCAATTGTTAAATACATTTAAGCTGAAAAATATGATAACTCCAGCTGCCAAAATCCCTTTACACCAGTGGCTGCAGTAGGGAGTCACTGTCCTACCAGGTCTCATTGGAAGCTGTACAATGCATGTGCTTCTCCAGATGTAGAGGGAGGAACTGGCTCTCCAAGGCTGTCTGATGGCAGTGACTGAATTTGAAAGCATGCTGATTTTTCACCATCCCCAAACCTGTGGTAGCAAGCACAGCACCCGACTGCCAGATACAGGCAACTTAGGGGCTAAGACTGCAACAGCGAAAGGCTGCAGGCTGCAGCAGAACGGCTACTCAGGGGAAGCCCCGGTGTGTACATGCACTGAAAATCCCATCTTTACTGCTCAGGAGGGTAAGTCTCTGTCTGCACTAGCACTAGTGATGGTCTGATATACAGCCACACGCCTGAAGCGAGGAAAGCGAGGGAGCAGTAGCAGCACTATGTTTATAGCTCACCCTGCATCAAAGCCCTTGCTTTACTGACAGCTCAGATAACAGAAACAGATTCCCTCTCCCTCGTTCATTTGAAATCATGGGAAAGACAGCAACTTCAGAACATCTATTACCAAAACCAGAACAGTGCCTTTTGAAAGCCCCAAATTGCCAAATTCAAGTGCTCTGAAGTTCCTAAAGCACCTTTCATTTGTGGATTTCAACCTTCTCCCCAAGTGTAGATCCTCAGGCTTTCTAGAGAAATTAAGCCTGGAGCCTACTGGGCTGCCATAGTGGGACCCTGGAGTATAATGGAGCATCAGCATGTTTGCATAGGGGTCTGGGTGTTCTTAGCTAGCCAACAGTTGTTTCTGCAAGTTCAAAAGATGCTCTACTCCCATATGTCACCCTCTGACACTCCTCAGCAACGTTTTGGGTCAAACATCCTGATCAACATGCCATGAACCCTATTTTCCCTCGCTGCTGCGTGAGCATCCCGAGAGGAGAAGAGCAGACTGTGGTGCAGGCAGTGTCAGTGCTGTTGCTGCTGCTATCCTCCATTCGCGCTGGAGGCAAATGTCATTGCTATAGTCACACAAACAGTTATACTTACACTAAGCCAAACCTACTTCCTTCAAACCAAAGGTAGGAACTGCAGGGAACGCTAGTGAGAACCTCTGAGGTACACAGCCTTCATGGAGCAGGCATCAAGACAAACTCCAGGTGTGCATGATTGCTTTCACTTCCATGTGCTTGGACTGCTGTGTGTCTCAGTTTCAAACAAACTCCTCCTTCATGGTTGCTACTGCTGCCCAAGTTAGCTTGAAGGGGGCAACCAGTGATCTTAGTTTTGCGTGAGGTCTCCCATCTAACAGAGCCTGCAGCGCTTCCCCTGCTTCTCCCACAGGCTTGAGAAACATCTCTCACCACTGAAACGAGGCCTCAGTCAAGTGGGAAGCAGCAACTCAGACATGTTGCTGCCGCCCAGAAGGTAAGGGAAGGTTTAAACACAGCAATGCTGTGATTAGGGGTCCTGAGAGCTGTTTTGTTAACACTGTATACAACCAGGTGAAGGAGGGAGAAGTTATTGAACAGTGACTTACCAAAGACTTTTCTGGATGAGCACAGGGAACTGTGGGAGAAGGGAGGAGGAGGGAAAGAAAAAGGTAATGGCACCAGACAAGGACATCTCTGCACACACTTAAAAGGCTATGGGCAAGGCTGTCAGCTTCAAAAGGACCTTAATATCCTGTTTCAAAAGCAAATGCAAGCTGCTTCTGCCAGGCTGGGAACTCAGAGGTCAGCTTCTGAGAGGGCTCTCCCTGAGACATCAGAGACAAACATTTCTGAGCTAAGAGAACAGCCTTGCTAGTGTTCGTTAGGCTGCAGAGACTGATGGGAAGGAAGAAAAGGAAGTAGACGGTGACAGAAAGCAGAGCTGGTACCGTCTATTCCTGTGGAAAAAGGCCAAACAGCCAAAAAAGGAGAAGGACATTGTCCTTTTCGTTGCTGGAAAACTCACCTTACTGGCAGTGGTTTGGCTCTAAATAAATGCTTCAAGAAGACTGGCCACTCCCTCGTGGTTCGTCCGGTGGCTGTGTCGGATTCAGAAGGGCTGGACACCATTTGTGGCTGGCACACCAGGGTCCTCGGTGTAAGACTTGGATCCAACTCCAGCAGTCACATGGCAAGAAAGCTGCACGGCTGAAGGCCAGGACCTGAGCAAGGGATATCCATCACAGTTAAGGATGAGCTGAAGCCATTAGTCAACCCGGTACTGCAATCTGAGGTCTACTCTACACAGAGAAGTTATGCAAGTAACTATAAACACAGCAAAAGAAAGGTCAGGATTAAATCTACCCTAAGATTGTTTTTCCAAAACATAGGCTGTGTAAGGATGAATATCATCAGAATTTGAGGATGCATAATTAGCATCTTGGTTTAACAGTATCAACTACCTGCCCACGCTTCTTTCCTCCTTGCTTTTATTTTTCCTATCAAAGGTGAGTTTGTCACCCTAGCCTCCTTTATAGCTGATGGCAAGAAATGGGCCCCTTCACGTGTTTGTATTGTAAAATATAAGCCTCAAGTGGGTCAGATAAATTGCATTCTTGAGGTATCTGTCCAGGATGACTAGTCTGGTTGCAAAACATGAATCCAATCAAAATTACCAAAAAAATAAGTAAACAAACAACTACCCAAAAAACAAATGTGCTTTGTTTCACACTAGTTCATAATGTTCAGCATAAAGGTTGCCTGCCTGGAGCTCACAGATAATGAGCAGCATTTGTATTATGACAGCAAGCAGCCACTCAAGAGTAATCAGGCCATAAGCATCATCTTTAGAAAATCTGTCCTTTCTGCTTTGGCAAAGGGAATCCAAATGTCTCTTTGGACTCATTTCCTCATCAGAGGAGCTTAATTTTTTTCCATATTCTCTGGAGTCTCCATGACTAAAAGATCATTCGTAGGCATGTTGAAGTAGCCAGCTTTGCAGATCATTTGCAGTGGGCAAATGATGTCCTAAAGATTAAGCTAAAGATTGAGAGTCCTAAAAGTCCTAAAGATTGAGCTCTCAGCAGATGATTCAAGGATGCAGCAGCAGTACCTCCCTGCAGAGAGATAAGCAAAAAAGAAATGCAGAGACACAAACATCAGTCCAGAAGGCAAAGGCAAAAAGAGATGTACTCTGGGATGTATGAAAGAAGGGGGACAGGAAATAAAAGAGGCAGAGGGAACAAAATACTGAGGTATGAACAGCAAGACAGTGGACAAACAGAAAGAGGATGCACCTGAATATCAGAGGAGAGCTTAATAGCATTTTATTTGCATTGATAACTTGCATTTGACTGCAGGCACATACGGCTTTCATATGTCTTTCCCCATTTAGCATATATCAATGTACTCAAGGCCTTTGCAGAGGTGAAGTCTCCAGAGAGGGCAAACCCCAGCCCCTTCTCTCAGAGATCTTCTCTGTGAATCTTCTCTGTGATTTCTCAAATACCCAACACGTACTTTGTTCATACTGCAGCTTCCATATGCAGGGGAGGGGGAAGCATCCCCCACTTCAGTCCAGGCTTTAAGAAACTTGTGGGAGCCAAAGTGCATGGAAGGCCACATGCTGCATTTTAGCCACGTTACTTACCTCATACAAGGATTACCATTAGCTTTATCCTCAGTAGTGTAACAACACAGCTTCAGCTGCTGAAGGCTCTTCCTTGATGATCTAACTCTCTCCTGTTACCTGCTATGGTACCACAACCCCCTGCAATGGTAAAAATGTAAAATCCCACTCAAATGCTCCAAAGAGTAGTTTTTCTCAGGAAGATTTGCATGATCAGGTTCCTCACCTACACAACATGGTTATCCTCAAGCACACTATGCAATGCTAGTCTGGTTTGGCCCAGCCAAGGCCTTAGGACTAGCCCTGAACTGAGCAGGGCATTCAGCCAGAGCTAGCACAGCACAACTGGGCCCCACAGTGGGCAGCCCCTGCACGCAGCCTCTAGGTACAAGTAACGACATGGCCTAAGCCTGGTGCTGCAGAAGCCACCAAGTACCCAGGCTCTGACAGAGAAGTGCTTTCCAGTCTGCCTCTTGTATTAGGCAGCTAAATATTTCCATAGGCAGATAGCAGTGTCAAACCGTGGCAGATAACTGATTTTGCAGAGACTCTTGTCATTCGTAGCAATACTCAGAGGAGCAGCCTACAGCTCTCACCCCCAAGCTTTAGGCTTTGGCTCTTTTCCTCTTTAGGAAACAATCCTAACACTGCTACATGCAGGGCAGCAAGATCCAGGTCATCCTGGGAGGTGGAGGGACATGATCGCTTGCAGCTAATCCATACTTGCATGGAGATACGTGACCTGCACTGCTACAAAGGCTGCTGCCTCACAAGCATCCCACTCCCTACTCGGTAGCGTACATGTATGCTTGCAGCTAACAGCAGCTCTGCTGAGGAATCAGAGATCATTCAGAGCCTTTTCCTATCTCAGCTGATAGATCCTACCCCCTTGAAGAACTTAAAGCTTGGTTCTGCCTCCCGGCTTTCCGGAGGAACCCACCACAGGGGATGTCTCTGTTGACATGGGCTGCAAGACCACAAGACCAAGCCAAAGATCCTCCCTTAGCGGGAGTGTGGGCCAGCCAGCAGCAACCTCAGGCAGGCAAAGCACCAACCCGAACACAAACTCATCTTTTCAAAGCCAGTCTCGGCCTCTCAAAACTGCTTCTGCACCAAGCAGTCTCTTGTCGGGAAAGAAGTCAGCTTCTTACTGTGTTATTGTGGTATCCTTACATTGCAGCTGCAGATAGTGCCATAATAAATACAAGGGGGAAAAAAAATGGATTAATCCATTGGCAAGACAAACAGGAGCAACGATACTGATATTCATCCTACTACCTTAGAAATGAGAAGCTTAGGGAAAGGTCAAGAAAGACTCAATATAAAATGCCCAGGTTTTACAACTAATATTAAACACACACTTCTGATTGAATTATGGCCCTAACACTAATAAAACTGATACTTCCTCAAAAAAGTTGACTTTCAGAGGAGGGAGAAACAGCATAGATTCAATAAGGAGCCCTGATTCATCACACAAATGTAGACAAATTATTTAAATCTGCCAAAAATTAGGGACAATCCTTATTTCATATGGTAAGCAGTGCTTGGAGCAACATTGTAAGGTTTGTATTTGACACCTACCTCCACAACACTGTCTGCATAGGGACAAGCTACAAGGCAAGAACTGCTCATAGCTCAAAGACCAAGACCCACTGCACACACTTAATCAAAAAAGGTTCGCTCTTTATTTTTAACATAAAAAGAAACATTTTACACAGCACTGTTAGAACTATTCGGTACCTGCAGTCTGGAATTGTGCCAAACATTTTATAACTTTGAAATCAAAACAAATGAAAGAAAGTATCTTGTCCTTCTGCAATACAACGTTCAAGCTTGTCCTGGATCAAATTCCCAGTGCTTGGAGGAATTCACCAGCTTAACCAAGAGATGTGGCAAAGCAAACAGAGGAAGACCAATGTGAGCCCTTAGGATCCTTGGACAGTAACGCAGGTCATGGCTGGGAGGATGGGGACACTTGTACTGCCTCTCAGGCAGCCGACTCTCTTGACACGCTCCAGGGTTAATAGACAACCACATCACACACATCTCCACTCACGTACACACGCACCCGATCACACAGGAAATAATAATAATAAAAAACACGGAAAGTGACCAAGACATTTTCTCAATAAAGGTAAGATTGCCCGAGTATTTTAAAAAAGGGGAATAATACAAAATTGGCACAATTAGAAGGAAATCTGTGGGGCAAGTCTAGCCCCTCAGCTTCTAGCCTTCCCAGCTACAGCAAAAACAAGGTGTAAGGGGATGCAGCATTGCCTTCCACGGGGCTGGCAGCAGCACGAGCTAGTGGTGAACTTGCTTCAGTTGGAATGACAAGGATGGTTTATTACATGCCATGAAGGATGGTCAAAATTTACTAAGGGCATGGAGACCTTTCACTAAAGTGGCAGGGAGTCCTGATCAAAATAACCCTGAGTTTCTTCCAGCAGGGAGAAAGTGTGCTGTGTTGTGTGCTTGGGAAGAGCTGGCAGTTCCTTGCTCATTCATTCCCTAATTATTGCATTACAGTCACAATCCTCTTTCCCCCCCAAATTTAACGAAGAGCACATAAACAAAAGTTCAGTCGTCAAGGAGAACAAGTGACTGATGCCATGCTTGAAACTTAACCAGGTCAAGCCCTCTCAAAATCCCCCAATGCCACAAGCCTGCAGTGAGCAAAGCAGATGGTAAAACAGGAAAGAAGCCACTGAAGGTCAGTGTAGAAAGGAGACCTAGAATTCAAAATATCATACTGCTGTCCAAGAACACCCAAGGAAAAAGCAAGATTTTACTACAGCAAGCAGAACAGGAGTGGAAGAAAAAACTCTTGTTGTCAATGTGGTACCCAAATGAATCCTCTCCTCAGCTCCTCTCCTTTGGAAAGCACGAAGACAGATTCCTGGGCTTTCACAGTGGAAGCTAGAGACTGTTTCAGCCCTGTTCCTCAGTAGATGCAGCAACAGTTGCCTGCAAGACAGGCCCTTTTATAGGTCCCCACAGAGAAAAACAACAGGCCAGAAAGAAAAATTTCTATGGATGTTCAGGCCAAGATCTCACAGAGATTTAAAAGTTTGGGGTATGACAGTTTTAGATCACTATATAAAATGTCTATGAGTCAAACTGCAGTCGCAAGTCCCCACTCAGAAGTGGAGCCCACTGTGACAGTCTCTCATTCAGCTTCCAATTAGACACGTGCATGAGTGCGGGTGCGCGGGGCTTTCCAGAAAAACCTCAGCAGCCTCCGAACAAAATTCCTAATGTTTGCAACATAAAAGTTCCCAACTCAAAACTCAATCTAGAACAGCTACAGCACTGAGTGAAGATTCCCCAAGTACTAATATGAAATGAAGCCATCATAATAGCAAGAATATTAGACCGGCAGCTCCTCTGGAATGTGCACCGGGAGGAGGTGCTAGTGAAGGAGATAATCAAGGACATAATTAATGTTTAGATTGGCAGCAGTACAGCAACGCCACTACCTTCTGTGAATTTCCTCATCTAACACCTTTCCTCCTCAAACAAAAGAAAAAAGTAAAAATGATGGAGCCCTGGCCTCAGCTCTAGACAGCCCGCCCTCCTTGACACGAGCCAAACCATGGTTGTTATGCCACGAAAGGATACAGTCCTACTTCCTTGTTTATACACAGTAACTTTATTCTGAATTTTATTGCTTAAAACACCAGCTGTGCTGGGAATACAGAGCTGCCAAGAAAAGGAGCTGCTCCCTGTTAGGAGCTAGGTCAGAGTACGTGGAAGACCAAAGCAGGGCTTCTTATAGCACCTAGAAATATGCCTCAAATGCTTGGGGAAAGTCCTGCTGCAGGCCCGGGAACAGAGGGCCTTTTGCACAAGACCAGGATCACTGGAACCTGAAGGATTCTTCCTTGCTCTTGGGCCAATTCTTACTCCTACTCTGAAGGAAACCTGAGCTGCACTTTAGCTACCACAGACCTCAGACTCTGCTCACAGGCTCAGGAGTTATCACTGAGGGACCAGCATCAACAGTGTTAGTGTAGCCTATGCATTTGTAATGCAGAGCTTCCAAATTTCCCCTAAGTGTGATTATTGGTTGGCCAACTACACACAAGGACTCACCACAGCTTTTTCATGAGCCATACGGTGACCACCAAGGCAAGCTTTCCTCTGCTGAGACTGGCAGAAAGCTGGGCCACACTCCTACACATCACACTGCCCTACTACCACGAGCAGAACAGCCTGAGGCACAACAGGAGCCGCTGAGCAGGGAGAAGGGAAGGTAGAGAGGTGCGAGGAGAAGGTGGCATAGGCGGAGATCCAGGAAATGCTTGTCTGAGGACTGACTCTTCAGAGTTACTAAGCCAGCCCATACTCACCACAGCTAAGAATTTTAAATGCTGAAAATATAAAAATCCTTAAGAAAAAACATCTCAGACTTCCAGGCAGGCTGTTTTGGACTTGACCATAAACTCTTTGAAAGCCAGAGAAGGCATGTCACAGCCGTAAAGCAGCTCTTCACTGGAGCAGCCTCAGGAGGCATCAGCAAGCACCTCTTCTTCAGTCTTTGTCCTCACACAGAGGAGTCAGACACGAGGGTGGGCAGAGGAAGGGTGATGAGGGGGCAGGAAGAGTAGATTGGTTAACATGATGGAAGCTTAACACTTCTACCAGCACCTTCCTACACCCATCCCCTTCCCCACCATACCAAATCTTTTCAAAACCATGAGGGGAGAGAAAATAAACAGACAAAAAAGGGAACTTGGTGAATTTTGTTACAGGGCCCTGCTGAAAGAAGGCTCAAGAGTTTGCACATTAGGAGGACTTTTCCCTGTGCAGAAAGTGCTGCTGGAAAAGGAGAACTCTGAGTTGCTAAATATGACCTGAGCACTGTCAGGACATGATGTGTAACAAGGAGAAGCTTGAGGTTCAGGCTGAAATCGGAGAGGAAACGCACTGTCTTGTCTGGGCCTGCATGTGAGTGTCTCAGCACAGTCCAAGATCCCTGCGAGTCTCTCACAAAACGCAATTGCTTTTGGCTCCCACACTCAGTCCATCTCCATCGACATGAGCCGGCGACGTTCTCGTCTCGTTTCCTGCACTTCCTTCTTGCAGCACCAACGGGAGCTGCAGTAGCCGATGAGGCAGGATAGGAGTCCAATGACAGTGGCCAGGCCAATGCCAATCAACAGCGGGTATTTGAAAGCATTCAGAACTGAAAGAGGAAGGCAAACAAAGTCATTACATCACTGAGAAACTCAAAGGGCCTTTACTTGTTTTTTCCCTAAGAAAGGAGAAAAAGCACACACCTTTGTCATGGGCAGATTAATTATTTCAGAAGGGAATTAAACTAATTTCCCTTCCTAACTTCTGCCTTTTGAGGTTTCAAAGACTGGTCTATTTAGTTTCACCTCCTCACCCTCTCTTCCCTTCTTCTTCACCACTCCAAACCCTCAGGGAGACTGGAAGCACTAGAGAAACCATTGAGTGAGATAGCATAGAGGAGCCACTTTCAAGAGCTATTCCATTACCTCTTTCCCCAAACAAAAGCCTTGTAAGGTTTCCCCACAGGCAAATGAAAGCTGTATTCTTTTTATAAAAGAAGTTCTCCAAATGGCAAAGACTGGATTTATTTATCCTTTGTTGGATTACAGCTATGCATTTGCTAACACTAAGCAATTCTGTCTAATCCTACTCCAAAGTTCATGCCTAAATTGGCATCATTCAAGCTCCTGGGGCCTCCCAGCATGACCTCTCCTCATGTTGCTGAGAAGGAAGCTTCCAGTGCACAAACCTAGGCTAGGTCCTCACCATAGGCACCTCGCATGCATCTTGCTTCTCATAAAAGTCTAGCAACGCTTGCAACAAGTGGGCGAGACAAAGTGCAGGGTGCAGCCTGTTCTGCGGTTAGTGGGGAGAGGAAGTCAGGGCTCTGGTGCTCTGTTCTCAGCTTTGATATTAACCGTGCCTGACTCTGTACTTCAACATGCCCCAGCTGCAAACCAAGGCTTCCTCCTGCAGGCAACAGGAGGGTTAACGCTTGGAGAGAATGCTGAGCCTTAATTAAAAGATGCCCCAGCTATGCAAACATCAACACTAGATCAAGAAAGAGAACACTCAGCTCTGTGTGATCCATTCATGCCTAGCCACATTACAGAAGTTTGAGTTAGAGGTTGAAAACAACAACAACAGAAAAAAAGACAGTAAATCTAATCAGACTATCACAGTCACTTTTAAAAATAACCTCAGGAATATCTGCCACTGAAAGGCATGGCAGCGGCTTACACCCCCTCACACACATTGCAATCTCTTACCATCCATTTTCACGGATAGAAAGATGGGCTTGGCTTTGATGTCGGGCTCCCGCTGCCATACCCCGGTGGCAGAGCGCACCCACGGCGTCACTACGCAGTAGTGGTTCCCAAAGTCATGGTCCTCGCAGCTGTACACACGGAGGCGGAATTCCAGCGGGCTGATTCTCTCCAGGCTGAGATCACTGCTCCCATTTCTCCTGCTCTGTGTCATGATCCCTCTGCGGTCCAGCGAGGCCAGCAAGACAGGCTCTCTATCCAGGGCGAAGGAGCGCACCGCGAACCAGGAGACATCAAAGGACATGTCATCTGTGTGTGGGGACAGAGCAGAATTTGGACAGACAGGTGAGCTCCAAGGGTATTCAGAGCGCCACTTGATCAGTAGACGAGTGAATCTGCAAGCGGCATCAACAACTGGATGATTATTTCTGTCTCACCCTCTGTCCTTCAAACACCAGCTTTCCAGCACACGCAGGGTTAACGACAGAATCAGAAACACTCTAAAGAGCACAAGAATGTCTGAAATGCTAAGACATGAAAAATAATTAGCACTGAAAACTTGAGGAACTAGGATTGATATTCACAGAAAGTACTCTAAAGGTTAATTAACAGCTGGGAAGCAATGCTGGCATTCCCTAGACCTTCCAACGTGTAGAAGCAGTGTAAACGCTGTTTTTGTGAAAACGATATGGAAGGTAGAAAGGAGACAGACTTGAAGAGCTACCAGGAGAATTGCAGTGAATGTTACCAGTTAGCTTGGGAAAGTGGTCCTAGGAACAGAGGACGACTGAAGGGAAGCACAGTCAGCTTGTGAGTGAGTTTGGAGCTAAGAGCAAAAACAAAAGACCGTCAAGGGCTGGTTTGACAGTGGAAGGCAAATGCCTTGAACATGTCCTTAGTGGGAGGGTAAAAGCACTGAATTGCAAGTGACAGAAAGAATATAGTTGCACAGGAAGGGTGACTTACTATACGGATGACAGAGGAGATTGCCTGCTCTCCTGCCTACCATCTTAACATTGATATTTCATTTTCACTAAGCAGGTCTAATGTCATAAGAGGCACTATAACTGATGCTGAAATGATGGTGACAAGGAATTAGAAGTGCTACATACTTACAAGCAGGGAGTGATTTGCAATCGCCGTGTTCTTGCAGGGACTATGCAGCCTCCAAGTCAGAAAGACTCTTTCCTAAAGATGTCTCATACTCATGCTTAGTCTGCCTAAATGAGGGCAGAGATCCTACACGAAGCACCTAAGAATTACCCACAAAACCACAAAGGGTTCAGGATCAAAGCCTGACCATGGCGCTCCTCTACGCGTCTTCCACAGTTGATGTTTACTGGCACGCATCATCAGTCAATCCTGCCTGTACAAGTTTTACTATCCGAGGAGATAATCTACAAAAAGCCTTTGCAGCGTCTTTCACCTTTAACATCAGCTGACAGCTAGTCAGAGTCCATCAGCAGCACAGCCAGCTCTTTTTACAGTCATGCGAGGTTCTATTGATCCCACTAGCAGAGCTCAGTCTTAACTCTCTCGGGCTGCTGTAGCTGAACAGACACTTTTAAAAACCACTGCAATCTCTGCAGGACATCAAGAGCGTTTTGGTAGAAAACAGAGGGGATGCTACTACATACAAACTAGATAGAGAGCACAGAAGCTTTTAAAGCAAAATAGGATTTGAATGCTGCCTATTTTCCGGAGCCCTGTGAAAGGGAATCCACCTGACAGCAGTAGGGAGACACTATCACAATCAAGATGTGTAGAACCTAAAGCCTGAATGAACCCTTCTCTTCTGGACGCAGTTACTAAAGTGATGATGAGTGGGAAAGATGCATCATGCCTTTTCTGCTCACCACTTAGTGAATTTACTACGTTATTCTGAACATGCTAGACACGCCACTCTCCGGATAAATTGATTCTCACATATGGGGAGACAATTCATGAACGTTACATGAGTCCAGAAACATCTACCAGAGTGTTAAGCTGAGTATGATGCCCCCAGACAAGAGAGAGGGGCTGGATGCATCCATGTTCACCAACAGCTCTTAATCCCTGGCAAACTGACAGGCTGATAGGCCCAAACTGGAAACGGAGGTTTCTATCTGCGTATGTACATTTTTGTTACATCCAGAAAGGGTACCCAGGACTTAACCTTTTCACAACTGGAACAGTTGCCTATAAACTCAGGGGCATATCAAACCTCCCCTGCTAGTGCTGAGATCTGCGAGAAATACAGTATTAATAATCTCAAACTAAAAACTGATCTTTGATCTAATTGAGTTTGCTCTTCTCCTCCAGATCTGATCTTCTGGCTAATAAAAATAAATAAAGCCCTAGACCTGCTGCTGTACTCAGATTCTTCACAATTTGAAGTGGATATGATTTTAAGCCTCTTTCAGGCAAACTGACACCTCAGAAAGGAAGAGAACCTTAAGAAGTCTTGTAAAGCAAAGTAGGGACATCCTCAGCTCTGCTACTTCACGTGTAATAGCATCAGCTGGCCAGGCACTACACCCTCCCTCACTGCAGACAAAAAGCACCCTCTGTCTGGGTAATAAGTAGCTTCCCTGGAGGTTCCTCTGTGCAGGGATGCTGAGGAAATGAGCGGTAAAGAAGTACTACAGGTCAGGTGTGCTGTTTTCACACACATCTTCAAACAGACTGAAATGATGGATGAGAAAGCAGATGGCAGCACTCTGTTCCTATCAGAGTTCTGGCTGAGCGGACTGCCTTGGGCCACCAGCCAGTTTGCTGCCCTGCTTGCCACGGCCAGCTGCTCTGGGTGATGACACAGAGCCCCAGGAGGAGGCCTGGCACGTTTTGCAGTCCGACAGCAGGAAGAGACGTCCCAGTCACATCTAGAGGTCTGCATAGGACATGGACCAGCTGCCCTCACAACGACCATTCTCCTCTACCACGCTGCAAATACTACAGTTAGTTACTTGGCACTTAACACTCTGATACCCCATCCCCACAGAAGCAAAGCTAATAAAAAATAATCATACACAGTTTAAGATAATGGAATAAAACTCTAATCCCTGCCTTGCAAACTCATCTGACCCTCTATGGGAAACGGGGCCTCTCCTGGAGACAGCTCCTTCCTACAGACCGCTCTGGGACCCAGAACAGGCTAAAAGCAGCAGCCCCCACGGAGTCACTTTGGCGATGACCGGTTCCTCCCCAAGACCATCAAGACCACCAGCTCTTTGTGCTTCCAGAAACTGCAGGGGCATGTGGGGCTTTTCAGGGCCAGTTCAACTGCAGTGAACATGCCGCTGCATTTGCCATAACGGTTGCAACAATAGCGTTTAAATAAATAAAGAAATATCAACCTTCAGATTCCCAGACAAGTTGTTATCTTTGAAGAATTCCTTCTTTCCAGTCTTAAATGGTTCATTTGAGGTTCCCTTCCCTTCATGTACAGAAATGAGCGCAGACGTTTGCTGTTATTTTGAAATTGCCGAATTTATCTTCTATAATTACAACATGGGACAACAATATTACGCCAACATATTTTATTAGTCACTACACACAGTGTGCAATCAGTGACTCACTACAGACACACAGAGTTAGAGGCAGGATTTGGCTCAGAGTATTCCTTGTCACGGTAAGGTAGCGTCACGCAGCAAAGTGATCTGATTCATTTCTATGTATCACACAATTTTTCGTGCTATAAAGACACAGGGAAATTTAGCAACACCAATGATGAACATGCCTAGCAGCTCCCAAGTGCTAATAAATACATGGCTTTCCTGACATAAAAATTAGGTCACACGCTAGCTCCCAAAGGCACCTGCCACCATCCCCCCCACACAGTGCATCGGTGTTGACAAGTCACTCTCTCCATTTTTGTTCACAATCGAAAACAAACCCAGCAACAACAGCAGACGATCCCCCAGATACACCCTCACCCCCGTGAAGGTGTCTTTCACCCCCTTCATCCCCAGGCCACACCGCTGCAAGTACAGGGCAACCGGGCAAGCACATGAAGCCCCCTGCACTAGGGAGAAGCACGACCCCCAAAATGGAATCCATAAGGACGGCAGCGCCCCAGGCCACGGAACTTCTCTGCTGTCTGCAGCAACCTGAGCAGGGGGAACTCGGCCCTTGGTGGCTGTGCAGGCAGAGTAATCGCGGGGCTGCTCTGCTGGCCCTCCTCAGCTGGTGAGGATCATCGACATGTGAAGCACATCTTCAAGTACATTTCGATTTGACACACGGGCCTAAGCTGTCTGGGATTTAACTGCTTCCCTGGCCAGTCAGCCCTCCAGACAGGGAATCCTGTTTCTAGACCAGCTCCTAGGAACCATACATTTCCACTGCTCGGAATGGAGCTCTCAGCACCTTGTTACAGTTCTGAATCACAATTTTGAGACCCTTTTTGTTTACTCATTTGAGGTTGAATAGGGCTTCCTAGGGAGCTGACCAAACCACTTCAAGCCATGCAAGCTGTAAGCAAAACAAACTGGTGTTGTCAAACTCTCCAGAGTGCCCACTAGGTCTGTCTGGATGCCCACTAGGTCTGGAACAGATGACAAGGGGGGAAAAAAAATCTCTTTTCAGGCAGGAAAAGTGAAACTCTTAAATTCCTAACCACATAGTCCTAGAAGAGGTCATCTGGTGGGAAGTCCAGAAAGATCATCTGTGAAACTATGTATGCAACAGAAATATCAGAAGCAGGTTTTTATCTTCGGGCACAGGAGTACCACTATTTGCACACCCCACGCCAAGTCAAACCCAACTACAGACGTCGAGCTGAAGGAGCACTCGCTGCCGTGCACTGACCTCGGCCACACGCACTCCACTCCAGCAGGGTCTTGGAGCCACAGAGGAAATTAAAGCATGCAGAGTCCTGCAAAACCCTTTTCCACCCTTCTGAAGATTTTCCACAGGTCGGGTACACACAGACACAGCGCTGCGAGCTGCCTCTGCTAGAATTAACACTTCCAGAGACAGTCATCTAACCAGAACACAGACGACGACCAAACAGCATCGGTCACTTAGTTCTTCCTCAGCTTCTTGCAGGCACTCTGTTTTCCTGATTATGTGCTCAAAGCGGGAAAAGAGAGGGCAGCTGACCGTTCCTCCCCTTATTACATGAGGCATGCATGCTCACCAGCTCACACATTTGCAAAGCTGAGTGGCTAGAGCAGCAGAGCTGACTGAGCACTTTCAGACTGTTCAGGACATGCACTTCAGCAAGAGATCCCATTAAACTCATCGATCCTCCTTTGCTCACTCGCGGGCCCAGAATGCGCCACGGCAGCAGGACTGACACGAGAAGGGCAAGCCCTGAGCCCAGGCTCCTTGGAAGCAGCAAGGCACCACAGGATACACCATGCAAATGTGCTCGCTGGCCTCTTCTCCTGCACCAGGCCTCCAAACAGAAAGACAGGCTGGCGGCGCCGTGATCTGTTTTTCTCTAGGAGATGCCAGCAATTGCAACTCCTGATGAGCTGGTTCAGGCTTCCTCCAAACCTGTGCCTCACTGCCCCACAGGGATGACACCATGCTGTCATTTTTCAGTCCATCTAATGCTTTGCCCTGCATTTCAGGCAAGCGCTCCATCGCAGTTGGGAAGCAAATTGTGATGCAAACTCCACGCAGGGACAGATCAGAGACGTGGTGTGTGAAAGAGTTACCACTGAATAACGACACCTGGTTGTTACCATACAAGCCCTTAAGACCCTTCTTCACCTAACCCGCTCTGCTTTCCCGCTCCCTAGTCCCTTCCATCTCTCAAGGCTGGAAACGCAGAGTGACAAGGGAAATCCACCCACACTGTAGCTGTTGGGATCCCAGCTGCTCCCTGCAGCTCTTCTGCCAGCCTCATCCAGAGAGCCAGCTAGTCTAGAGAGCTGCCAGTTTCTCAGGCACATCTTAGAGTGTGAGAGTGTGTATTTTCTCCACAAGAACATGCAGACTGTGGCTGCTCGGCACCCAAATCCCTCTCACCCAGCAACCTGATGCTCAGAGCATGAACTCCAGTGTTCCTCAACACCTGCTCCAATGCCTCACTTCTTTACTCCTAGCTGTGCACATCTACTGCATGCGTCTACTCTGCCCTGTTACAGAGAATAATAAAAAGGCAGAGAGCTGCCATGCTCACAATGATGTTATGCAGCTACAGAACAGGTTACAGTGCTGACATTTAAAACTCTGCCTTGGCTGCTCAGCAATCTCTGGTAACTGCAACAATTCCAAACTCCACACACTTTATCTATTACTTTAATAGTGCCTATCACTTTAATAGACATCAATGCCCTCTACTAAGGTTGCCGAATTTAAGCTTAACTGTGTAGATCAGCAGATCCCTAGAGAGGCCCCCTTTTTGCCTAAATGCATTCAATCACCCTTACCTTGCCAGAGTTTCTCCCAGTCTCCCATGCACAGCACCAAGCCAGCTGCAGCAGAGCACTGGCAGGTGACCTTCCCCGTTAGCAAGCAGCTTCTTTCCCAGTTTGAAGTGGATGAAGGATGCTGAGGCCTCTGTGACAAGACAACCCCAAGCTTATTTCAGCTGTTAACCACCAGCAGAAGCAGCAGCTGCTCCCAGGCAGCAAGTTCTGCTTAGCGAAGGAAGCAGCTGCTCTGGATAGTGCTTTGCAGTAATATGTGTACAGGTTGGGGAGCCCTTCAGCTTGGAAGAGACTTCTGCTCAGCACAGCAAAGGACAGGCTGAGGCAAACACACACGGGCACGTTCATGCAGACTGGGTTTTATCGAGAGAGGCTGCGAATCTTTTGACTGCCATCAAGTTCACTCATTCCCCACCACTGCCACCTCCAAAGCATTTCACTTCTATCATTTTTTTCACAAGTGCAGAACTAAGCAGATTGCTTCAGTCCTACACTCACATTTCAAGTAAAATGGACAGTCTGGAACTTCCTAAACCTGATAATTCATCTCAGCAGCACAGCAGCTACACTAGATGCAGTATTTCTTGCACAGCACCATTTTGCAGAATTTTATGGAAGCTTAACATGAATCACATCTCTGTTTATATGCTTATATATTTAGATTTGTATTAGGAAGGGGAGGGAAGGGGAGGGAAGGGGAGGGAAGGGGAGGGAAGAAAAAGAGGACTAAACTCATACCAAGTCCAATTTTTTATTACATTACTACAGCAACCAGAGGTATTCTGACACCATTCCTGATGAAAAGCAGCTCAGGAAACCTTTGGTAAGCAGCTAAGTTTTGAGCTATTTTCTGAACTTTCCAGCCCTTCATGAAAGTTTGCCATTAAAGTGTTCATTGCCCTTTTCATAGCAATTACGTAGTACATTTATTCCTTCTTTTTCATGCAAAAGAGAGGCTCACCTCTGAAGGCATCAGCAGGGAATATTAGTTCTCAGTATTTAAGCTACAGTAGGCAATTTTTGCGATTGTTAGATTTACATTACAGTCCTATCCACTCTGAAGCTTTCTATGGAAAATCCACTCTGAAGTGTTAATCTGACTGGCCAGCCGATTTAAGACTTCTTCATAAATGACAGTGTTTTCTCCTAACAGGTTTGTCCTTCTAATTAAAGATGACAGGAAGACTTGTCAAGGTCCATCTCGTGGTTACAGGTAGAGCCTGGCAGCAGTACAGATCAGCTGGTACAGAGAGCACAGGTGGATTTAGCAGTAAGAACACCTCCCCCTCTCCCCAACGCAATGTGGAAGAAAAGTTTGGTACTAAATGAGGCTGTGTAAAGCAAACACACTCTCCTGGAATTAGCTGCCATATTAAGACTTCCATACTGGTCCTCAATCCCTCAGCCTCCCTCAAGAAATACAGGGTCCACACCATCAGTGTTATTGAGAGAATAAAGGCAAAATAAGTTGCAACAATAGACAGCTTTTGCAGAAATACCTGGCTCAAGCGCCATTCCTTCCGTGGTGATGATACACAGCAAATCTGCCAGTTCACCCTGGTAAATCATCTGGTTGTCCGAATGCACTGAGACATTAAACACGGGACCTAAAAAAGAATAAACACAGTTATGAACAACAGGCTTTTATTCAGTATTCAAAAGCTTCTCGTGTGTGTTTTTAAAGTGTTCTTTCCTTGCATCTTTTAAAGTGCTCTCTGCTTGTTTACAGAGGTCTGTAGTAGTATAGTACTAAGTAATCATGTAATAGACTTGACAAAACAATAACCCATTTTCAGCCACTAACTCCTTTACTAGGACAAAGTATCCAAACTGTCAGACCTGTAGTTCTGCCCGATCACAGACCACGGACAACACAGCAGCTGCTGCCCAATCTGCCGCCCACTGTCCTGCACAAAAGGACAGCGACTACAGCAGTGACTACCAGCGACTTCAGCAAGAGCAAGGGAGTTCAAATCCTCAGACCTTTTTGCATCAGGTTCTCAATAGGAATTGAGGTTAGAGCAAACCAGTCTTTATACAGTACAGATGGTTCTGCGGTGGGATTGAAGCAGCAAATATAAGCATAATAATAAAATCTGCTTTTAACGCTTTTCTGTGGGTTTTCCTTCAGGCTTCATCACAGACAGATTCTCCCCTAGCAGATGTGTCATGCCTAGAGGTACAGGAACTCCTCTAACTACAGTGGTGATGATATTGACGAAAACCATTAGGCCATTATGAAATGCTCACATCGTAGGGATGTGAGAGTTTGATTTGAAGCACACCTAAAAAAAAAATCCTACATGTTGACAGTAACTATATCTTTGGTGCAAAATTATGAAGACACAGCTTTTCAGATACATTGCTACTACTCTCCATTTCACAGGCAGAAGCTGAAGAACAATCCAAATACCCTTCGGGACTTCTTTACTAAATAGAGCGAGGGAGATGAGGAGGAAAGCTGTTGTCAATAGTTCCCTCCAGGACAGCTTCAGAGGGAGAAGGCCGGGGAATCCAAGAAGGAACCTGGGGCTCAGATTAAAAACTGCCCTGTCACCATACCACACTGCTGTCACATCACTTCCAAACTGAGGCTCTGGAAAGAGATGTGGAGATGCCATGAAGCCAGAGCTGTCATTTTTAGTGAAATTATTCTAGCCCGCAACGGCCCATCTGGTTTTGGTTAGCAGAGATTATACAGCACACTAAGAGCTGAAATCCAATTACATTGCAATAATGACTCTGTAGCTTCTTAAATTCCCCTCCCCAGTTTCCAGTGGGCACAATGTACTGCTCTTTATTATAAACTGTAAATCCTTTACAGTCCTGTTCTCTGCCCCAGAAAAAGCAGCACTTCGCACCTCCTGGTAGTTTGTGCACACTCAGCCCTGGGGGTGTCGTACCCTTTCTCTCACTATAGCCCTCCAAGCAAAGGGGAAATAAGGGCAGAGAGACACTAGAGGTTGTATGTAGGCCACTGGCTGAAACTCCTACATGCTTCTTCCAGAATGTATTTAAGGAAATAAAAGCCCCAACACTCTGAAGCACAGCTGCTAAGGCAGGGACTTCATGAGCAGTTCCTAACTTAGGTTTCATGTGCTGGGATCCCTTCTGGGAAAATGGAAATAGGAAGCTCATTGTTTCCTCAGCCTCTGTCCAGGCTCCTTCTACGGGAACTTTGTTTCCTAATATGTCCCCCATTAAACTCCCATTATGCCCCCACTACAGACCCCCATATTAAGGGTGTATATTTCCCTTGCACTTACTATCTTCTTCAGAAGAAACCAAATCTTTTCCATGTTCTTTTTCCCCAGAGTTGTGCAGCCAGGGACTACTTAGAAAGGCAGAAGGGACCATAGCTCTCCGGCCAACTCAAACCTGACAAGTCTCAAGCTGTGCATGAGCTGCCAGTGACTGTCAAATGTTCCCTGGGGCCCCTGCAGCTCGCAGCCCCTGCTGCAGTGACCAGGCAGGGAGCAGCACAGCCACAGCCCTGGGTGGGTTGTCCACATTGCTGGGTCTGCACGGCGCCCCAGCAGCGAGCGACGGCGCACACCGCGTCAGCAACATGGGCTGCGCTGCACTCCCCTCCACGCCGACAGCAGGGCTCGGGCTCCGCTCCTGCAGACAGCCCTGCCCGGCCAGATGATCGCAGGGGTCGGGCGAGGCAGATGAACACCATGATGCTAGACCCAGCTAGATGCACCACCCAGCTAGAGCTGGGCTGCAGGGTGATCCCAGGCAGGATAATCAGGGGAAAATGGGTACACACAAATAGCACTTCTCAGGTCTTTATTTCAGGATCAAAAGTCCTGACCTCTACTGCATTCAGTAGACGCTGGCTTCAAACTCCAGCCTGCTCAACAAACCCCTAATGCAGAGTGGAGCTTGAGCCTACCCCACTGAGTATTACAAGCACAAAAGCTAAGCTGTTTGGTCACTCAGTCAGGGAAGGTCATACTATGGTAGCACATCCACACTTCTGGGTTACTGAACGCAGCTCGTGCCTGTCTCCCACACAAGGGGTCAAGGTTTCCTGGGCAAGAAACAGGCTGCCGGGCAGCAGCTGCTCTGCCGTTTCATCATCAGCCTTCCCCTCCTAAGCCACAGCCTCTTCTTTGCTTATGTCCCTACCGGGGTCCGCATTTCCTACAAATTAACGTATCTGGTACCTCCAGGGAAGAAATCACTGTCCTGTGTCAGAAGGGCTGGACTTCAACAGAAAACAGAGAGATATGTCAGGGCTTGTGCTCCTCCCTCGCTCTAGCTCAAGAAAACCAATTTCTTCCCCTGCCACCGGAGGCATGCGGCTTGCTAGGAGAAGCATCTCTCCTCTCTGCCCACGGGCCCCGTGCCTTGGCCTCAGGCTGCTCTCAGACACGAAAGGATGGAACAAGGCATCTTCACTGACTATTTTTTCTCCATCACCAAACATGACAGGAGAGGAGACCATCTGCAGCCTGGAAAGATATTTGCCCTGAGCTGGAGTAGGAGGACAACTTACCTTGACTTCGGCTCTGCCTTTCTGGCAATAGAAAGAGAAAAGCAGCGACAAGCTGCATGTCAGTCTCAAACAAAAGCAAGAGTAAATCAGCATTCATTAGTGAGTTACAAGCAAAACTGCCACCTAACCTAACCAGGCATCTTCAGACTCAAGAAAAGCACCTCAGCAGAAAAGAACAACACCAGAGCAACCACAGGATGTCTTGGTGGATCCTCAAGAGCCTTTAAGATGCATCTGGGGACAAACGTGCCCCCAGGCCATCTTCTGCAGCAAGCAACCACCACACAAACGAAACCCATGGATGCAAGCACATGGCAGCAGGGAACCCCCAGCAGACACGATGACTGGCGGGGTCTCAGGACGCCACATTCAAGCGCTTGCAGCATCCCAAGAAGAGCTGAAGGGAGAGGCCAAACTCTCCCTTGATGCGATCTGAGTTTGCGCCTCAGTAGCCTTGAGAAAACCCAACCTCTTTACAGGTAACACACCACGTGGCTTTGCCACTCGTATTCAACAGCAAGAACTACGCTCATTGGCACTTACCGGCAATGCAAGAGAATAAACAAACAAATGTAGTCGCAGTTGCAGGGCTGACAGGTGAAGCGTGGCCTGTGGGGCTCCTCAAGAGCCAAGCAGGGCTAAGCCGGAAAGCGGCTCCGTGCTCCATAGCCAAGGGACAATTAGAGCCACGTAGCTTCAGGATGGAAGGTAACGATTGCACCTGCAGCCAACTCGGAAATGCAGTAAAAGCCTGGGCTTACAAAACCAAGGCAGCAATCTCAGGTCTAAGAGTTAATCAACCCTCCCCTGAACTGCCATCTGCTGCAGAGATCTTTGATTTTCAGCACAGGTAAAATCTCTGCTCCTCATCATACTAAGCAATCTCAAAAACAACTCTCTTTTCTTTAATGAAGTAATAACAATCTTATATTAAAGAGCATTGGAAGTCAAGAAGGGAATGAAAAAACAGCTTTCAGACCATTTATTGACTTCCAAAAGCTTGAAAAACATTTTTATTTTAAATGGAAAGAAAAGAAGCTGAGACTAGAAGTTTACTAACTAGCACAGCCTAGAAGTGCTTAAAGGAAACACAGTTCCAGGATCAAGATTCATTTGGTTTGGTTTCTTTTGAATGCCTCGTTCTATGGCCAAATTTTATTGTGCCAATCATTGACTTTGTACAATTGAGAAAGAAAATCCTTAAGTGACTTAGCTAGAAAATATACTGCAAATTCTTCCACATATAAATGAAATGGAAACCGAGCTCCACCAAATTTGGTATATTATTAGTGCTCAATCAGGCTGAAGAGGCTGGGGTTTGAAAGGAGGAGCTCAGGTTCATTGAGTTAATTTTCTCATCTTAAAGAATTATGTATTGGGGAAAAAAAAAAAACACACAGTCCCCTATTTAAGTGATCTCACCTCATTCTTCCTACTTTGCTTAACCAGCCAAACAACTTCAGTCTCCCAAAAATCGAAAGAGAACACAGGCAATAATAATCAAAATCCAGTTAACATCTGGATTTATAAGAGCAGAAAGAACTCCTCATTACCTAGATCCTAGGCAACCTTTCAACCTTCCCTACTTCATCTTTGCCAGCAGTTCTCTGCAAAAACAATGCATAAACTCCCCAAAGAACTGAGGTGTCCTTATTCTCTAGACAAGCAAAGAGGAAGGCCAAGTCACCAGACTGGCAGAGACCCCGTACGGGCAAGACCCCGGCGCGTAGCCCCTTGCTCAGCACCGCGGCAGCCATCGCTGCCTGCGCCGTCCCTGCTTGCAGCCAGCCAGCTCCACAAACCCTCAAGGGAAAACACTGATGCAATCCACTAGTTCTCTCGCGTCCAAAACATTACTCATCTCTCTCCTGGCACCGCATTTTCCATTCTTGAACTGAGGAGCCCATGATCCGCCTCTCTCCACATAACGAACTCCCACACTACCCCAGACCTTGCCCTCTCCCTGTTTCTTCATGGAGTTGTTGGTCCCCAATCACGTTTGCCCCAAACCTCTTAAGAGTTGTTTGAGGAAAAAGCGCTCGCAGTAATTCAGGCACTGGTTTCTATTTCCAGCTATAAATTCACATCCATACACACAACAGCACACAACGATGAAGCATGTTCCTGCCCGTTAACAGGAGCTGGAAAATACTGGCCTTTCTTGCCACAGAGTTTTTGCCATATCGCTCTTCATTCATTCCCATGATTAAGTTTTCTTTCCTTTAAAAAAATCTTGCTCTTCCCCTTTCTTGTAACTGACTCTCTGTGGGTCATTACAGGGCATCATTCCATTTTAATTGCGAGTTCAACATCAATACTCAGCTCATATTTCTGCAGCACTTGGTTTATCTCTACTTATTCCAAAGCGAGTGATAACACATTGCTGTGCAATGAGCTCACACACCGATGTAATCCAGGGTGGAAGCCTTGAGATGATTCCCTCGAAGTCCCCTTTTGTTCTGCTTTGTTTCTCCAGAGCTTTTTCCCTCTGCTGAATGATGCTGGGGGAAGCCAGCCCAGAGGGCAGCCAAGCTCCCAACAGTTCTGCCATAACACACTCGTGTACAGGATGAGAAGCATCCTTCCCCCAGCTCCCCCCAAAGAACAGGAAAACACCAGTGACTTCTGTGGAAAACACCACGATAACGGAGTGGGCAAAAACACTCCACAACACCTCTACAATGTCTCTGCAACAGCACAATGCCTCTACAATAGCTGAGCACAAGGTTGAAGGGATAGAAAATTAGAGGATGGATGCTAAAGGAAAATACAGGAGAACAACAACCAAGAATACCTAAGGCAGACTTGTCAAGACTAAAGGAAGGACTATGTACATACCTGATGGCACATACACCACCTGATGGTTCACGGGAGAGGAAATGGCAGAAAAGTTACGATGAATAGGAAAATAAATAAAAATGATCAAATAATCAAGCACTGAGAGCCACCCTTCTTCCTCAGTTTGCCGAGGGAGGTAAGTCTACTACCTAGAGTCTCTGTCTGAGGTGGGTTTGCCTCCTCTTCTATAAACATAAGCTTGGTTTGGCTACAGTTATGGGCGCACAGCAGGCATTTATTTTATAAAATCAGTCTTATGATACATGTTATTCATAAGGCCAGCCCAGAGGATTCCCAAGATTCTGGCCTTAAAATATATACATTAGAGAACAACCTGCCATTGATCGAATATACGGGAACTAATGGCCTACTAGATTTTCCTCATGACTTCCAGTTCATACAATTGACTGGACAAAATCCACTTTTCAGTTTTCAGTTCAGGAAATTTCAAATAAATGCCTTTGCATTAAAGTTTCAGATCATAAACTAACTGGAACATAAACGTCTCTCTGCAGCAGCAAGCGGAGAAAGAAGAAAAGGTCTCTGCTTGCAGCCAGCAAGTTCTGCCTCAGACGGAAAGAATCTGAGCAAGACATTTTCCACAGATGTTCATGGAAAAACATTTCAGAGCGCTGCTACATTTCAGGCCTATTGTGGCAGGAAACACTGAAGCTTCATGCATGCAGCCCCCTGCTCATACCTAAGCAGCTCGCAGACCTCCCGCTGTTGAGAGATCACGTTGCACACACGTACGCACAAGGAAAAGCCCTTCCTTGTTACCCAGGGAGCTGCGACCCCCCAGCCCTGCTTTTTCTGAACCTTTCCCACTAGCCTCCCCACCAACTTTTGGGCAGTCTCTCATTGTCCCCAGAGGCCGCTAGCTCCCTCAGCAAGTCTCCCTTGCCCCATTCACAGGGGGGAAAAGCATGAGGCCACCTTCCTTCTTCGGGGAAGGGGTTTGCAAGCACCCCTACCACACGACGTGAGAATGGAGTACGTTGACCAAACTGAGCTTTTATTGCTGCTCCACAACTTGGTCATTTACCTCTGGCTCCTCGGGTTGGTCACATGTGCAAAGCCAGTTCACCTCAGCAGACACAACCAATGCATCCACAAAACCCCCTCTATCAGCACATACACCCGCTCCCAAACAGTTCTCCTTGATTTCCACTTGTCTGAGCAGACTAACAGGGCACAGCAGAGGAGCGGGGTCTGAGGGAGGGAAGTCCAGCAGCACTTTACGGAGGCAGCCACGCTCCCGCGGACCAGCCGAACATTTGGAGGGCCACGGGCGACGACGCGGGAAGCGCGTTTGCCAGCATCCCGTCTAGCCGCGCTCACCAAGCCCTCCCTGCCCCGTCGGCAGGGCTGCAATCTCACAGCGCTCACATAGCCAAATAAGTCCATCAAAAAAGATTTGAGGACACATTTGCCAAGACATATCCAGACAACAAAGATTTTTCAACAGCAAATAGGGGGTTGGGTGGGGGGGGGTTGGGTTGGTTGCTTTTTTAGGCCAAAGAGAAGTTGTGCTCACAATATAGGAGAGCCTTTAGAAGCAGCCCAGAGATGAATGTCCAGCACAGATACTCGAGTAACAAATGAAGGACGCACAGTTCATCCATTAGTGGTGGGAAGGAAGGGATTTCAAGCCAGATTTTGCTACGTGCCAAGATTATTTCAGGAAATAGCCCTTCAGTATATTGTGCCTGGGATCTCATTTCTCTCTCCGTTCTTTCACAAAGAATGAAAAGCTGAGGGGTGTCAGGACCAGGCCCCCTGCTGCTCAGCCCTGCTACTGGAATTCACACATTCCCAGGGCAGTGCTCCAGGCTGGCCCCCTTCCTCACTCCATGCATCGGAAATCCTATCTGGGGGAAGAGGGAGGGATTAGAGAGTGACAGTGAAAAGAAGTTGAGACTGCAATATAGACACTTTCCTCCTTTGCACAGCTCACACGTGTCCCTTGGAAGCATGGATATTAATTGCATCTCACCGGATTTTGGGGATGGGACTTCGAAGTGACGCAACACAAAATGTTGGGAGAATAATCAAGCACCACTTTTACACAGGAAAGTCTTTAGGTAACAGCATGGAGGGGAAGGATTTGGGACTGATTTCCCTTTTGCTGGTTTTCTTATTGAGTCTGACGCAGATACCAAGAGTAGCAAGGTTGAAGCTACAGCCCATTAAAACACCTTAAAAAGACGACATAAATCCACAGCAATATTCAGCTATGACTGTGCTGTTCAGAGAAGCATGTGGAGCATGGGTAACTAATAGATTATTTTCAGACAATTCTTTATCATAGAGCTAAAGAAAAAGCCAAGCAGAAATGACCTAAAATTGAAATAAATTTTGAGTTCAGTCACTGTTCTATCTCAGGCCATCTCTGATCAGGCTGCTTCTTCATCAGGGTTCATACCAAGATGCTGCTCTTCAAAACTTCTCACAGACTGATGTCCTTATTCCATGGCTGTCCCTAGGCTCAGCTCATGTCACTTCCGCAGTGCACTTGCTACAGGTAAGTTCAGTTTCTAGAAATTATCTAGTGGAGAATCCATATTGTTCTCAGCTATGACAACAAGCAGAAGACAAGCTGCTCTAGCCTAGTCACAGCCATATCTTCTAAAAACCGTCCCAACCCAATATTGGCTGGGATCTAATACATATCTAAGCGTAACGTAGAAGAAGTACATCTAAGTGTAACTTAGATGAAGGAGTGTGATAAGAGACCTATTCCAAAACTATGTTTATTAATCAGAGTGGGGGAATGAAAGACATTCGAGATAAAAACAAGTCAGAGAGCCCCAGCATAGGAGGCACCCTTAGGCTGAGAGCCAAAACTGTCCAAGTCACCAGTTTTGTTTATCAAATTGTGAGATAAGCCCTCCACTCCTAAGGGCACCATGATTATAAAACAACTCCACAGCATTTCCAACCACCGAGGACAACAGGAAGTCAGTGTTAAAATGCACCTCTGATGATCCAAACCACTCCTGTGTCCCTCACTCTCCTCAACAGTACACCAGGACAGACATATTTCCCTTGGTAGATCTTGTCAGGTAGGCTATGTAGGAGCCGAGAAGGAGGGTTTTGTTAAGGTTGTGGGGAACAGGATGCCTCTTTGGGTACTAAAATGCTTCCCAACATATGGAGCCTTGCAGTCCAGCCACAAAGACCCTTTATAGTTTTTCAGTAACAGAGTACATTTGCTGTGGTTGCTGTACCACTGCCTTGAACTGATGATTTTCCGCAATTAGATCAACAGGAAGGTGTGCTCAGGCAATTTAATGCTATGCTAATTAAGTTTGTTTTGGAACAGAATCCAGTTTATATTAAAGCTCTTCCAAAGCAGTCGTTATCTAAGAGCAATCTAACGATGATGCTAGCAAGGATGGCAGCAATTATTCCATACTAAATCCAGCTCCGAGCCTGCAGGACCTTAAAAACTGCATTAGAAAAGAAAAACCCAGGGGTCACGCTTCTAAGCATTTCATTAAACGTCCTCCAGGAAATACCATGAAGGAAGAGCACACAAGCACCACCAAAGCAGACAAGCAAAGCTCTCTTCCATCTCACTACTTGGACGGCCTTTCCACATCAAAGAAAGGATAGGCACTTCCCAGAGATAGGAAAGCCACTGGCAGAGCATCAAGAGCTTCCTCTCCTTTTCTGGCTTGGACACAGCCCAGAAAAATTTCATACCAACCTGAGGTTTGGAAGTCTATCTGGATAGGATTGGAGAGGCCATTCACTGCTTCCCGCCACATGCCACCACCACCTGGCGACCAGGCAGTCACCACACAGCGATAGAGCCCAGCATCCGAAATCTGGGTCTGATACATCCTGTAGCGAAACTCGTTCTCCTGGACCTTCTCCAGAACCACACCATCCACGCGAGTCTGATCCGTCCAGTCTTCCAGCCGCACCACTGAATCCTGGTTCAAGGAGATGATGCGAGTGGTACCATTGGGATTGGACTGATCTGCGAGCGGCTTCTCTGCAGTTATGAGGACAGAATAGCGTGGAGTCTTGATGTTCTTCGAGGACACTTTGCACGTCATCTCAAAGGTGTGGCCTGCCACAAAGAACGGCTTCAGTCTCACTGCCTCCACTGTCAACGTGTAATCTGGAGAGAGAAGAAAATAAGCAGCAAGGGAAGGGTTAATAAATGAGGGCGACTATTTCTGCAGCATCTTTCAACTTGGAAGGTAACTAAAACAGAGCACTTTTGAGGGGAAACAAATTCCAGAACATTCCTCCGAACACCTGGTGACAGTCCAGGTGCACATACAACAACACACAACAGTCTGGGTCAAGAGGTAAGGATTCTACAACAAACAGTGCATTGGGAATATACTGCAACACACAGGTCATAGCATAAGGCCTCCAAAATCTTTTTTTTTTTTTTTTTTTATTCAGGAGTAGAGCCAGCAGTCATATGAGACTTAGAGCCCCCATTTTACACCGGATCTGGAACAGCACCAGCAGCAACAGGATATGAGGACACTGATGACTAATGACAAAAGCCATCACTGGCTGCATGTGCAGCACTTCATGTACCTTCTAGCATTTCTCTTCAAAACCCACCTGAGCAGCAACCCAAACACATGCAGCTGAACTCCCAAGATCAACTGAAAGCACATGTTGGAAAAGCTGGCAGCAACATGAGAAAACCCCATCCCCGGCACCCACGCACAGTTCTCCGCTGAAAGAGTTCAGTGTACCTCCTGCTTCCAGACATGCTCTTTGCACTTGCTTCTCTTGCACTCTTCTAAGCATAGGCCAGCCAGAAGCCTTAACACTTCTCCAACAGTCACTTTTGCACCAACAATGTCAATAATACTTTGCTGGTTTTCCTTCCTTTTCCTTCAGCATTCTCCAAGTCTGTAGACCCCTCAGTCCCAAGAATCCTTTAATTACAGGGTTTGGGAAAAAAAACCAAAAACCAAAAAACACATATCTAGCTGCAAAGCCTCAAGATAAAAAAGATAAAGGCCACAATGAAAAATTGAGAAAAAAATGAGAGGTGACAGAAATCAGAGCTAGATAAAAGGAAAGGGATTTGCTAGTTTTGTTTCACTGCAGTGGACACAGATGCCACACACCTAGGAAGATTTCCTTCCACCTGCGAAGGTGAATGAGGACTGTATTAGTACACATAAATTACACCAATTTCCCAAGGTAGCAGTATAGGAAGAATGGAGCTAGCCCAACCTTCTGGGCATTGACTTTGATGCAGCATTTTCTCCTTTCCCTCCTCCCCAGCTCCCCCAGAAAGGATGACTGCACATTAACCAAAGAAGCTACACAGATCACATTTATGCAAGGTGAAACTTTACAGATCGAGGGAAATAAACTAGAAATAAACTATGGTGAGATTGTAACACATCCCAAATTGAACTGAATGCAGTAATTCTCATGCCCTCCCCATGAAAGCAACAAGATACTTGTCAAGATTACATTTTGCAGTGTTTTGCCTTCAAGCTGCAGTTTTCACAATGAGTAAACACAGCCCACAAGATGAGAAACGTGCTATGACAACTTTAAATCAGTACTGTATAAAGCAGATCGCAGTACAAAGCCGAATAAAAAGAACAGCAGGCTGAGGGAAAGCTGAGTCGCTCCTAGTGGTCTAGCAAAGCACAGAATTACTTGATACTTCAAACCAAACCATGCCCACACTTCCATCTGCTAGGCACGTGGGAATATGAGAGTTGCACATTGAGGACACACCTGAAGTTGTGTGAAGGCTCATCATGGATCTGCTCCTATTCTTCAAATCCATTTTTTCTCATTTTATGTCCATAAGATTCTGATATCGCCCTCTCTGAAAGCTTGCAGCCCTTATGGGTCCAGCGTAGACCAGTATGTCACATGTTTTAGGAGTATAGCAGACAATCATATTCCTGACTCAAAAGGAGAAGCACAAGTCTGTCCCATACTGCTACTTCCTAATCTTGTGAGGCGATTCTGGGCAAATATCTCCCAGGTGCAAGCCCTCTCCCTTGGCTCCTGGTCTTTATATCAAACACACGAGCAGTGGGCATGGGGGCCCCCCTCCCAAGCTAGATCTTGTCCTCCCAAGTCTTTGCTTGGCTTCTCATTTGAAGGCAAGAAAGAAAAATGCTGGTCTTACCGACTGTTTTCACTAGAGACAAAGGGGTCAAAATGGTTGTGGCAGCATGCAGCAGCAGCAGTAATGCCATCTCAAGAGTTTGTGCAAAAGAACATCTGAAGACGAGATATGCAGCTGGAGAACAGTGAGGCAATTCAAAGCAGTTAGAAATTAGCATGCAGAATAGAACAGAAGAAATCCTTAAGAGTCCTCAAAGGATTTTTCTGCCTTTAAAAGGATAAGATAAAATAAGAAGACACCCTTAGGTTGCATAAATACAACAGAAATCAAGGGAAGCCCATCTATGAGAACATAAGAAATGCAAACCAGGAGAGACAGCAGGCACAAAGAGCAACACCCACATATACAGGTACTATGATGCCTTTTGTGGAAAGTTAAATGTATATACACTTTATTGTATGTAGATATATACACACACACGTATTTCTGAGTCTGCAATATTACTGAAAACCCAGCATACCCTATGAACTAGAAAAGTCTGCACCATCATTCTAGACACACACAGTTCAGCTCCAACACTGCTCTCCTTCAGTAGCAGCAGCAGGAAGGTGATGAGAAGCCATCACTATTACCTGGGAAAGCAGGCAGGTGTGTCTGCACGTAACAGCACACATGCAAGGAAGAAGAGGGGGAAAAGGTTTGGTACTCAGGTGAGAAATAACGGTATTCCACCAGAAAAGGTAAAGGGGAAAGAATAGTTTTTTCATGTTTCATAAATTAATGTATACTACACATCCGATCTTTTAGCAAGGGATGGGTCAGAGAGGCCAAGAACAACACTTTTTCCCCCTGAGAACTACAGCCTGAGATTTCACTTCTGCTCTTCTTAGATTGGCCAGGGAAGCTCAAGTTGGGCTCCCTCTGCCTTGGACACTACCTTGCATATTTGGCCCCACATGCAGCAGCAGTTCTGTGCTCAATCTTGCCTCCTTAAGCAGCCTTGAATGCAAAGCCCATCAGATGCAGGAGCCTGCAATATGCAAGGTCTACATAGGAAAGGGGTGGCGGGAGAGACTGGAATTAAACCACTCCCAAATCTTAAAACCAGTTTGGGCACTGTTGCACAGCAGGCAGCTAGCAGCAAAAGAAATGCTTGCCAAATAATTCAGAGAAAATCTGCGTAATAAATTGCTTTGCAGCCTAGCAGCGTACGCTTCTGCCTTCCATCCCTGGCCACTCCAAGCTGATAAACCCCAAGGCTACCTTCCCTTTGCTATCTGCTGCTTCCTGGGTAATGAGCGTGAGCATTTTCACCAAATCTAAACCAATTTGCTAGAAGAGCCTAACAGCCCCAGGGCAGGGAGCCTCTAGCAATGACAAATGCCCTCACTGCACTTCTCTGACTCCAGCCTGCTGATGGGCACAAGAGCTGCTGTCGGAGCAAGCCAAGGTGCCCACGGGCGCTTTGGCAGCCTCAGGCGACACCATCGCAGCGTCCACAGAGGCTCTCCATCCCCTAACACGCTAAGCACGTGGAAAGCAACACACATCAAGGCAATGGCACTTTGCCTTCAGAGAAAGATGGGGCTTCGCAACACGCAGAGCTGCGACTGCAGCCGCACTCAGGTCAAAGAGCAAGATCACTGAAGATGGAGCAGGCATCTTCTGGCTACCCTATACTATCTATAGGAAAACTAGCCTGATGCATCTACGTAAGGGGCAGCTGCTTTCCCCAGCGCGGTGCGTACGCAAGTGCATCACCCTCCCGACCGCTCGGCTTCCAAGCTGAACGCAGAAACACTTCATCCTCTTGCAGCCAGGGGCATGACGAGCCTGACCGCCCCTGAGGCTCTGCACACTTAGTCAACCCACCTCCTCCTTCTTGGGCCCAAGCTGGCACACGCAGGAGGCAGTTCTGTGCCATGGGCATGAGAATTTCTTTGCTCCAGAGAAACATGCAGCAGAGTGTCTATCACGCACTAGAGATTATTAGGGTGAATAGGTGGAAGAGGTATCACTTGTTCTCTACTTTCAGAGCTTTCTGAAAGTGGCACCCTTGCTCTTCGTTAAACTCAATGCAATCTCCTGGGGAAACACTGAAGATAATTGACATTATGCTAAATGTAATTATTTTGTAAGTTTAAAGCAGAACTATTAACAACTCCCAAATAACAGTATCTTTACAATATGGAGCTCCAATTGAATGATGTTCTCCTTTTGTGAGGGCTTCCAGGCAGATCCAAAGCTGACAACACTAATTTAAGAAACAAGCAGCGACTTGGCACTTCCTGCAAATAGCAACTGTTTTAAGTGCAGTCAGCATTCACACTTGAATTAATGAATAAATAACACTATCTTTTAACACATCAAACTTACTCTGTGTTCAAAATGATCTAAAGAACTACTCAAAAAAGGTTTCCTCCCTTGATTTACCTCTTTTTAAAGTATAAGTTCCAATCAGCGATTAAGCTAAGAATAAAAAAAAAATTGATGCTTTTTCAAGATTAGATAAGGACATTTCCTATGCCACCTTCGGATGAAAGGAGTAGAGGCAGGAGTAGAAGAAACAAAGAAATTAAGTAGACCATGCATAAAATAACTGCAATGTATGATGGCGAGTGGCTGCGTTTGCAAAGCTGAGTAAGCAGAAAGACATGTGAACTTTATCAGTCTCAACAGAATAAAAAAATGCAGATAAAAAGCCTCAGAGTGGGCAGCCATGCGAGTCATTATACACAAGCAAGGAGGGCTTCAGCACCCTCGCATGGCACTTGCACTTCCAGCAAGGCCTCCTTGCCCTCCCTGTCCCCCTCCCTGTGCAGATGGACCCACCAATGCCACACAATCTTCTCTCCCCTTTCTTGAAAACCCCTGTTCAAGCTACCTTTTCCAAAGCGGGACTTCTCCCAGGTTCCCCCACTCCTGCTCTAAAGTTAACAGGGAGGTTGCTAATAACAAAACAACTTGAAGAAAAGCCCCTACGTGAGCACAGGCTGCGCAAGGAACAGGCCAATTTGGGCTCTCTCCTTAGGCAAACACGTGGGAGCCTGGCTGCTTGCTTTTATAAGCCTTGGGAGCAGTTAGGGACTCAAATCACCAGAGATGCTTGTCAAAACAACAGTGGGGGAGCGGCGGCAGCAGTCCTTTAACTCCTTGCTGGCTGCTGGCTCCAGGCCTCGCTCGCAGCGGTGCCTGCGGAGTGGTGAGAGGCCTGCGGAGGACGGCACCGCGCGCGAGGGGCTCAGGAGGAGCAGATGGGGGGAGGACAGGGAGGGGAAGCAAACCTGAATATTTTCTCCCTGCACATTCACATTACACATTTTCAGAAGGGGAAGGATCTTTAAAGGACAGTTGGCTTTCACGTCATAAATCTCCTAACTCCAATTTTTGCCAAAAAATGTACTTTTCAGCATGGGGGCTATAACAGTTATATTTGCATTATAGTATCACAAAACTAGCAGTGTATTTGGAAGAAAGCCAGAAACACGGACCGTTCACACCTGTCACGCTTTGTTTGCCCTCAGAAGCGTCGGCGCGGGCAGAGACTTCTGAACCCCAGCCGGTTTCTGTAGCCGTTCCAACGGCAGCGGCCGCGCGCGCGCTCCGAGCTGCGGCAGAGCCGCCCGAGTAACGGCGACCGTCAGGCGGCCTCGATGACAGAGCCACCGTGTTGCTGCCGGAGCGGCCGCCAGCAGAACAGCAGCGTTTCTGAGCACTGCCCTGGGTCTGGGCGTGAAGGGAGTTTGGAGCAAGTAACCCGGCTCCTCTCTCCTCCAAAGCAGGATCACAGCAGAAATTCTCCAAGTCATTCTGGGACATGGCTAAGGATAATCCCTGAACAACTTTAAACTGACATCAGACTAGCTGTCTTCGAAACACAGGCCTCCTTGCCCATGGCTACTTAGGCCAGACAGTTTAAACAGATCTACTGGGGAACAAACATCTTGGCTAAGGACAGGGCTTTGGTTGAAGATGTAACATCTTCAGCTATCCTATTCCTTCTTTCCTCATCCAAAAAACCCTCTTGCATGACCTCACATTTAAGTGATAAAAGTATTCCTTTCCTCCACAGGCCAGCCAGCCTATATGCACTCTTTTTAAGGCAGCATCAAGTGACACGGGTAGCTTCACTTAGCTCCTAAGACATGGTCCTATGGAGAGTTTAGGTGATGACCAGAGCTAATCCACTTCTTCCCAAAAAAGATTAGAGCTAAGCATCAAATGACTGTTTGCTTCCACTTGCTTTTGATCCTCTGATACTGCTGTGCCCACAGACTTCCCCAATAGTGCCTTCTAAACATGGGCTTGTAAACACAAAGCACAAGAGAGAAGGACTACAAACCAGTAGCCAGAAAAGCCTTGAAGTGAATGACATCTCCCTTCTCACCCCAAGACCGTGCTGTTGCGAGCAAGAGGTTGCTCCTGAGGAGACAGGAGCAGCCCTGTCATGACAGGAGTCATGAAAGAGAGCAGCGACCTCGGCGTCACTGCTGGGAGCCACCCTTGCAGTGTGTGCAAGGGCAGTGACGAACTGGCTCCTGGAAGTCTCAGCACACTGCTGTGGATGTACTCCTTCTTTTTCCATTCCTCTCCAGAAATGTTGCGTAGAACTGGCTAGTGCTGTTCAGTAGTTATTTCCCTTTGCAATTTTTTGCCTTTTCAAGCGGAAATAATGTTTTTTTCCCCGCTTTTCATAGCGGAAATGCATTTCCAAAGCCCATTATCAGGCTTCTGGCTGACAGAGGTCGCTCGAGAGAAAACTACCTATTCAGGTCTTTCAGCCAACAGAGAGGAGTTCCTACCTTGTGTAGCCCAGAAAATGCTGACAGGTGCAGAAGCGACATCTTTGCTCTTTACCCAACTGTTGTTGCGGTGCCTACTCCATGCAGAGATGACACAGAAATAGTCCCCTCTGTCACTTTCTGAAGTCCACTGGATTCGTAAACTGAAGGTGTTAACAGCTTTCTTGGAGAAGATTATTTCCCCGTTCTGAGTCCGCTCCCTGCTCCTGTCCCCCAGCAGTAGAGTCCAGTCTGCATCCATGGAGGCCAGGAGTTCCTCTGGCACCACGTCGTCGCTGCGCAACCGCAGCCTGTAGTACCACGAAACTGTAAAGCGGGTGTTTGCTTCCAAGTCCTGAGCATTTGTGATCCTGCATTCAAGCTCCGTAGGGTCATCTGAGAACTTGGGTGTTTTAGAAGCATTCAGAAACACCTCATAATCTGGCTCTGCAGAGGAAAAAACCCACAAGAAAGAGGTTAGAAGTTACAAAGCAGGAGTAAGTAGCAAAGGTTAATAAAAATAATAAATAAGAATGCTGCTACCATCTAGTTTCTAAGAATATATGAGCTAAAAATCAAGTGCCACAACATACGTTTTTCTGTCAGAACCAGCAGACTGGGAACTTTGACTCAAGCCCTCAGATCTGCACCAAGAAAGTCTAAAGCAAGTCCCCCTAGGCCCACACTTCCAAACAGGATTTCTTTTTTTCTGTCTGGTCAGAACACTTCAGAAATTCAGGACAAAGTGAGCAAATTGAGCAAAATCACTCCCTTCTCTAGGCCTGTCTCCAAGAAGCCAAATCATGGCTTCATTTTCAGACATCTAGTCATCTTCTGGGCTCGACCAAATGCCCAAGGCAGCCTGCATCAACAGGCCGGTTATTCTCTAGCTTCGGACTGACGAGAGACTCCTATTTCTCTATTTTCTCTCCAGGGTAAGAGGTCATCTCCCATTTCAGGCACTGAAACGCCTTCCCCCCACCACCATCCCTTACACTCATCCCATCATCCCTCTGTACGACACACTAAGAACTTGAAAACAAACAAAAAAAAATGCAGTGACACTGGCAACAAGAAACACCAAGAACAGCACACAGTAACTTCAGCTGATATTGTAATAAATACAAAGTTGGTTAACAGCCAGAGATGCATATATCAGAAGAGCCTCACAGTTTGCAAGTGAAGTACATGCCCTGTGTGAGGTTGGAATCCCTGAGGCTTGCAAAGGAGGAGTGCCTGAAACTCATGGGTTAAAGAAACAGGCTGAGTTATTTAAAGCTGAAACAGCTCATTGTCCAAAGCCCAAAAGCGATAAGGCAGTCGCATGACTATTTTTTCCTCAGACTACAGAGATAGTAAAGAAAAAATAATTACAGTAAGAATCCCTCAGCACAAAGGAAATACACGTTTATTTACTAGTATTAGAATATTCTTCTGTCTCGCTGTCTACTATTATTTGGTACAAAAGAAAAAGATGAGTCTTCCAACTCCTTGGCCAATACTCGTCACGTGGATTTCGTTATCCATGCATTCTGCGCTCTATATTTAATTCTTGCTTTTGTATTATTTGGCATTTTGCCCTCCTAGAAACAATTAACTGAAACTATAATTGGGACACAGAAGGCAAACCAAAGCTCAAACTAAGGCTTAGATCACCAACGAGCTAATAAAACATCTTACTACAACTGCTGCACATGTGCACTTCTAGTCTTCACAGATGCGTGGGACAGAACCAGTTCTATTTAAGCAGTGCGACTGCTGCTATGCCAGCTTGAAGGATCTCTCATCAGTAGCATTATGCGTGCAGTGTCCTTGCATCTGGCAAGGAGGACAGCATTAACACAGCCCAGACACGAGTGTGTCTTAATCACTAGGTTTTTGCAGTATTAGATAGCACAGAAGCCTAAGAGTGCTGTTACATAGGTCCATAGTACCTACTACCAATGATCTTATATGTAGTATTTTGCAGACTATCCATATTGGTAAGAAAAAAAAAAAAAACCCTCTTCTGCAGTCAAGTCATAGATTAATAGTGGAGGCCATAAGCCATTTTTGGTATAAATAAATCCCTACAGAACATATGACTACACCACTCTTCACATCTCATTCACAAAAGACTACAGTCTTCTCCAGGGCCTCATGACATATTGCTCAAACACCACAGTTTTCTTCTCATTTCCCCTTCCTCTCTCCCCTCTAGGGGCAAAAGCATTCAAGACTAATAAATATTTTCACAGCCGCAAAGACTGTGAAAGCAGAAACTCTTCTCGGGATGGGAACACAAGTACAGAGCTGAAAGAAACTGGAATTCTTAGTTAATCACTTAAGGGTGTTTTTTGAGAGAGAGGGAGGAGGGGAAGAACCACGAGGAAAATGAGTTTTGACTTTGACAGCACCAGTCTAGCTAGGCGCTTCACTGTGACAGCCACTCAGAGGATTTAAAAAGAATAAAAGACTGGCTGGATAAACCTCATCCCTCCACTCTGTCAGCTGTCAAAGAACAGCCTCACTGACGGTTCCGTGACTTAATGTCACAGTAGCTCTTAACTTCCATTAGGGAGGAGGGAGTTTTTGAAATCCGGATGCAGCTGAACACCTCAGATGCTGAAAGACTCTTTCACTTTCCCTTGCCCTGGCAACCACATTTCTGTTGAAAATATTTTATTCTCTCTTACCCACATAAATCCCAATTGTAGCAGAAAGCGTAGGGAATATTTCAGCAACAGAAGCGGGTATAGGTGTGCACTTGTGCATGCATGAATGTGTGTGCACATGGGTGCTTTTGGAGGGGGGCGGGGGACACTAAAAGGTGAACACGTAGTTGGAATGGCTGGATAGAGACTGGAAATGACATTTCAGGTATACTTAAAATAGCCAAGGCTTTTACTGCTCTGCACTTAGTCTCTTCACAACCCTGAATGCAAGAAAATAGTTGCTGTCTGGTGACAGAGTCACTTATTTCTGAAAAACAGGTCTCCGAGTTGTCTTTCTATTCACTGGTCTCACTTACACACACTTTGAGGAAATCTGCCCCTGCAACTGGTCAGGATCATTGGTCTCTGTTTACAAGAGGCTTTGACTTTGAGATATATCAGGAGGGTTTAGGCCAAGGTACTCACATTCAGCCCAAGCTGGGGACAAACAGAGAGCACCGCCTCTCTGCCTGCTCTTTTCTGGATCCCTTGACAGCGAGATTTTCCGCACAAGCACAAGCAATACTTCACGTGAAGTTTAGCAGGGAGCATGAGGTGAAACCTTACTGTGTTCTGCAACACCATATGGGCTTTGTTTGTTTGAGGGGTTTTTTTTTTATTTTCTAAGTTGAAAAAGTTCTTTTCTCTCCAAGATTAAACAAAGGGATAGGACATGTAGGCTAACATATAATATCTAGAGCCATCCCTGAAAAGACGAGCTTAGTAGAAGTTTTGCCTGGGCTTGTTTTTCACTGTTGCTCCCAGTAAGTTTGATTCTAAGAATTTTTGCACAAAGACAACTCTCCAAAACTTAAGAGTTCAGATGGGGTAATGCAAAGCAGAAGCTTCCCCATCTTCAGTATGCACATGACACTG
>NW_010588600.1:102829-117120 GCF_000705375.1 Tinamus guttatus | reverse complement strand
GACGAGAGGAGCCCGCTGAACCCTCTTGACATCTACCTTCAGCTCCTCATTCGCCATCGCGTCCAAAACACCAATCTCTACACTGAAATTCAAGAACTCGATGTAAAACAAAAATTGGTAAACACATCCCTCTCTGACCTGCCTTTTACAGTAAATTTGGATGGTATTAAAGCAGTATAATGGGGAAACATACTGAGAAGATTTAGGAGAAGGAGGAGGGAGAGAACAAAGGCATCAAGTTGCTGTTTAAGTATTTTTTCTTCCCTTATTAGTGAATGAAGCTACTGCAGCAATACTGCAGGCCTTAAAAGCAAGCTCTAAATTCAGATGTCCAGGTAATATTTTGTAGGTCCAAAAGTCTAAAATTCCACTTAAAGAATCAAATGATCAAAGTACATCACAAAAACTAAAACTAAACAGAAAGCTAAATGTCACAGAAAAAGAACATGTTTATGGCCACTCTGCTAATCAACACTTCCTGCCTTCAATTATCAGCTAGCCAGGTCTCTCCAAGCCATACTGCTAAGCAGCTCTCCCAAAATGGAGTTGTGTACACTGAGAGAGAAGAATAAAGAAGTACCATGCCCCATCTTAAACCATCTGCAGTACATGATCTTTCTGGTGTAAAACACAGCCCACCAACTTGGAAAGGTTTTAGAGTTCAATATGAAGTTTTGCATTAACATTATAATACATAATTCATGTATTTTTATATATATATAAAATCATTATCATATACGATTCATAAAAAAAAGCATGGAAACTATTTGGCATCACTGTGTTCAGAGCTCAGAGAGAATGCTGGTTGCTGGGTGAGAGTCCCGTTGACACAGTACAAGGAGGATGAGAGAAGCCATGGCACTGAGTGCACCTAGGGAGGTCCTCTGGTCATATTTGTCACTCCCAGACTGCTGAGTGACGCCAAGAAGGAGAGTGCATAGGTGGAACATGCATTAAGAGATCCAAAACACTCACGATGTATAAATGCAAAGCTCTGAAAGATAGATCAGTGTTTCTATACAAGAAGAGAGATATCCTACATATAGATGATACTTGGAAATGAGATAGAAATGTGCTCAGAGGGGACTTACAAGGCCCTCTCCCGTTTCTGATGGGATCAAAGAAGGCATGGCGTGTTATCCATTAAGCCTGAGAGCAGAACTACTCACCTAATGCTGCCACCACCACGCTGACAGGCGCAGAAGTTCCCTCCACCACCTTCTGCCAGCTCCCGTTGTGCTGCGGTACCCAAATGGCTGCTTGGCAGATGTAGTAGCCCGAGTCCTCCACATCCACATCCCGCACCAGCAGGCGATAGGAGTTCCTATCTACACGGCTTAGGCTGAGGAGAGTTGAATCGCTGACTACAGAGTCATGGTCCATGCTCAGCAACACCTGAGCATCTGACAAGGTATCCTCAGGAGAAGTGGTGAAATACCACGTCACTTCTGCTTGGAAAATACCACTCCTGTCTGTGGTGACATTACAGGCAAGATCCAGGGAGTCTCTCTCAGTCACAGACACATTTAATGTTGAGATGAGCACATCCAAGGCTTGGAAAAGAAACAAAAATGCAAACAAAAATTAAAAATAATAACTTTTTTCTTTTTTTTTTTCTTTAGTGTAAGAGTCTACTTTAGGTTACCCAACATCTCAAATTCTAGTTTGTTTTAACAGAAACTTCTCAAGGAGCTCAGTAGTCCTATTTCCACCTGCTTTCTTGGCTACTGAATTGTCTATTCCAATTGATCTATTCCAAAAGTGGTAGGCTTTATCATTCAAGCAATGCTTTGTCCCAGTCACAAACTGCACAATAACCCTCCCACAGTACAAAAGCAAGTATAGGATTTCTGTTCTCACCAGAGGGTCAAGGTGTAACCATGCTACTCAGCCCTCCACTGAAACCACTAGGAACTATGTTTGAGCTCAGCTTGGTTTCTGATAAAATAATTTTGAGCTCCTCCAACAGGATGGAGAAACATAATTTAAATTAGAAACAGCCATTGCCCCATATTGAACTCCTGACTGCAAGGAGGGAACAGGAACAGAAGTGAACAGAAGGCAACAGTACCTCCTTGCACAGCTAACTCCTTCAGTCACATACGTTTGAGGCTTTGCTCCAGTACCAAGAGCAAGTCACAACATTTGCAGTAAACTCATCTTCTGTCCAAAGACTATTTTTAATACACATAGTACACATGGCCCCAGACAACATTCAACCAGGACCTTCTGCATGCTGTAGGTTATCAGGCTGTTAGTAGTTTAATTAAGAAATAAAATAACCTTCATCGGATGGTGAGGGGACTTCAGGATGAACGTGCCAAGGCCAGAACGGGAAAGCCTGCCTAAAACTCATTGGGTAGAGATGAGCCAAGAGCGCTGTGTGCACTATGTGTAAATCCCAGCACCAGTCATACTCCAAGGTACGTGGTCACCACGCGCCTTTGGCTGTTCAGACACCCCGGCGGTTAGATTTGGTCTTCACGTAGCACCAGCTGCCTTTGCAGCGCATAACGCAGCTGCACGTGGGCTCCCGGTTACGGCCCGTGGACGGGTCTGTCGCAGCAGCTGCTCTGCTGGGTGCTTCTGTGCGTGACAGAAAGACTCCTGCCTGGCACAGGCTGCTGTGCCTCAGTGTGGAGCAGCGGCCTCGGTGTAAAACCACGTGCTGGTGCAGAACACCCCCCACCTGTAACAGCTTGCTGGGACTCTCTATGAGGCAGAGCCGGACTTGAGCTTCTTACTAGCCACAGCTACCGCCAGCAAAACCAGGCTCGCTCCTCTCACCGCCCCAGCTGAGCGCGCACGGTGCCTGAACTGAGCGGTGCCTGGCACGTCCCCCGAGAGGTGAAGCCAGGCGCCCCACGGGCATTTCCACCACTCTCCCGCTGTGGGGCTGCATCCAGCAGAAAGGCCACGGTACCGCCAGAACAGAAAACACGGCTCACGCGCAAGGTTAGGAGCGGCACCAGCCCAAGGCCTTCGCGCGCTCGTGACAGGCACTCGGAGCACGGCAGCGGGACCCTGGAGAAGCACTTCAGGAGCATTTACACAAGTCTCCTTTTATGGTTATTGAAGTGTCTGACGGCCCCATTTAGGGTTAAATCCCTGTTGCAAAAGGCACTATTAAAAAAAGTAGATAGAAGTACAAAGTCAGGCCTAGAGATGTCCTAATTTAAGGAGATGAATATGATGGGCAAGCAGAGCAGCAAAATAAACAAACAAAAAGAAAACAAACAGCTTTTTTTTTTCTTTTTTTTTTTTATTCTCAGTGCTACCTTGTATCCTTGCCAAATATCCTTGGCTTTTTTCTTTTATTTTTAAGCGCACCCTTTGGATATATTATTTGCTTGTTTATTTGTTTCTGCAAATTCAATCCCGCAGTTTACAGCAGGGGAGGACAAGGGATGCGCAGGACCCGTGCCTGGTGTTTACAGCTCTAGCTCACGTTCATATGCAGGTGCAGCCCACAGAGACTTCAGGTGGGAGCACACGGTGCTCTGCAGGCCACACCATGGCATGTGCAGGGAACAAGCTGCACATCATTTTCCTACAGAACGACCTCTCCAATTAGCGCACGATTAGCCAAAGCTTTCATGCCCCTGGCAAACTGGCAGTGCTGCCAATGATGGTGCCTATCAGGCGCTGCTACTGGCTCTGGCCCCTTTCAGCCTGTCCTCAGCCACTGATTTAACCTCACTTACTTCAGACAACTTCTTCAGAAGCATGACAAAATAGAGAATTACAGCTCTTAATTAGCAACCTCCAAATAGCACTCACTGTATTTTTACATATGAACACCTGTAATCTACTGCTCCTTCATCAGGCATGCAGTAATGTATTTAGCAAAATGCCAGGCCTCTATGCTAGACCTCTGCCAACACTGTTGTGCCATCAGCCCAACGCTCCGCTGGCAGCACTGGAAACCACTGAACCATTTGTCCTTTGAAATCCTCACCTATTTCTTCTTTTCTCCACATCTTTCTAAGCTATTTTAAATCATAGCTTACAAAAAAGCTTCACACCTTAAAGGAAGAAATATAGCTGCTTAGTGCTATGGAACACCTTTAAATCAATGAGAGAGAGCATGCAGGCAAGTCTGGAATGCTCAGAGGTAAATACAATGCTGCTTACAAAATATAGAAACAAGAGGTATCAGAATGATCCAAGCAGGAGGTAAAAATACTTGTCTGGGGATCCAAGACATTTCAGCCAATCCTTCCACATCATCGTCCCCTATTCCTAAAATAACAGCTTGCAAAATCACAAAACTTTATCACCAATACAGAGGTAAACAGGCCAGCCACCCAAATAGCAGTCAAATTCTCCTGGCAGACATCCTCATTTGGTTCAACTTACTGAATTTCTACTCTCCAAGTATCACAACCTAGACATAACAACAGGAGCAAGCTACAAGCCATGACAGCCCATCCAGCCTCCCACCAGCAATACTCACCAGTCTGTTGGACTGCCACGCTCGCTATCTCCACGCTCTTCTCCTGGATCTTCTGCCATGAACTGTCTGCCCCTCTCACCCACTCGCTCACAAGGCACCTGTAGGCACCTCCATCCATCTGCAAGGCCTGAGACACAGATATTTGATAGGTGTCATTTGCTCCCGTGTCCAAACGGACATCTCCATTGCGGTAGCGTTCCTCGTACCCAGGACCAGGCTGGAACTTGCCCTCATGAGTCAAAGACAGGATGTCCCGCCACGTTGCTCCGCTTTTGATCTGCCAAGTCACATGCAGGTGTGTGTGCTCTGGAGAGGTGGTGATGGCCGAGCAGCGCAACTTGAAGGAATCGCCCTCGGAGAGCTTGAGAGACGGTGAGGAACGGGCTTTTATACCACTCACCACTAAGCCATCAGAAATCACTAATCAAAAAGAAACAAACAAAAAAACACACACACAAGTATCATAAAACAGGAGCAAAGAGGGTAGGGAACACCCACACTGACTGGTTCAGCTCTCAGGTACTAATGCACAACACAGCATCGCCTGAACAATCAGTTCTTCTTCCATACAGCAGCATTCCAGGAACGAGAAAACTCAGCTAAAAATTTACAAAAATCAAGTGCCCCACTTTAGACAAGCCAAGACACGCGTTCAATTTCATTTATCCTTCCCCTACTTCAGTTTCTCATACAGACAACATCACTCTGTTCTCATTCAGAACCATTTTGATTTTTATGGTATTAAGAGATAAAACAATTCAAAAAGAAACTCTCCTGAGTTATTACTAAAAAACCTTAAATGAGAGAGCAGACCTAGAGTGGAACTGCAGGAATAACATGCTAAAGGGGAAAAGGAAGATTATTTCCTTTGTAGGGAGAGATACCTAAATGACACTAAATAAAAAAGAAGACAGGTTGTGTTTTGTACTTAAAGTTAGCCTCTCTACCCAGAGGCTTACTGAGATTAAATATTCACCGACATCTTCAGAAAACCCACTGCTTAGTTTTCCCATTTATATTTACGCATTTGCTGGATAGGAAAAACGTGCCATGGTATTTAGAGTAACCGCCTCCCTTCATGTCACTTCCCTCTGCAGCTACTATAATTCCTAAATTGGGATTAAGACACTAGGAAAATTAAACAGTAATACGAAGACAATCAGAATATTTATGAGCAATAGCAGTTCAACATAAAATGTCCATGTAAAATCAGTATCAAGATCAAATTTAGCGCACACCTCACTCTTCAGAAATACCTTTCACTTGGACCTCAGCATCATAATTTCCCTGAACGGTGGCATCAGTGCTGGGTGTAGAGCATTTGTATGTCCCTTGATCAGGCGGCTGGATGTTTCTAATCACAAGTTCCACAGCATCGTTGCTGCTCCGTCTCAGTTTGATATCCCCTTGACCCACACGGTTTTGGTACTCCTTGGAGGTGAATGTAGAATCCCAGGTGCTCACTATCCGCAAGAAGTCAGGAGTCTCTCGGGAGAATTCCCAGTCAAAGTTCTGTTCGCTGGGTCCATCATAGTCGCTAACGCTGCAAGGGATCACCACCTCTGTGCCCACCACCCGAATAAGAGGACCTTGGGGCACTCTCACAACACGTCCTCTGCAGAAAGCTGGGTAGAAGAATTAAGAAAAAGAGAACCAAAAGTTAAAAAAAGAATTAACACCTGAAAACCTTGACCAAAAAAAAAATCATATATATAAAAAATAACATCAGGTTGTCCACGCAACCCTGCAGAAAGCTAGAAGTAGAAAGAACAACCTTGCTTATCCTTTCTTATTAACATCTCACTGAAGCAAAAGACAAGTAAATGTATCATTTTTAGTGTGGGCAATCTTTGTTTCACTGCTCATTTAGTAATATGTTAGGTAAAGAAAAGCAAACATAGAAAAAGCATTGAAAAGACAGAAAAAAAAAAAAAACAGAGACCTAGCTATAGATCAAACGGACAGTGGTTTCTCCACCAAAGGCTAAGTGCTGTATAAAACAAAAAGAAATATCAATTAAGAGTTTTCAGTGAGGATATAGTCTAATCTGGTATCTTTAAAAATTTCTGCTGACATGAGTGGAGGATTCAAAGTAGGAAATTCTGAATTTCCTGAGGGCCATAAAAGTGGTACGTTATTCTCCACAAAATGAGTATAGTCACCTCTTCCCTAACGGGTCACAGCTTCTCCAACCAACGTTTGAGTTCCCCTGCCTTTCTACATGATTTAAAAGTAAGAACCGATTTCAACAGACATAATTTGCTTGAAATAGATTTCTGCAGTCACGCATATTTCCAGCACACACTTCGTCTTTGATGGAAATCCTAGAACATGTTGGCACAACAGGAAAGCTACATTAACTGTGTGAAACACTACTAGCATAGCAGTTGGCCGCTCATGAATTTACATTCTGCTCCTGTAACCCAGTCAGAAGAGAATAATCACTGTTAGTCACTAGGTAGCCAAGGAACCATAAGAACTCAAGGATCCCTGCTGAACAGCAGTCAGATTTCCAGAGTAAGTGTGAGCCATAGCCCAAATGTGCTCACAGAACTGCTGTGGGGCTACAGTGTGCTGCATTCCCATATCAGGAGACAGGGCATGAGCAAGATTCAGTACACAACAAGTTGCTAACCAACAAGACATCAAATAACCCTAGAGCCTACAATTCAAAAAAATACCTCAAAACACCAGACTCAAATACTGAAGAGGAAGAATTAGCCTAGGAGAGTTGATCTCTGCTAGACTAGCACCATGCCAAGAGCTACCTAGAGCAAAAAAGAGAGTGTTCAGCTCCATTGCCTGGGCCCACCTCCCCAGAAGGACAGAAGCTTGGCAGAAGCTGGCAAGGCCTCATGCTCCACGCAAAAACGCGAACCACTTAAGACTAGTCTGAGGACCTGGCAAAGACACAGCGAGTTGACTTTTCTTATGTATTTGAATCTATAGCTCTAGCTGCACTACTGGATTTTGACAGGTTCTCATTTCCCAGAAGAACAGACAGTTTTGATTCATTGTCCCATTGACAAAAAAATTTTTCAACAAAGGAGGTCCTACCTAAGCTCTACCTGCAAACATTAACAACAAATACAAACCTAGTGCATCCCATCAGCTCCAATCCAAAGCAAACCATTGTAGCAGCATGGGAGAATACTAAGAACCCAAACAGAGAAGGATCAATCTTCCTAAAACCAAGGTGACAGAGATAAACACAAAGCAAGATCAGATGGACCTAATGATTCACCTGGGAAACCACTTGGGCACAGCCAGAACTACCCACAACCGCTCTCATTTACCAGCCACACTGGAAAAGCCCCCAGCTATGGCTGTGGACACCAATATACTTGCTGAGCCTTCCCTCCCTGTCACCTTCTAAGTCCTACTGTAGATTAAGGCTCCGTCCACTGGCACAGAACCATCGTGCCATTAAGTACTCAGGGACATGCGAAGAAATTACTATCACGTAGAGAGACCATCTCTGGGGTACCTGCCATGAAGCATAGCTTGAACCCGCCGGCATAGCATGGAGGGGTCTATATTAAAGAGTGAAAGTCTCCTGAGGGCATTTAAAACTGAAATAAGTGGATGGATACACTGAGCATAACTAGAAAGAAAATACATGTATACATACCCCTACCTGACACCCAGTTACAGGCAATAAAGCTTGCACCACACTTCAGCGAACAGCTGAACCAAGGACTGGCACTGTGTTTACCACCCTAGTGCTCAGCTCCCAGGAGGCCCTTTGCTTTGCAGGGTGTCCATGTGCACAGATGTATTCATACAAGATCAGTAGCCAAATAGCTGTGACCTGTGCTCAATATTGCTTCATAAACCAGCGGCTTCAGTAAGCTTTTAATAGAACTTACACAGACTGAGTTTAGCCTCCTCTCTATTCCCTCACCCTCCCATTTTTTTTTAATATAAAAGTACTGCAGTGAAATTAAACCATGTAGAAAAGCCTGTTATTACATATCCGATCAAGTGACTGACCAGTCTTAACTAGGAAGATGGACTTCTCTGCATCAGACGTGTGAATGAGGTAAGAAGATGAAAAAAAAAAAATACGGCCTTTCTGGTGTGCCACAGCTACCATTAAGGACATCTCTCTAACCACAAATATCAAGAGTTTAAAAAAAAATTACAAGAAAAAATTGTTGAGAGACTCAAGCACAGTCGGTCTCAAAAGGTCTTAGGCTCAAGTGCCATTCAATCCTGCAACTTATCCTCTTATGGAAAGAGATAACAGCAGCAGGTAAGCTTTAAAGCACATGCTGACAGGCAAGGCAGCTCTGGACAGACCAGTGCGAGGAGTCAGCTGAGGATCCCAGCGGAGGGCATTCCTCATAAACGCCGCCTCCTTTTGGAAACGCTCCCCCGTGACATTGAAACAAGCAGACAACCCTGCTCTGCACGTGGCTTCGGCTGCAGCCCGCACAGCGCGCGCTGCGCTAATCCAGTCTAGAGGTGACAAAGACAGGGCTAATGTGGCAAGAGCCGCACGCTTGTGCTCCACATGAACGGTGACTGCTCCGCTCCTCTTTCCTCCAAGGTCACTAAAGACCCTTTGACATTAAATGAAGGCTGAGGTGATTAGCACCTGCAGATGAGGGGCAAAAGGGAAAGACAGGGGCATAGAAGGTCCTCGGCACATCCGATCGGAGTCCGTACCCCACAGCAAAGCTCACATGATCCCCCTCCTCACAGCAGTCTCAGAAGCAGGCAGCAGGTTCTGTTTTACAAGATGTTGCAAGGAGGGCAGGGGAACAGGTTGCAGGAAAGAAAAGGGAGAACCTGTGGGAATTTAATAGTTTTATACTCCATAAACAAGAATATTCACGACTGCCGAGATGAAACAGATTTCTCGTAGGGCAGGCACACGAAGCCAGCCTGGCCTGGGCAGGGGCTGTGCACTTACTGCAGAGCATCTCGTGGCCACAGGTGGGGGAAAATACATGCAAGGGCAGATATTCAGGGCTGAGCGAGCCACTGTTCTAGGTGAGCTGGGAAGCTTGTTATCCAGCAAACACTGAATTCATGGTTTGCTTTTTGTCCTGCAGCAGTCAACAGCAGAAGTATCCCTAGCTGCTAAACAAGGTGTTATGTTTTTCGCTGTGCTTGAGGGATTAACATTGCACATGACTGCAGCAGAAGGCACAGAGGGACAGATACGCATCTTGGCAAGAGCTCTTTTACTCCAGCAGAGAAATGAGCAGCTTTCACAAATATTTGGTTCTTGCAGTGCCCTGCGCTAGACCCACATTTCTCCCTCCCACCTTCCCAGAATAATCAAAGTTCAATTTTCTTGATACAGAAGAGCTTCCCACTGCAGAGTTATTGGGAGCATTTATTTTCCATGACACCTAGTATATGTCAGTGTTAATATAAGGCGATGTGCTCTTAATGAACTCACTTGAATCCCATTTAACCATAGAAACAGATGGAGCAGGACAGAACAGTGTATAAACTAGTGACAAGAACCAACAGAACATAGACAATTTCGTATTTAAGAGTATCACAGAGACCACCAAAGATGTTTATTTAGTAAGGACTCTGTAACTGGCTCTGTATCATAAATAGCAATGCTGGACATCAAACCTGCCTGAGCACAAGATTAAGTGCTTAAATGCAAAACTCTTTTATAGACTTACCAGAACACCAGATGAAATTGCAAGAAACTATTTTCCAAAGCAAAAGATAATGGAGTCTCTGTAAGGAGGCCAGCACATAAACACACAGCACGGGGCTCGCTCCTCAGGCTCATTAGACAGGTGACAGTGCTGTCAGGGAGCACTGGTGCTGTGGCTGGGCTGGGCCAGAAACACCCAGAAATGGGGCAGCCCCAGAGCCTTGGTGGCTGTTTATCAAACATTCAACCAGGGGATTCTCTAGGGAATGCATGAAACGCTTCACCGGGAACACAGGCAAAGTCTGACTCAAGGGAAAATAATAAACTGGGGCCTGTCATACTAGAACAGAGGCAAGGTGATCCCAAAAGAGTCTATGCAATCTGAGGCTAGGGCTTGTTCTTTAGTGATCAAGAGCTTTATTCATCCATGCAATACCTAAATTAATTTGTCCCCTCACCTAGATACACTGTGTAATTGCTGTCATTAAATCAAATCATTTCAAGAGGGAGAGAGAAATATGGAAATGATGAGTAGATGGCTTGTAAGTTAATCCAAGTATTTTAAATTGCAACTTATCATATTTAAGATAACTAAGAAAGCAAGGCAGCAAAATCAGGTAGGATCTACAGAACAGGCGGCCTGTTTAAACTCTTGACAATTTACCCAGCTCCTGAAGAAAGAAGAGGCTGGTGAGGACTTGCTCTCATGTTAGGGATGTTACTATTGATGGGGAAGATTTCTTAGGTGCAGCATTTATACCTATGTATCATTCACAAAAGAAAGCACATGACTTAAGTTATTTGTAGAGCCACCCGCCGGGCTAGGAATTGCAAAGAACACACTTCTGCATCAACACTCTTACACACGGTGCTTCCTCCAGCCTGCCCTAAACAGCTCTATGTCATACAGAAACGTGTTCTCGTAGCAGCCTAGTGAAGGAAGCTGACTGTGTCTGCCATCCAAGGCAAAATGCATTGTGACATGCAGTAGGAAGCCAATTAAAGGCGAAAAAGTAAGAGCTGAAGAACGAGTAAATTGGCTCAGACTAAGCACCACGAGCTGCTGCGTCAGGAAGACTGAGAACACCCAGTCCAGATCCTCAACCAAGCAGTTACAGGAGACTTAAGGACAAATTAGATGGGGCCTTTCATTCCAAAAGCAACTCCATAGAGCTTCCCCCCCAGAAAAGTTGCTCCATTTGCCAACTAAACATTGCCATTAAAGAAATACATCAGTCCTTTCAAATTCACAACAGTTTATGACAAGAAAAAAAAAGGCAGTCAACTCTGCAAAATGGTGGTAATGATTTTCCCTCTCTGAACCTCTTCATTCATTTTCAGTCTATGCACCACTTAACCACAGCATTGTGTAAATGCAGAGGCTGAGCAGGGACAGCCCTTCTTGTGCCACAGTGAAGAATCAGGAAGAGATTCCCCACCAGGGAAGCTGTGTCCTCTGCCTCCTAATCCTAGCAAAACGCCAAAGCTACCACTGCTCTACTGCACTGCTTAACTCCAGTGTCTGTAATGCATGAAGCCATTTTACAGAATGGAGACAGAAAAAAAAGATTTGATTTTTGCATCTTTTTTGATCAACTGAGGAGACATATCCACACAAATCCTCTTCCCTGCCTTGAAAGAGAGCAGATCAGGCCCCCAGTGGGAGGCATTCAGTGACTTTTTCAAGCCAGCAGACAGGTGAAGGGACAGACAGCAGGCCGCACATTCACAGGCTCTTCCCTAGGGAAGAAGAGAAGCACAACAGCATGAGCGAATATAATCCCTGTCTCCAGTCTTCCTCTTTTCGCTGCCTCTCCTCCCAGCTCCAATTATCATTAGGCAGCTCCAAATCAAGAATGTCATATGTGACTGAGAGCCAAAGGAAAAGCTGTAACAATCATGCCTACGCTATGCAGAATCTCCTTAATAACACTACTATAGATATATTTTATATGATTTTCCTAGAAGTGACACACTTGCACAAGCAGTGTGCTGCTTTGAGATTCCCCACTTTTTGAAATGCAACCGATTAAATTCTTTTCCACATTGTGTTCACATATGTATATATGTATAAATATATACAAATACAAAAGAGAAAGAAACAGCAAAATTAAGCAGATTAAAAGGAATTCCTTAAGAAGTACCAGAAACTCAACTAACTATTGAAATTCCTTTGCTGCTTTTAAAAAGGGAAAAATAAAGCTAATTAAGATCTCTTACCATCCCTGCATAACACGCGGCAGCAGCGCGCTCTTCTCCCCAGTGTAGACAAACACACAGGAGGAGTTGGGATCTATCCTAAATAACCTGACAGGCTCTCACTGCTCTTCCCGAACTTCAAAATTCATACGGCCAGGATCAGCGGCAGCAACCTGCACCTCTCCAGCAGGCTGCGCAGGGAGGGAACGAGGCCCCTTGGCAGAGCCCGGTCGGGTTCCTCGCGTCCAAGCCGTGAGTCACCCCAGAGGAGCGCTGAGGCACCCGGAGCGCAGAGGGCCGCGCGGCCGGCGAGCCCCGCGGCGCCTCGCTCCCGAAGCGGCTCCTCGCAGGTTTTTAGGGCTCGAGAGCTCTGCCACGTATCATCTCAAGGTATCGGGGAAGAGCAAGTGAAAGAGGCCATGAGAGAGACATTTACATTGTTCTTTTCCGGGCGGCTGGAGTTCTTTTTTTAGATAATGTAGAGCTCTTATCAAAAGGAATTAGCCTGGGTGTAATTGCTTAAAACCCATTATCTCTATCAGGATGAAGAAACGCATACTGCATCTTAAGTGCAGCCTCAGAAATGCTACCGAGCTGCAGTCCTGCCGGATTGCTCTAATCTCTGTGCCATCTAAGATAGCTCAGAGGGGCCAGGTCTCCAGCACTGGCTGAAAAAGTGAATACCCCTCCAGCAGCAAGCCTCAACACTGCGTGGATTAAGATACACGTGAAAGGATTAAAACAGTATCTTTTGAGCACAGCAATGACCTGGTCTTCCATCTTTCCACTCACACCCCTAAAAAAAATAAAAACAAAAAATAAAAAGGCATTTCAATTGCACCTAAGCAAACCACAAGGCTTTCACAAGGTCGCAATCGCGGCTATGCTGTGGTGCAGCTTCCCATTTGCAGGAGTCAAGCTGTAGCACAAGCTGTGTTACCTGGGCCCTGTCAGCCATGGAGAGAAGCCCCCGACGACTCCTCTCCACTTGCTGTCTATGGTCAGAGCCTCGGAAAGGGAGTCAGCTACGCTCAGCCAAAAAAGAGTGCCAAGGGCCCACCATGCCCCCTCCATATAAACACACACACACAGCGAGAGCAAAAGTTCTGCCGAACACAAAACTGGTACAAGGGCCAGATGAACATCTGCTTAGCCAGGCCTGATCTGCTGTGCCCACCACAAGTGTCCAGATGTTACTGTGGACAAGCACATAGTAACTGGCAAGGTCAGGATCTGGAAACAGCAGCTGGAAGGTCCTGGTATCTAAAAAGCCAAGGATGGTGAGAGAAAACTGCATCCCCATACTAAGAACATGAAATTTACTGACTTATCATCACCTACAGAACTAGGTTTCAGAAACTTTCCCTGAATTGTCTCACAAGAAGGAAGGCTGCTTTCTCCTGCCATGACTCCCTATTAATACAAGTGCAACGGGCAGAACTGCCTCCCTGACTCCGTGCTCAGAGGAGCTCTGGGCTATCAGTAAAGTATCTTACCCCCACCGACAGCTCCAGCCTTTCGAAAAGCGGCCCCCTGGCATCCCGCCTCTCTCACCCATGCAAACAACCCATTTTCTCTAGAGGCCAAAATGAGCTACAAGTATTTGCCATAACTGCTTCTGTGACTATTCCTGCTACAGCCCAAGGAGAAGGGGCCGGTGTGCTGAGGCGGAAGCTTGTAAGGCAGGAGAGAGGCTTCACGTGCAGTAGCAAATAAACCTGGCTTCAAACACGCTATCGTCAGCTGCTGACAGCCCAAGTCCCCCAGCGAGGGTCACGGGAACCGGCAGGACAAGGCAGAGGCAGCTCCCTGCAGGCAGTGCGGAGAGAAGAGCCCATCACCTCTGCTGCCCAAAGCGGGACGCTCGCTCAAGCTGAGCGGCCCTTGGTGAAGCCTCGTGCCCCAAACGGAACAAGCGCCCAGTAGGCCATGACAATACCGAAGACTGCGTTTTAGATGCCTCTGGATGTCAAACACAACTCTTTATCATACGCCATCGCCACTTGA
>NW_010588600.1:83371-102816 GCF_000705375.1 Tinamus guttatus | reverse complement strand
CAAAAAGGCTGTGCATAGAAAAGCTATTTGTAGTAAAGTTTCCAAAATGCAGCTGGGAGCGAAGGGGAAAAGAGGGAAGGAGGAAAAAAAAGTAAGTAAAAAGAAATGCAAGAATCAACGTGCTGCTTCTTCCTGCGTCGCATCTGAAAGCCCTGCCCTCACTACTGATCCTCATTTACTTTCCTCTAAATTTTTGGATGGAATTCCACTTCTGGCCTGCTCTGCCAGAAGAGCCTGTTTAGGTGCTTGGTGACATCTGACCCCAGAAATCCAGGGACTCTAAAAGTTGATACTTAGACATCCACGTCAGACAGGTAATTTTCTGTTGTTCTGTCTCGGAAGCAATTTCTGCTCCAAGGGAGTTTCAGTATGTTCCATCCTAAGAAAAAGACGGTGACAGAGCAGTAAAACAGCCCACGATTCATAACGCTAAAAAGCTAGCACAGTTGGAAGCAAGGCTGCAAAATTCACAGAAATGTTTGTTCAGAGATCTCTCCCCATTCCTGTTGCAGGGAAGAAGGGCATAGGGAAAATGAATGTAATACTAATACCAACTCAAGAGGAATACATAATTTTTACCAACATTAAAAAAATAGTCCTCAAACTGGAATACACATAATTAAAATGAGTGCTGTTCTTCTGTAACATCATTTACTTGCAGTTATCTGTTATCTTCAATCTTTCCCTGCGCACCAGGAACTGAGCAGAGCAGTCCAAATGCATTTGCTCTGCATTGCAATTTCTGCTGGGCAGAGACCAACCATTTTCCCTGCTCTGGGGAATAGAGCTTACCTCTAGCATTAAGCTGAGCTTTTTTTGGATTAAATTTGAGAAAAGAATCAGGCTAGAAGAGATCATTTCTATAACTGCACCAAGTGAAATTCTCACACTAAGACAAAAGGTAAGACCATATTAGACTATAAAATTTAATGTATTTTTCAACCAGCATCATTTTAAATAGGATAGCACCGAGTAGAGATGAGAAAGTAACTTCTGGAAAAAAAAAATGGTTTTGTTCAAACAGTTAAGATATGTGCAGAACAATATCCACATGCCTTACAAGCTTGCAGTTCCACTAAAACAGAAGTCATTTTAAAAAAGAAATTTTAGAACACTCCTTTTCTCCTCCCCTCCCAGAAAAAACTTCAATTATTATTCTCTCCTTTTCTTCCCAGGATGGAGTGCACTCATTTTTTGTTGTTATGAAATAATCATATATTTTCAAATTTAGCTTTAATATTAGGCAATAGCCAAAAACACTCTGTCATTTGAAGTACAAGAAATGCCCAAGCCAACATGAAGCTTTTTACTTTGTACTGGCAATTTAAAAAAGCACCACACGTACAAGCTGTTATCTACCTGCTTGGATTTCACGCTCCTGCTCCACCCAAGCCCCCATCCATACCAGACAGTCTTGTCTAAATCCAAGTTAGGTTTAGACTGGATAGGCAGACATGACCCACAAACAAAAGCCATGCTTTTGGCAGATGTGATTTATCTTATCCCCCACTTCCCCAGAATTGCCTTTTGAAGATCACCTCAAGCCCAACAGATACAGACTAATTTCCTAGCAACCTTTACACTAGAGGAGTCATCACATGGGCTTTAAAACCAGCAACAGAGCCAAGCCCCATTTCAGAAGACAACAGGCAGGGCCCGAGGCGCATGGGGCTCTTCGGGCCCCTCGGTGCGGGATGCTGGAGGGCAGCTCCCCTCTGCTCACAGCGCTGTGCGGGGTCGCGGCCGGAGGCGGCTGGGCAGCAAGGCCCGGGAGCTGCTGCACAAGCTACGCGGCGACAGCAGAGCGATCTCGGTGCTTATCGGGCAGTCCTTTTCGTCTGTAACGTGATCATGAGGTTGTCCACCTTCAACATGAACTCCAGTCGGGAGGCCACATTAAAAAAAGCCAAAGGCAAATGCACGCGGAGTGGGTTTTATGGCATGGGGTCAAGTGTCCCTACCTTGTCAGTATGTGCCATGAAGTGCAGTAGCTGGCAGCTCTTTTGCTGCAGGAGAGAGACCCAGATTTGCCCAGAGAGGCTGTGGAGTCTCCTTCTCTGGAGACCTTCAAAACCTGCCTGGATGCCACCCTGTGCCATGTGCTCCACGTATCCCTGCTTGAGCGGGGGGGTTGGACTAGATGATCTCTAGAGGTCCCTTCCAACCTCAACCATTCTGGGATTCTGTGAGATTAACTGGACAAACTCATGCAGTGGAAAAGGAGCAGTCTATAGACTTTTCTGGATTCAAGTTTATTGCTCATTTCACTGTATCACAGTTTCTTCACATAAAGATTGGGAAAAAATAGATAAATAAATAAATAAAGGTACAACTAGGCAAATGAGGTACTAGCAAATGGATAGAAAACAGTTTCTGCCCTAACAGCTGGTGCCCCCACAAGCTTGGAGGCACCTGCTCTATCACTGCACCCATGAAGTGGAAGATTGCTTTCTGCAACTTGGAAAAGCAGAGACCAGTGTTTTCCAACCTCTTCTCTCAAACCCATGGATCCAATTAGCACTCAGAAGCCAATTTCAGGTCATGCAGAGCAGTGCTACTTAGTATGCTAGTGTCTACAGAGTCTGCATGTCAGGAGCACAGATATTTTTCTCCTAGGCAAGAAGAAACTGCACACACGCCCGCACACACACAGAGCATGATTTAAGACACGCTAGGGCTTTTTCTTCTTTAATATAAGATTTGCATAACCAATTCTGTAATTGAGAACAAGAGTGCAAGGTATTTACAGTAATAGCTCAGTATTAACAAGGACTATTTGCAATGATACTGACAATGAGAAAACCTCTTGCCCCAGAAAAATATTTAATCCCCTCTCTGGCATAAGAAAACTGGACATGAGTTATACTCTTGCAAAGAGGAAAGGGGTGCCTGTGTGCGTACACAAAGGGCAAGGGGAGTACTCAGGTAAGAAGAGGAGGGGTCAGGCACATAAAACAGCGTCAGGAAGATGCACAGGGATTCAGGTCAAAGTTCTTAGGGAGGTCTGTGCAATCCTAGCATCAAACATCAAATAAAATCAACTACAGATGTGCCTGCAAAATAACTGGCATTAAATCAGCTAGGCCACTGGTTATAGCACTCTATTATTTGTAATGGGCTTACAAACCAAAAAATCAAAAGGGACGGATACAAAAATCAAAAGGGACAGACAGAAAAAAGAAAGCTCCACACAAACACCATGCAAAACAATCAGGTAACTTGCAGTAAGGTTACTGAAAATTGAGAATAAGATATTCAATCAGAAGGCAGATCTCAAGGTAGTCTGCTTTTTTACTTTGCTGGCATTTAAAGAGCAAAATTGCTAATAGTCCATCACACGTGAATTTGCAAGACTGGTGCAACTGTCTGCTTTAGCCACAGTCCAAAAAGAGGATGGAGGGCAAACCCCTGGGTGCCGAGGCTCAGGTTTTGGGACTCTGGTGCCATATGATGAAGATACAAGAGAAGCTGAAACACTGCAGGTATGCTTCCACAAGGAGAAAATTGACTAACTTGCACCCAAAAGGAATCCTGACTTCTCCCTGCCTCCCACAAGGCTGCCTCTTAATAAAAAAGCAGTATGTACAAAATGAACAAGGAGGAGACACCTCAAAAATTCAATCCTGACCATGACAAAAATGGTAAAGTAGATGCATCCTGCCTGCTCATAAAGGATACTTGAAGGGCTGTTGAGAATTAACTCTAGCACTTTAGGTCTGAAAAGTATTTCTGCCTTAAATCACAAATATGAATTAAGCCATATACACATGTATGCCCAAGATAAGAAGTCCAGTCACTCTCTGGAAGTGATAGCTAAGTGTTCAAAAAAATCCATGGCCAAACTTTTCAAAAACTGTAAGAGGAAATTTTGCTAGCAATCATTGTCTATGAGGGCCTGAAGGCAATTTAACTGTGTAATTAACTGTCTCTGTCATGAATTATACTCCTAGAAGGAGGCTTTGACACTTGAAACTGCAATGTTTAAGGCTGCTATTTAACTTGGACTACATAGAAAGGAGAGATGTTGGGGATGGCGGGTTGTGTGGATGTGGGCAACATGGAAGAGATTCAGAAAAGCTGCAGAACTACCTCAGGTAAAACTCACGCCTGGCAGAGTCTTGCCTCCTTCAAAATAAAAAAAAAGGCTCATTTTTGCAGGAAATCTTGAATATCAGCTTGAGTATCCTGGGAGTTGAGTCTCCTTGTAATGCTTGCTTCAGGCTTTGTAATGCAGTGTTTCAGGCTGCCAGTTCTCCAGCACCTCTGAAAGCCTTGCCTTGAATTCAGCATAGGTACTCTGCTATCTCCAGTAGTGGAAAGGCAAAGATCACCAAAGCCGTACTTGACTGAGGAAGCCCTAGGGTCCCCATCACAAATTGGAAGTCTCTTCTCCCCTTAGGGATTATACAGCAAAAAAAAAGTTGTCATCATTACATATTTTGATTAACCTCCAGCATTTGCAGTAGTATTTACTTTCTTCTACAACCAAATTGGAATAACCTGCCTTCTGTACACAGTAACACACAGCATCAGATACATTTATGCTTATGGGGAGAATTTCACACTATTAGATATTTGAGAAAAATTCATGTGTGGTCATATGATAAAAAACTGCACCACAGAACATTAGTTCTTGGAGTCTTAGTAAAGATTGGCACTCTGCCATTAATTACTAATTTTCAGATATGCTTGTTTAAGCACGCATCTAAAAGGTGGGAAAAACAGGAAGCATCTTAAGAAATGTATCTATTATTGACTCTGCTGCTCCTTTTGTTGGCATGCTGTGCATGGAAAGGTCAACAATAGGTGATGAAAGAGAAAGTTGACATGAAGTCAAAGATCAACTGATATGCAGTATCGCCTGCAACATCTCAGAAAACAAAACTTAAGAGGTAGCAAAATGGAGTGCCTGCAAGTCAGCAGAAAAACTCTACACACTAGAAAAGTACCATGATGGGCTCACTCATTCCCTAGGGAATTCCTGTTAGGGACAGGACACAGGGCTGAATGGATCTTTGGTCCCACCCAGCATGACCCTTCCCATTCTCCAGCTTTAGGAGCTTGGAAAAAGCTCCCCCTCCTGCACCTCAGGTGCATCCAGCCTGGTTGGCTGGGCTGTGCCCAAGGGAGAAAGGACAGGCAAGAAAAGAAATGAAAGAACAGAACTTTCAAGCAACTCTTGGAAGACGGGGAAACTTTTTGGACATATTTCAAGAGAGAAAGTAGATAAAGAACCATCATGAAATTAAAGCATGGGAGGAGAAAGATTGAAAAAAAAAAAAAAAAAAAGCCCAGAGGGGAAAGGCTCTTTTCTGCTCCAATCTCCTTGCAGAGCAGTTCTAGGTGACACTAATTTGAGAGACATCCTACATTCAAAAAGACTATCTTCCGGGGTAAAACTTGAATATCCTGAAGTTATTCATTAACTAACACTTACACTCAACTTATACTGAAACTGATTGCATTCACCTTAGGCATCCTCACGCTTGCTACGTTGAGAACAGTGATGACTCAGAGCATGTTTTTGTGACAAAGAAAGAGATTACAGCCAAACTCCACCCCAGCAACGAGCATGCAAGCCATTTTCAGACTCCTGAACAGGGGCATCTACTTTGTGCAGGACCTAAAGACACAGACAGCTGCATCAGCAACAGTGCTGGGTGGACTCGTCAGGTTTCAGCAGTCTTATACAAGCCACTGTGTTTTTTCACAAAGGAACAATTTTAACAGGCACTGGCAAGAAATGATGCCTGGTACAAGTGCAGCAGCTGTTTAACACCATACAATAACATTATAGAGCCCCATAAGGACAGGAAGTCAAGCTATGGTATCCGATTTGGACAGTGGTGTTAAAATTCAGCTGCAAAACTGCAGAAAAACTTGGCCACAAGCGTTAGAAATAGCAGTTCACACTTTTAAACACCTTGAGAAGCGTAGCTTTCTCTAAATACGCAGTTTTTAGATTCAATTTAAGAAACAAACTCAAGTGGCTCCCTCCCGAGACCACGCCGTTCCTTGCAAACGGCGCTCAGGGAGCAGAGAAGACGCGCTCCCACACAGGGCGAGCAGAGATTCCCCAGAGCTACCTTGCACTAGGTGCAGAAAGCAGCAGCGGGAACCATCACTGACAGATGTGTGGAGCACGTCCTGATCCCTTTATCAGAATATATCCTGGAAACTATGCCAAGCTAAGGAGTCTTATTAATCCTGCCTTAGCACCAAAGACTGTATGAAATAACACACAATTCAGAACGCAAATACAAAACATAGACCCATACGCAGAAAAGGAGAAAGTGGAAGAGATGCGAAAACACTTGTACAACAGCAGCCTGTACCCAAGAGATGCCCATTTGTCAGTATGCCTTGAAGTTGCAAACTGACCTGAAAGCCTGTTCTCACAAGCATTAACAAAAAAGGAAGGCAAGAAAGGCACTGAATGCTGTTCTACACAAGGCAATTCCCCTTGCTCTCACACATCATGGCCACATCTGAAAGGATAACATTTCTTGAAGAAGTTTTATAGCTGAGCCCCGGGGGGAAAAAGAGTAGGTGTTAAACCTTGCCAGCTTTCACATGACACAGAGTATGGGCACTGGGCTTCTTGATGTATGGTTTAAATACAGAAGATCGACCTCCCAACTCCGCATCTAGGCTATGTCCAATGTCCACAAGACACAAAAATTCAAGAACCATAAAAGGCTGACAGGCCGTCCACACATCAAAGCACCAAAAATGTTTTTCTTTGCATCTCTTCATTGTTTGCAATTCCTACTTGAAAGCTTCAAAATAACATCCTTACTCCCTGCTCATATTACTTTTTACTCTTGTGTATCATAAAATTGGTTTTAAAAACTGGTTTTAACTTCCTTGATGGTACAGCATAAATCACTAATAGTAGTATCTTAAAGTTTGTTACTAGAGTGCAGTAAAAATTATTACTGTTACATGGAAGCAACAAAGTATCTAATAGGCACCTCTGATGCTTGTGAGGACCCAAGTACAATAAGTTATGGAGCTTATTAACAAGGGGAGTTTCTTCCTTTCACTCCACACCCCCACCTCCCTACTTACTTCTGCAGAAAGAGGAGCAGGTTTTTAAGAGATTAACCATCTGAAGGGCATTTCCCAGGAGCTTAAATGAGCTAAAACACACATCAAATTAAGACATTTCAACGTATTCAAGCAGAAGAACACCAGCCTCACATAATTCAGTGCAAGAGAAGCCTGCAAATGCCTTTACTGTCTGCAGTTTTGTAGCTCAACCTACCCAGAGTCAGAATGCAGGGCACACAGCATGCAACTTGTTCAGGTTTTGCTTTTCCCCAGACAAAACACAGATTATTTCAAGATCTTCATCCCTTTCACGAGGGATAAACAAACCTTGCATAAGGGATTGCTAGAAGGTCTTGAAATAAAGCACAAACTAGGAAACCTGTCTGTCCTAAACGGAAAACAAGCATCTTTTCCCTGAACCATAAAAGGGTACTTGCTTTGCTGAAGAGAACAGTTTTCTTAAAACAATAATCAGCTAAACGCTTCAGTAATTGTCTTCTTCCAGCAGATTTTGTTAAGGTACTTGCATTTTGTTTGCCTGCCCCATTCAGGCAAACCCGCTATTGTATTTCCAATGCAGTTCAATACAAGAAATCCATTTCCCATCCATCAGATATAGTTGCTTAGTACAGTCACTAAGATCTCCCAGATCCTATTGAAAAAAAAAAAAAAAAAAAAAAAAAAAAAAAAAAAAAAAAAAAAAAAAAAAAAAAAAAAAACCTCTCTACTGATGAAAAGAGCCATCCTCATTAAGCTGCCTGGCAAATGTATTCTTTTCTTCTAATCATTATGGGAGTTTACAATTCTAATAAAGCTGTACTCACATCACATTATTCAGATTACAAAATCCCAGGAAAAAGAAAGCTCTCAGGCATAGTGCTGTAAATCATCAAATACCCACTCCTTACTAGTTGATAATCTCTTTGAGAAAGGGTTTGTGCAGAGTCAGCTGCGAGGGAAGAGTCGCAGACGTGACCATGCAACTCCCGCAGCTGAAACAACCAGCCCGTAGGCCACAAACCTCACTCTGAGATCATAATCAGACCCCTCCTTTTGTCAGGAACATTTATATCTATTTTAGCTCAAATTCAGAGAGAAAGGGTACCCACCCAAAACAGATCTATTGTAAGCCAAGCCTCTAAGTTCTCTGCAGAGAGTCTGAAACAATAACAGAGGTGGAAGTGGCCTCCGTGAATATCAACACTGAAAGCAAATGATAAGTTTAACATGACTGAGAACTGCCTCAGCATTTGCCTGCTTCTGTGGAAATTTGCTGAACTGCAAATATCAAAATACTAAGGTCACAAAACAGTACGGGAGTTACTGGAAACATCCTACAATAAAAGCTAACTTGACCTTCCATCGCTACTGCCCATAAAGGGGAAGGGAAAAGCGCAGGTTTCCTCAGCCAAACTTCACAGGCTTCTGCCGAGCCTGGATGTTACGTGCTTGTCCCCATTTGCTCAAGGCAAAAAACCCCACTAACTCACACTAGTTAGCTTCTGTCTCAGTCCTCCCACCCTTGTCCTACCCAAAAAACCTTCCCCCCAAAAAAACCAAAAAACAACAAAAAAACCTGTGCAACAAACAGAATTCAAAGGCATTAAGGAAGGGGGAAAAGAAAGTAAAAACACCCTCATAGAGAAACGGGCACTAGGATTTTTATACGCCCAGCTATTTCATTTTCAGAGCTTACATGCTTTTAAATTCTAGCTTTATTGTTACTGGAGACTTCCAAAAGGAGCATCTATGCAATGCATAATTCAGCATGCGTGTGGCAGAAACCATCAGCAGAATTATAACTTCGAGTCAGAGAATAACTCTATAATCTACTAACAGTATTTACGTAACCACAGCAGTCTAAGGCAAGGTTCTTAAGAAGAGAGAGCTCTCCTTAGACCAGCTGATAAAGCTGGAAGAGACGGCATACAACCTGGAACGCAAGCACTAAGGAACTTGTGTAAAATTCCACAGACGGTTCCACATTTGCTATCGTCCTCTATCAACGGGCACGAATCAGCAGAGTCCAGCGGCCTCTCATCCATCTCCCCCCCTCAGAAGATGCCCCAACGCGTCTGCCCACAGCAACTCTCCTGCAGAATGAAACACATCCGATCTGACAAAACCCTTGCTGGCATTCACGCTTCTGAGGCTGGGGAGAAAACTGTTTAGGTAACAGCAGTGGATTTAAATGCAGGAAGAAAAAGGAAGATAAAATGATTATGACTTCACACATAAATGGATGTTCTAAAAGAGAGCAAGAAAAAGATTCCACTCTCCTAAAAATTCCCACAGAAAAGAAATACATATCACCAGATAAGCAGTATTCTCCCTCGGTGATTGCTATTCACGTTTCTCGGCGGGCATCCACGTGCCTTTATCTAATTCAACACAAAGAGTGCCCACCAGCCCTTACAGCAGGAAGGGCACGCGCTCCCCATCTGGGGACGGGCCAGAGACGCTCCCAGGCTGAAGCTCGGCCACAGGCCCCCGAGCTCCCTCTGAACGAGCATCTACGCCGCGCTGAGCATTTGAACCCGCCGTCTCCCAAGAATGCAAAAGTAGAACAAAAATACAATTAGCCACATTTTCTCCATTTTACACAACCTTAGAGACCAAGCGTCCAAATCCAAAAGCAGTTTAACTCGACAGAAGACATCATCACAAGTACAGTGAAACTGAGTTGTGCACTACTGCCTCCAAGGAAATACTCCAGGCCTCCATTGCAAAGGATGTAAAACATAAATGTAACACTTGGAAGCAACTCATATATCAGGTTGCTCCCGAGATCCCACAGGTGGACACATGTAAGTGCTTGCGAGGGGGGTTAGAGCCTTGCCAGACAGGAACAACCACCAGGCTATTTCCTGTCACGAGCTCAGGGCTCCCATCCAGGAATCCAGGGAGGGGAGGGCATTACTTACCACAAGTTACAAGTCTCCTTGGTTGTATTTATTGAAAACAGTTTGCCAGCCTTTCAAATTTATAATGCACGTAAAAATTATAATGCGTGCAGAAGGTAGCAGTGGCGTTAAATAGTAATGAGAGGCACTCACATAACCTTGAAGGCCGAAGTCCTTCATTGACCTGCTCCGACAAAACGGGCCGAAGATGGGCAGGCATCGCCTCTGCCTGCCAGCATCACCCGCAGCCACCAAGGGCCACCCCAGGCAGAGGAGAAGCACCCAGCTCGCTCGGGCGTGCTCAGGGAGCGAGCCCTTGACCAGAGAGCTGCTCCGGGCCTGCCCAGCCCTGGGGACACAGGGCCCCTCCAAAGTGAGACAAAACCTGGAACCCATTTCAGAGAGCTCCAGCAAAGGGCGGCCACCAGGCTGAACTCACACCAGTGTGCTGAGAAGAGCAACCTCTAGCTTCACACCCCCGAACTCGGAGGCTGTCCATCCCCCACCACTGACTCTTAATGCAGGGTGCAGATCAGGTGTATTTAGCCTCCAGTGAGGAGCACGAGACCTCAAGCCCGAAGCTGCCCGTTACATTACAACGTCTTGAGAGTCTGGCACCAGAGCAGGGAGGTGGGAAGAGGCGACACCAACCTCCAGGAGCCAGTCCTGTCAAGAGGCCTTCACCACGCAGCAGGCACACGGCCCCTTAGCAAAGATGCAAAACAGTGCTGGTCCTGTCCACCCAGCCCAGCGGGGCTCATTACCAGGCTTGCTAGGAGCTCCTGCCCCACCCCTAGCCCCCATTTTTCCTTTTGCTCCATTTCCCTAAAGAAAGAAAGGCCATATGCCATCAGACTAAGACGAACAACAAAAAATTAACATAAACAGCAAAGCTTTTCATCACATACACCATTCACAGCAACAGTAGCTGAGGCCCTTGCTTCCTCCTTGCCAAAACCTCCAGCATCCCCTCACCCTGTTCCTCACACACCCTGCTCTTCGAGCCCGCACTATGGCTCCGTAACTAGCAGCCTCCCCAGCAAGCAGCTCCTCTGAACACCGTTTCAGCCCTACTTGCCAATCACAGTGCCTCATGTCAGCAGTCTCTTCTGAAGAGGAAACCTCAATTGCAGGGCTTTAATTCCAGGAACTGTCTGTTTGCTTAAGACAGTTGCTCGACCAAAGGCCCACGCAGACTCTAAGCAAGTCCCTGCCGTGAGAAGGCAACCCTGACATCAGAGGATTACTGCTGAACGGGCACTGTCACTCACGTCAGAGCGGCGTTGGTGCTCGGCCTCAGCCAAACCCGCATACACGAAGAGAGTTCTTGTGTCTGCGCTCTGATATCAGAAGTATGATGTAAGCAGAAAACACACATGCCAGCAAGTTACTCAGATGGCATGTGCATGTTCCAGGAAAGCACCGAAAGGGGATTAGCCTCATTGTTCTAGACGCAAATTGTTTCAGAAAGCACGAAAAGGGCCAGCCTTACAAGTGTGGGCACGGAGGCCCCTGTCCTGGCATTGCCCCGCATCCGTCTGCAGTTATTAGCCTCTGTCAGATGCACGAAGAGCAAAGCGCCTCTCTACAGCTGCACGGAGGGTAAAAAAAATTCTCTCTCTCTACATATAAGCCAAAATCTGACCGCTCACACCAAGGTGACCAGGGATAAATACTTTAAACGATCTTTCAGTGCTCCTTCCAAATCATCTTTGGTCTGTCTCAGCTGATCCTCATAGGCTTGCAAGGCAGACACACACACCCCCTCACTGTAGCGTGCTGGTCATGAACACAAACCAGGACACCAGCTGAAGCCTCGTTTGTTCTTCTGCTGCTTTGGAAGATCCCCCTCCCTCGCCCAAATAACACTGTTCACAGCACTGCAGCCTCCCCTCCCTTTCGGGCTCCGAAGGCAGACAGCAGCATTAATTCAGATGCCACGGCATACCCTGCAGCCACAGGCATCCCCTTCCAGTCCTTGTTTTAAACTCTGCAGGAGCCCAAAATTAGATATTCCATTTACCTGCCAGTGGTGAGCAGGAAACTTTTCTCAATAAATGAGCATATTTCAAGATTTACCCTAAAGCTTGAGGAAACTTGTGTCTTTTGTTCACGTGCTGTTTTCTGGAAGTAATTGCCCCACCATCACCATCTCATTACAGACACACTTCAACACACCCTTAATTTTAAATAGACTCTTTCTGGGGACTGTCTCCTCTTCCAACACTCCCTCATCACTGTTGTTTACCTCACCTCTACTTTCTGACACCAGCTATGCATCTGTGCCCATTGACTCCTGCCTACATTTCTCCAACCTTTTTACAAACCTAGGCATGTCAGCAGCTATGAAACTATTGACAGCTGCCTTTCAATACATCGGCCAGCACCCAGGGCTTAGTCAATAGCCTTAATGCCTGTTCAACCCTGCTTTGGGAGAGATGTGAGGAACCGAGGCTCACCTTGCCACCTCCCACCGCCCCCAGCTCTCAGTGGGGCTTGGTCCCCTCTAAGCTGACACGCTCTTTATTTTATCTAAAGAGCTTTTCCAAGGCTCTCCTGTTAGAGCTCACCTCTCAAGGCAGACACCCAAGGGAAAACCCAAATGGTGCCTGTGCCAAGCACATACCCCTTGTCTAGAACTAAACCTAGACAAAGAGAAACAAGGTCGATGCTTAAGATGCTTTACACTTCAGACCACGTCAACTGAAAACTCCATATGAACTGAGTATGAATGGGCACACTCTACACCTAGCCTAAGGTTCTTAACATATATACAAATTCCATCAGAGTTTTTCCTCAAAAATATTATGCCTGGTACACTGAAAATTTAGAGAGAATCCTATACTAGAGTTCAACATCTGTTTCATATTTAGAAGCTATTCTTTGCAAATACCAGGGTCACGCTGCTTTTAAAGCAACAATTCTCTTTTGCAGGGCAGATTTGATGGCAAGCTCCAGTGCCACAGGACTCCCTGGGTAGCAATGAAGGGTAGCAGGTCAATAGGTGAAACCAAACACATCAATAAGACGCTGGCAGAGGTGCCCACGGACGCCTCTCTTGCAACAGTCATTTTAACGCACGTGGGAGAAGAGTGTGGCTACAGCCTGCTCGGAGATTCCCCACAGCCACCTTGCATCCTAGGCCGCCTGAAATGCAACGTGACATCCCTGCAGCTGGAACAAACCGGGAAGCATGCACAGACACAGAGACCATTACACTGGTAATGGTTCTTTTAAGAGCAGCAAACCTCAGCAAGGCTGGCCTTTGGCAAAACTAAACTCTTGCTAATCAACATGATTCCCACTGATGGCTCCAAACTTTTTTTTTTTAAATAGCTAGTGATATGTCAGGAAAAAGTGACTCAAAAAGCACGAATGCATGCAAATTGAGTCACAAAGCAAGCACTAAGCAGCACAGCTGAACCACATCTTTAGGAAGGCTAGCCAGGGCAAGCCCAGACTAATCAAGCATATTAAACTGGAAGAGCAGCAAAAGTTCCCTACTTCCTTGCAACAAACTGTTGCAGCAGAAGGGAGTTGTTTTACAGCCAGCATGAAGCAAAGAATAAGGTGGGACATTTGGGAAAAAGTCTGTGAGAAGAACTGAGCCAGAGAACGGAAGTTAAAAACTGCACATAATTTACATTGACGTTAAAGAAAGCCACATTAGAAAAATGGTATCTACTACCGAACTATAGTCTTTCCATACATTTAAAGCAACTACAAAGTACTTACAAGCTGACACTCTTGCAGGTTTTGCAATGTGGCCAGATTCGGACTGTTTCATGAGAACAGCAAGAGCCACGTTCTGGACAAAGTCGTCTCCAGCCAGATTTCTAGCCCTTGCTCTAGAGCATGGGAGTGCTGGAATTTCTTAGCTTAGCAGCTGCAGTATTATTGTTCTCTTAAAAGTGAGAAAGGAGATTTGGCCAGAGTACTAGAAAGAACAAACACCCCGCTCCTTCTTCCTCCCCAAAAGCGCAAGGGTTGGGAGCCCTCAAGAGTTTTTGCTCATTTCTCCCACATACGCACAGAATTGGGAGGCAGGAAGAAGCCAACCTGGGGTACACAACCAGCCTTGAAAATTTCAGCTTAAATGGCTCAAGTTTGGCAGCATAACAAACTATTTATTAGATGGTCATCAACGTACCAAGCAGACACAGTACAGGCATTGCTGGCAGCTCTACCCCACAGCAGCTGTGACAGCTTGCCACAGAACTCCACTCTTTAATCCCTTCTTGTTCCTCAAGTTCTCAAGTCAATCATTTCCAAAGAGCATTCCCAGATCCTTTAAAAGATGCAGCACGCTGGCCAGGACTCAATGCCTTAATATACTTGTGTTTTTCCCCCACAACTCAGCTAACACTTCAGTTCTTTTAGAGCATCCATGCAAACACCATCTGATCACGGGGATTATCACCAGTTAGGTACTTCAGTTTCTTTAAGTTCTTCCTGATGCTCCCGCAGCAGTATTTTACCATTGCTACACAAGACAGACAAATGCTTCTTCAAGCTGTTTCTTCAGGCCCTGCCACATTAGAATTTTCCTGCAATTTGCTTCATCTCATGTTACAAAAAGGAGCATCTATTTCAACACTCTACCACAAATTTTAAGCACAATCGTATCAATTCAAATGCACCAGCATTCCCATATAGCTTTGTAAGTGCAAGATAATCAAGAAATAAAAATATTTAGCAAAATTCTTCTGCCTTATGGCTAGTTCACTTTTAACAATAACTATGGCATTATGACCAAGTTCACAATGGTTTCCACTGGTCCCCAACTTTGAAATCTCTTCCAAATCCAGAAAAAAGTCTATCCTGTCTCAGACTTAAAATAAACTAGTTATGCTTTTTAAATGTGAAACTAAGTTGAAATGAATAATCAGTTCCAAAACTTCAAAAACTTAAGAAACTCCTTTAAGTGTCATGCAACTTATAACAGTAATACAGAAAGACATTATTCAAGACTTTTAGAACCTCTACAGCTATTTTTCAGATCATCCTATCACAGGAGCAATACAGTCTGACACTGATCCCCTTTTTCATATCATTCATACTCACCTGTAAATTTTAATGAATCAGATATTTTAAAAGTTTATCTCATTATTCTTAGAGCACTTCTCAGCAGATATTCAAGCCTTGGAAGAAAGCTACAAATACAAGGCTTCATAAAAATAAATAAATAGAGATGACCTTCCTTAGTATCGGTTCTGCGGTATCTTTTTCAGATTAGGTGCTAGGGTCATACAGAAAACAGCTCATTACTCTGGGACAGAGAGCAAAACATTTGTATCCCTAGACAACTACAGGGCTTTGGACAACAGACTGGTTATTAAAGAGCTACAAGAAAACACCGTTTAACAGGAACACATTTTTGGCATCCCAGAGTCAAAGGATGATCAGCTTATTAGAAGATGGCCACACCACAACACACATCTCAAGAAATACTGAAAAGTTCTTTTTTCCCCGCTTCAGACACAGAAGTACTTTCAGCAACTGCATGTCTCTAGACCATAGGTTCCATCACGTACTGCTGCAAACGTTGTAAAAAAGCAGGACCTCTAATAGGGCAGGTCTGGGAGGCAACTGAAACACCTCCAGTAAAAGTAAAAGGCCAAATATTAAAACGATATTTTTCTTTGTGTTATAGCATATATACCTACTTCATATTTCATTTAATACCTTTCTTCCAAGACTACTAGAGACTTTGATAGAGACTATAAGCCTCACACTGACCCTAGCTTTAGCAATGTTTTCTTCAAGTCCTTTCCAACTTAGCTTTCAGATGGCTGATTTCTATATGTATCAGAAAGACTTCTCATTTTCAGATAATCTACCCTTTTCCTTTCCTCCTAAAATACAAGATTTCACACACATAAAAAATGTATCACGGAAAGTCATCTGAAGACAGAAAACTGAAACGTTCACTTTCTAAATGTATGTTACTCAATATGTAACTTTGTCACTAAGACAAGATTCAGATCTGTTCTGCAGGATGGTAATTGACAAGGATTGTGGAGAGCAAAACACATTATCTGAACTGAGTTTAACACACACAAAAGAATGCCCCCAAAAGAACACACAATCCCATAGATTTACTGTATGTAAAAGCTGTAATCTCAGATGTCCTGCTTATGTTGTTTGGTTGTTTATTTTTAATTACTATTTTTTATTTTTTTAAAAATATTCTTCTAATCAAACAAGGGACTGCATTTTTGAACGACCCCCACTGCTTGCTTCAGATCTTGTTCAGTCAGGTTTATACCTCAGTTCAGGGACTGAAGCCAAATGCAACACAGGCTGCGGAAAGAGCACAAGCTGTTGCTATGTCGAGGTGTAGCAATCGAGAAACCTGGAGAACAAGCACAAGGAATTTCAGACAAAGCACCTGTGCTGGCCACGTCCAAAGCACAGTCCTGAACAGGAACCTTCATAGATGCGAGAGCGCCAGAAAGGATGACTAAGCTCTCTCTCCACCAACCAGAAATAACAGGATGCAAAGGTTGCCACACTGTATACACTCTCTTTCCCACATCTTCCTAGCGCCTACATCCTACAAAAATACAACAGCAGGACAAAACCGCTCGGAAAATGCTTCCTCCTCGGGAATAGCACCTGCCTTCCAGTGCTCTACCGGCTCATTTCTAACATTCAGTACATGCTTTTACTACCTTGGCAGCCAGCAGCTGCTAAGAGCAGGACAGGCTTGTTGGTATTTCCCCTCCGGGGGCTTTTTAACCATCTCTAAAGCTACAGAGATGCACGGGCCTCGCTGTCTGCTGTTCCTGCAAGTACTGCCGAGGTCACGAGTCTGCCATGTTCCAAGAGAAGGAAGGTGGCAAAGGCCACCAGCAATACAGCAATGAGCTCCCCGGCAGATGTCCAGGCACCAGGAAGGGAAACGGGAAGCAGATTCTGCTGTAACACACCCAGAAAGCTACCTGGGCACTCGTCCTCATACCATCTCCTGCTTTGCACCTTAGGGCCTTTAAATTTTCTAATGCTTTCATGCTAACTGCAAAGGCAGTGAAAAATATAGCACATGTTTCCATGAAGCTCAAGATTACAACAACTTATGCTAAGGACCAAAGACTCTATTACAGAGCCTGAAATAAACCTTGATTCAAATGACTAATTGTTGTAGCTTTTGAGGAGAACAAGAGGAGAAAAAAAAAAAAAAAGCTAGGGAATTTCCGATACAAGTGATAGGAAATAATATTCTTCATCTACACACGCAGCTTCTGGGGATCTGGAGCTGCTGGCAGCACAGTGGACAGAGGGTGTCTCACAGGCCCAAGGGGCAGCAAGGAAAAGGTCACATCGGGGAACACATAACCAGAGCCTTCCCCCCGGGGCCTGCCAAGTGCCAGTTCCTCTCAAGTGCCTGTGCACTTAAAAGACAGCTTTTCTCAGTTACATGCAAATCTTTAGCTCTATCTCAAACAAGACCAAGGAAAAATATTTAAATAAAATAAAAGATCCAGTCGCTGCAAGGCTTACTGTTTCCCCTGAGCCCAGGTAAAACACCAGAAAACTGCTCTGTTGCGTTTTTAGAGTCTTGTCTGAGGAAGTTGGTTTTCAGAGCGTTTCACAAGTCCGTGATGTAGACTGAGTACATAATTAAATCGCACCTAGAACAGGCAATGGCAGTGCAAAATGCCCTCGTGCTGCCCTTCACCATCATGATCTAAGCACACCAGAGGAGGGAAGAAATGAAACTAGAGATCAAGCCTTAAACTCAGGCTCCACAACCTTCTTACCACACAACTGGCACTAACAGATCTCTTTGGTGACAACTACACTGGATCCAGGGGAAAGGATGAGAAAACTTTCTTGCTTGGCACTAACAAGCATTACAGGAATCGTATCTTTTGCCGGGTTATTTTGTGAAGATCTAAACCAAGCAATTAAGCATAAGCGCACACAAGGGATGTACTTTTCAATGCTTCAACTCCTTTCTCCACCTTGCTTACACAAAATTTCTCGCTTACCATGCATCACTTAGCCAAAAAAAAACAACAACACCTCTCTGTTACAGAGCTGCTAGGAAATTCACCTTAACAGAGTGCATTTTTCCTCATCCAGTGCAGAAGACAACTTTATCAGAAGACAGTCCTACCAACAACACAATCTCAAGCAATATTGAAAAGTTCCTCCCATCGGAAACAAGAACACTTAACTTGAACACCACAATTTGATTTAAAAAAAAACAACTCAGAACAACATTCAGACAAATTGTATCAGCAAGAGTGGCCTAATATCTGCACATGCACATTTTCCAATTCTTCTAATTCTTTCATGTAGAAAGAATATGAAAACACTTTCCTGTTGCATTTCATACCTAAAGTGCTCAAGATCATGAAACAAAGAGGAAAAGGATTAGTAAATCCAAATTGTCAGCTTGTACCATTCTTTTGAAAGATTTTGCCCCTTTTCTGTTTCTAAACAAATTAGTAGAGGCATTCTATCCGGTTCTTCATCGTTCTCCTAGCTGGCAAAATACCAGCCTTGTGAAGAGAAACGAGGTGGCTAGCTCAACTGCAAGTACGGGAAGGCAAAACAGACACCGTGGGTGGTGGGGTCTTCACTTCTCCACAGACACCCCCAGCCCTATTTCCTCACTGCCGCTAAGCAGCCTCCGGAGAGGGCCCAGTACAAGCTCAGATGTGGAAAGCTGACTTATCAACCGTAACTATCTGTGCTACAGACCTGTCTATAAAAGATTCAACAGTCAAACCATGAGGAAAAGTGCTCTGATGGAGTTTAAAGAAAAATTAGCCAGAGCTATCTCAAAATTACAAGTACAAACTAGGTCAGTAAATGTGGTTTTGCTTAAATGAAAGTGTTGCAGAGTGGTTTTCTTGGGGGTAAGAGGAGGAAGGGCAGAAGAAACTGCTTGGTTACTCTCTCCTTCCACCTCAAAGCAGTTAGACCAGCGGTCTGGTTCAAGAACTGCACGTAATAATTAGCGGGCCATGCTCATTTACTGACACCTCCAGCACCGCTAAGAGCAGGAGCTGACACAGCACCGTCTAAACACCGCGCGTAATCATCTCTCCTGGACCATCTCCTCGCTCTCCAGCTACGCACACCACCGCTCCAGTCACACCATGAGCAGCGGTGCTACGTGTTCAGCGCTGCTCTGAAAAAAAACAAGACAAAAGAAACGCACGAAAAAGCCCCCTCTCCGCACACACCCTTTTGCAGGGCCCTGGCTCCGGGCAGAGCCCACAACCTTGATCATTTTTTCACGCTGCCCATCGGGAACCAACAGCGGTGAGGACCGCGACCGCATGTTAATCTGGAGTCAGCTACGCAGCAATTCGAGCGCAGCACAATGTCAGCTGCGCAGTGCATGCTATTGTGCAACAGTAGCGAAGACGGGGGAAAAAAGATTAATTTAAATTGATTTAAAGAGAATTAAAAGGAAGAGGCACAGAAGTATCAGCGTCTCCCACGGTCACCCGCGTGAGCACGGCCCGGGTT
>NW_010588600.1:55680-82720 GCF_000705375.1 Tinamus guttatus | reverse complement strand
AGCTGTGCCTTCTGCCCTGGCCACGGAGGGTTGTGTTTGCTCGGAGATTTAATTTCCTGTTTGTTTGTAGAAGCAAAAGGACGGAGGAGCTTGCCTGCTCTCTAGCAATTTGGACCTGGTCTGCAGCCTCAGTCACTCCACACAGGAACTGTGAACCTGGTGAGCTGTGCCTTCTGCCCTGGCCACGGAGGGTTGTGTTTGCTCGGAGATTTAATTTCCTGTTTGTTTGTAGAAGCAAAAGGACGGAGGAGCTTGCCTGCTGTCTAGCAATTTGGACCTGGTCTGCAGCCTCAGTCACTCCACACAGTAATTGTGAACCTGGTGCTCTCCCTGCGTGCATCTGCGCATTTTACCGCATACTCCTCTGGTTCCTTCCAGGCTACCCGGTTTTCAGCTGTTTGGTGCAGCTGTGTCCACACCACGCGTTTCACTACGTGCGTAGTCTCCCACAGAGCCCATGCAGGGTTCGAGGCTGCTCCTCCTGCGGCCTTGGCTGTGTCTCAGTGCCCCCACACACCTGGCATGACCCGCTTTGGGTGAGGTTGTTTGCTTCCATTAGCAGGAAGTAAGTACTGCGTTCGTAACCAGGAACGACTGCCAGAGTAGATTTTAGGTTGGACTTTGTTATCTTCTAATCCTTTGCTGTGGAGAGGGTGTTTCCCGATACAACTGAAGCAGGATCCTGGATTAGGAAAACTTTGGCCCTGCAACCACGAACGCGTCAGACACCTTCACAGAGCCGAAGCTGTGGGGTGGCCTAGGGCCTCAGCCCTATTCACTCACAAGCTCTGCTAGCTTCAAACTGGCAAATGAGACCAAATCCAGGCACGACTGAGAAAGGGCTTCCAAAAGAAAATAGGGCTGATGGCATCTAGGTCTGCAGTATTCTCCTATACTCATCTGCTCTTGCTGCCTATTTCTGATTTTTCTGCTCTATCTCCTCCTTTGGCCAGCTTTCAAATATGTTTCTTTTTTTCTTTTTTTTTCCCTAAGCTTTTTTTTTTTCTTCACTGGAAAACATCAGCTCCATGAACCAAGACATGTCACTTACTTCACGTTCAGAAAGCAGACCAGACCTCTCCCCCTTACTCATCTACAGTTGTCATTCTGGTTAAACTATTGATGCTTCATCAAACTTTAGCCCTGAAAATACATTTCCCCCGTGCCCCTCCAACCTCGCAGTGAGCTTAGTAGGTACATATGAACCTAGTCGTGGACATAAAGTCCACTGAATGCACAAGCCCACTGTATTTGCAGGAGCTCCAGCCCCTGTTTGCTCTGTGCTTTGTATTTCCCATGGTCTGCTGCCGGTTCAGGATCGCCGATTCACGATCTGAATTAAAGTGCTGTACAGTTACAAGCTGTGACTTACTCCAAGGGATCGACTTAATTATTCTCCTTATGTCATTGAAAAGCTTTTCCTTATGACCATTCAATTTGAAGCTCCCAGTGCATTCACAACAGTAACAGCCAGATACAGGGGTCTATTTTACCATTGCTTTGCATTGTTCATCAGCGAACAATACAGGTAAAACCCTGAGCTGTGGTGATATCTGTAACAAGTGTCCCTAACAAGTGTCGACTGACCTTTTCACTTAGTGCCTAGTAGGAATCACTTTCCTCCCCATAATATCCAGACTTCTAGGCAGAAAGGGCCACTGGTTAGTCTGACCAGTATAGGTTAACTGGTTAATCTGACCAGGATATACAAACCACAGAATTTCTTTCCAGCTGCTGGATCATTATAAGTTTGTGTGAAAGATCCTGTCTTAAGACTCCAAGTAATGGTGAGTGCCTCACCCTACCTACTAATTTATTTCAATGTTTAATTATCCTTGCTGCTAAATTGCTTCTTTCAAGGTTGAATTTGTCTAACTTCAACATCAGAACTTGTTATGCCTTTGTCTACAAAACTAAACACCCATCCCATTTTCATGGGTAAGTAACTATACAGAGTGCTCATATCACTTCTCTTTGCTTAACTGAATAGATTGTTTTCTTTGAAGTTTCACATTATAAGATTTGGTTTCTGAATCCTGCAGCATTTTTCAGACTCTCCCATATTTCTAAATACCTTTACACCATGGGCATCTGTGTGTACACACACGTGCAGTGCACAAAGTCACTTCCCTCTCTTTTCTTGGTATTACCCTTTCACATCTCTAAAAATTGAGTGACACCCTTAACTGGCAACATTGCACAAAGAACCTGTGCGGAGGGTGTTACCATGCTGAATCTTCAAGCCTCCTTCTGCATCTCTGTTTCCCTAGATGGTGACTGTCTTGGCATTCATCAGTGATGTTCTTTTTCACTAAATGGACTTTCAGTGAACTCTGTTAAAATACAATTCATAACATTGTGACAATTTAAGCAGCTGTTTGACATCACTCATTCAATTTGGGAACTGTCCCTTTGTGGATGATAAATTACCAATGTAGATGCCTGAAAGAACAGGGCTGAAGTTGACCACACTATTAGTCTACCTTCTTGCATCAAAGCCCATTTTCTTCTCTCTCTTTTTTTCCCTTGTCCTACTTTCAATGGATTGTTACATGTATGTGATTATGTCATTTTTTCCCCTTGCCAATTCCAGTTTGTATAGTTCAGCTCTGGGAGCCAGACTGAGTCAAAATCTTTCTCTGAGTATAAAGCAGAGACAAATATCTTCTCCTGTTTTTGTGTTTTCCCCATATTTATTTATGAGGCACAGAGTAAATATGTGATCAGTTATTTGTTTCTCGGGAAGGCATCTAGTCCAACTTTCAGTGTTTAGCACATTGTTGTTGTTGGGTGGATACCAGGTGCTTTATTCATGATGCTGCAGAAAAGTTTGCCTTGTGCCTAGATTTCTGCATAACCCTTAACTAAAGGCATCACTCATGTTGGGGTAACTAGATCAGCCAGCAGAATCTCTGCGGGGAATCCAGGTTGTAGGGTTATATGAAGCTATATTCGTACAGGTAAGCGAATGAACATGAACACACACAGATCCTGGAGAAACCCCCACACAAACCCTTCCTGCAAAACGTAGGTGCCCGGGTTTTGTGAAGTTTCTCTCTTGGCAAATAACTGTTTTTGTTGCTCCAGCTCACTCCTGGGCAGCAGAGGGCAAAGATGAGGCGATTGCAGAGCTGGCCTGCGCAGGGTGCAAGTGTGAGCAGCACTGAGCAGACCCACACACCTTGGGCAGCCGGAGGGCACTCCAGACAAGCACCCAGCATCCTGTGGTGGGACAGGGCCTGGAAAAACACTGCTCACACACTGCGCAGGTTGTCACCTGCAGACCCGAGGCAAGGAAGCAATCTTTCAGTCCTACTGCCCCAGCCACTAGCGCTTCAGGGGCTCATGAGGCTCCTTGCTGGCAGTGTGTGGTGGCTGCTGGTCCTCCGCCTCCACGGACAGGCAGACAGACAGGGCCTGCTCCGCAGCTCGAGGGCAGGACAGAGACTGGCAGCTGCTTGCAAACTGCTTGTATGAGAAGCCAAGGGAAAGTGAACTACAGTGCAAGTATTGTCCTGGAGATACTTACACGCCGATGTGTCGTCCTGAGCCTTGGTGCTCTCTAAAGACTTTTTTTTCTGAAGACCTGAGCATGTTATCCCCACCATGCTGGTCAAACCAACGCTGGTTGGTTTCATTGAGCCTCTAGATTCCCTTTCATATTTCAAAGCTAGTACAACACACTTCTTCATTTCCTCTCCTCAATTCCTGTTAAATTTTGCCTTGCTCTATTAAACAGCTTCCATGTTGCAGCCAGGAGGCTGCCCCATTGCAATGGTTGCTGTCGGGATTCCTGTGCCCCCTAAGCTGAACAGTCAGTTCTGTGAAATGCTTCCAAGCGTACCTGGATGGAAAGAATATGCCCCTCATCATTCTGATCTCAGTAGCTGAAGAAGAATATGGGGAAAAACAAAGAGCTCACAAAGAACTGTGAAAAAGTCAGCTTTCCCATTATGTATTATGCATTAAAACCTGCTTCTATTGAGCTGTCCAAGATAAAGTCGAACTGGTGTTTGATCAAAAGAAGAGGAAATAACCTTGATTTGTCCTGGCTAAAGCTGGCTGTAAAAAGTATTGTGTGAATAAACTATTTGCAGATTAATGGGAAAAAATGTGAGTAATTTATTTGATGAATATTATTCAACTTGCTATTGAATTTACCAAATCATGAGGGAAAAGTATTGGTGAATGATTTATTTGAAAACCAAGTTAAAATGGGACAGGAGAAAATCGTCTAAAAAAACTATTTGTCACTACTATTCAAATATCAGTAGACCTGGATGGTATTCATGCATTAGCAAAGTGCACCTTGATGCTCCAAACCAAGGACTTAAGAAAGGTTTTTAAAATGGATTAAATTTTTCTCTTACCTTAAGAAGAGATTCTCCTCAATCACAGCCCAAAAGCTACTTATAAATGAGCATGGAATAGATTCTACTTTTGCAGTTATTTATTCTTATTTATTGAGAAGAGATTCTGAAAACTGTCCTGCATGACATAATAGCAATGAAAATTGAGTATCTCTTACTTCTCTATTGTCTCCCTTCAGTGGATCTCTAAGCACTTCACGAATTTCAATGGGTTTAATGTTACAGCTGTTCTGCTAGGCAGGAAGGCATAATGAAATCCAGAAAAAGTAGGAAGCACACGCTGCTTGCTACAGGTTTCATTACTTCATGAACTCTCAGATTTCATAAGCATTTTCAGACTAGACTCCTTTCAGTAAAGTATGTCATTTAAAGATGGACTTCTATTTTCAAATCTGGCTTCCTAAAATTTCATTCCTAAATCTGCGCTTAAGCACCCATAACCAGCTGCTTTATGTTATATACTGAGCTCCTGTTGATTTTGATGAATTTTTTGAGCACTAAGCACTGGAGGAAAACAAACAAACAAAAAACAAAACACCCTTGCTTCTTAATCCATAGGTGCATGCATGCAGATTTAGCAGCATAACTTCAGGTGCTTCCCTGCAAAAATGTTTATTGTGGTCTACAGGTTAATGGCCGCAATAACTAGGAAACAAGCAGGTTTTAGGGAGACATACCTATGCCCTTAGCACTACATGAGCAAATTATGCATAGGAATTATGAAATAAATGTTCATAGAATCGTTATGGTTGGAAAAGACCTTCAAGATCATCGACCATAAGCCCTTCAACTATGTCTGCTAAACCATGTCCCTGCACGCCTCCCTGTTACACTGGTGGAAGCAGGGCTGGGGTTACCTTTGGTTTGAAATTGTGAATGCCTGTTATCTAACATGAGGAGCTACACTTCAAAGTGTCATATAGGAAAAAAGATTCAGCATTCAATGCCATGGCAGCTTCTGACATGTCATGAGCAGTACAGATAAAATCAACATCCTTTTGAAACGGTTGGATATTTCTCATCAAATTCAGTGCAACCAAAATTCGATTTCTAAAACCAAACTGAGGACAACCAAACAAAGAATTAGTGAATACAGATCGGCTTCTAAGGCTGTACATGACAAAATTACTCCTCGCGAACTTGCTGCCTGAATTCTTGCAGAAGTGGATCATTAAAAAAACAATCTAAATGATATATATTTTTATGAGATTATAAGGAAGGACTGAATAGCAAAATAAAGATCCACTGTCAGCTTAAACACAAATACTATAAAAACAGAAGTAAATATTTGCATGATTGCTGTGGATCATTACAGGCAGTTTAAAATCCAGATTTACTCAGCGTGATTTATGTTCTCTTTCCCATCGGCATATCTTCTCTCTTGAACTAGCAAAAATCAAAAAGCATCAGTTGTGCTTTCGGGTTTTCTCCATTCTTGTGTTGTGACTGAAAAAATCATAGGGGAGGATATTGCTGTGTTCTAAAGGAACAGTTTTCATTAGAAACAGAGAAGGAAAACAATAGAAACATCTCTGCTGGCATTTGTTTGTTTTTATATGGATTCTTCTAAGCAAAATGAAGTCAGAAGGGAGGGAAGAGTCTCAGCTTCACACGAGCAGGTGCAATTCTCACCCTGCTCCAGATCCACTCCCGTGATGCAGACCAGCTGCGCTCCATGTCAGGCGCCTGCTGCTTTTACTCTCCACTGTCAATCTGAGCCTACCTCTTCTTGTGTTTTTACCTGTGGGACCGCTCTCTTCCTACCTCAGAAGCAGACTCAAATTCTTTTCTAAACTTGATTGCAGTGAGTAGGACAGCCATGCAGTCAGGCTATATCAGATTAAATCAGAAGCTGTAATAGTGTGTTTCTCTGACAGGTCTCAGAACTTCACATGCTTTCATAACAGGTACACAATCCAATCTTTATTTTTGGCTTTTCTGAGACAAAAAAAATACAGAAACATCAAGCCAAGAGGCCTTTGTCTATGCAAGACTGAACTGCTATATATAATGTACACTGAACTGTCACTTATTAACCTGAAGATGGTTTAAAATAATCCATAATCCAGAAATGAGAAAAGAATGTAGGATGTGCCAAATCCTTCTCATACAGCAAGGCAGTCTCATCACTAAACTAAACCATGAAAGAAGAAATGCATTGTCCTTCAAGAAGGGGTTTCCTCTAGCTTCTTGGACAGCTTTTAGAGTGCATTTTAGAGTGCAATAAGAGGAGTTAATTAAGAGAATTAGCCCAGGACTAATGATCATGACCCCATCTGACAACCTAGGCACATTCTTTATTAACGAGAGATTGTAGCACTTGAAACAGGAAAGAGGCATGATATTAGATGATATAGTCACTGCGCCCCAAGGAGCAGAGTTCTCAATCCAAAGGACCATCCAGAAGTCCATATATTGGAATTATTCCCTTTCCCTAATGGGACTGTAGGAGATGATAATGAAGAGAGATCTAAGTTCTCAGACAAAAGATCGAGAAAGTTAGAAAGTCCTGGAGAAACTCGGAGAAGTTCTGATATGTGTTCCCAAGGTTCATTTTTAACTTGCAGTGCCAAGCAAAGACATCAGAGTTGCATAATACATGCCAAATAAAACCAACATAAAAGTTCAATAGCAAACTGAAACCTTTGCTTCTAACAGAGTTCCAGAAATAAACTCAGACAACTTGATGCATCAGACATCAGATAACACGGTGTTACAGTCCACTTGCAAATTTACTGGTTGGCTTGTTATTCTTGAGTGTCTCCATAGGACTTCATTGATTCCAGTCTGGTATTTAGGTCTTGATCCTGAAGCGTTTCAGGGTATCTGCAGTACAAGATGCTCATCGGCTCATCCAGCACTTCTGTGAGTCTTGGATAATCTTACAGGAGGCAACTCAGAAGCTAATTTCATGGAGGAGTTATAGGTTTGTCACTAACCTGCTGATGAACTATCAGCTGGCAAATTCTGTTGGCCATTAGAGGAGTGTTTGATACACCTGTGCCTTTGTAACACCTTGCATGCTTGAGGACATTCACTTTTACAAGGTGCTCCCACATTGGCAGCTCAGGGAATGTGCTTGCTGATCATGTTTCTGTCCTGGACAGCCCACTTACAACACAAAGTCTCCTTCCCTACTCTGTAGCTTCAGGGATTTTCTGCATGAAGATGCATTGAAACTCAAATCACGATATGTAAAGTCTCACTAATTTAGACTCAAGAGACTTCAGAAGAGGGCAGAATTTGGCTTTCTGTGAGAAAGCTGTGTCTGCATGTAAAGCTTCTGGAATATGTCCAATAAAGCTACATATACTGTGTCCCTCAAAATACTCCTCCATAACGTGGAGACTAGCTGGTCTTCCTGGACTATATGTCTTACAGCCAAAGAGGAAGCTTGGTAAAACAGCATGAATGAATATTGTACATATTGTTTTAAAGAGAACTTTGACCCCAGCTTTGAACGGATGAATGTGCAACTGCCAAACTGGGCAAGACAGGTCTGCACAGGGGCTCAGTCCAGTCTCTTTTATGCCTGTGGAAATCAGCCAGCACCTCTGCGCTCATGTAAGGGACAAGACCTGTGCATTGCCATGCCAGGCTTTCAAAGCGTGAGGGTGGCCTGCTCTTTCTGCTTACCTGCTGCATCAGTGATGCTGTAGAGCAGGGTGCTGTGCTACAAGCAAGATGGTCCACGAGTGAGTGGGGAGTACGCCATGTGGACCAACTGGAGGACATTGGGGGCCTGAAATATGGACTAGGGGGATTGGAAGGATCACAGCATTTCCAGAGCTTGCCACAGAAGGTCAGGACAGCGGGGTAGCCTTGACAACAGAGATTACAGGAGTGTTATGGGGATTCAGATGCTGTTTTTGGAAGCCTTATTTCAATTTCTGATCATTAGCAATATCTGTGAAAACTCTCAGGAAACTGGCTCCTTTTATTTTCTTTCTTTCTTTTTTATAAAGACATCAGACAAGGCACAGCCCCTTTCTTTTAGCAGGAATTCTCTAGCCAGTGACTTTAGAAATGTGTCGCTTGTCTCCTTGCTGAGAAGAGGCAGCTGCTGTGCTTGCTCAGCTACAATCCAGGCTACATGGGAAGGATGGATTTAAGGTAAGCCTAGCTGATGACTCTCACGTAATGTAAAACTTCCAAACGAGAAGGAGGGAGCAGCTGCAATTACAGTTTTGGATTGGGAAGTGAGAAAATAGAGATAATTTCCGTTTCCACAGCAATGAGAATAATTATCATAAATAAAATGGTTGATTGGCAGCTGGAAGACTTGCTCCTGCTACTTAGAGCAATGGACCACTAGCAGGAGCACAGACAAAATGACTGTTCAGAGGAATCCAGTTGTAAAGGTTAAAACTCCTCCCATTCTCAGTTTCAGGCTTCTTTGTTTTTCAATTGCTCCTTACTTGGACTTTTTTTTCCCCACAAAAAGCACTGTTTTACAAGGTCTGCCTGTGACCATCTCTTCTCTGATTGCACATTACCCCTGCTTCTGTCTGAATAGCTGTTCGAACAAGACTACAAGCCATTCAGAGCTGCAAGCCACTGCCTTATCTTCTCTATAAAGCCCAGCATCCACTTGTAGATTAAAAGCAACAATATTCACTCTCAAGAACATTTGAAAACAAGCCATTCTAGCAGGTGACAGACATTCTCCATGAAGCTGCTTTCATACAGAGCTGAGTCTCTGATGCAGTCTCAGACAGAGGCGCCTAGCACATTTCACATACCAAGAGACTGACAAAGACACATGAAATAGCCTTTTGATGTGTTAATAAAACACCAAGCCAACTCTGAATCCATTCTCTGGCATACTAATCTGAACTTCTTTGCGTGACTGTTGCCAATGCTTCTGCTGTCACCTAAAAAACGCTGGGACACCATGTGAGCAAGCCCAGCTCAAGTGAGCTACCCAAGCACTGCAGAACAGGAAGTTCAGTGGCGCTCACCTAGTCTAGCTGAAAATTGACTGAAATCCACTTAGCTGCTAAAACTAAAAATCCACAGAGTCAGAATTAGAATGATCAGTCAGTCTACTTAAAAACAGCAGTGCAATTTGCCACCGAGCCTGTGGGGTCTCAGAAATAATAAGTCTTGAAGTAAAAAAAAAAAAAAATAAAAAAAAGACTTTTCAGAAAAGAAGCTCTAACAAGCCAGTCTCACAGATATCTTAGGGAGTGAGTAATACCTTTTGTTTTCCTCAGAGAGCTTCTGTAGCCAGAAAAAAAGAACACCCGATGGAGCACATATCATGCCTATTCAAACAAACAAAAGAAGGTGTCTCATCTTTCACTTTCTCCTTCCTCCAGACTGCAGGGAATTACTACTCTTCTCCATTCTGATTCTTATGTGAGGAGAGTCATTTTTAATTTTTTATTGCAGTAAAAATAATACAAAGCATCATGAATGAAGCTGGCAAAATAGAGAAGAGGGTTTTACTCTTCATGCACAAAGATAAAATGGTAACATAATATTTAATCAGGGAGTGAAAGAAAGAGAAGTGTGTTCATTAACTTTTCCCTCGAGTGAAAACTCCTGTTTTCATTCTTCTTTTATTTTTATTCAAATAATTTCAAGAGATCACCATCCGTATGCAAATGCAGATGCGCTCTCAAAATACAGCTTTCTTTTATATAGATGATCATGAACACGCTCTAGTAGAGAGAAGGAGTCAGGATTTTTCCACAGAAATAATTAGCCAGGCAGTCAGGAGTACAAGCTGTATTAACCTCCAACCCTCTTCTACATTCCTGAGAGTTTGCATAATTCAATGGACAGCATTTTGGAGCACTGGACATCAGAGATCCATTTGTTTTAACCTCAGATTAATTTCTTTATCCCTTCCCCATTATTTACAGAAGAAAACAAAGACTCAACTTTTGCATTTAATTCTCAGGACAGCAGGATTCATGATCTCGATGGCTTTGAACGCTCCACGTAGTCTCAGTTCTCTGTCTTCACTTCTGGAAGCCAGTGTCCATGCTGAACTTTGTTAGGCAGTGAGGCAGCAGCCTGGACTCTGCACTTGGGACATGGGCAGGAGAGGCAACGGGCTAACATGCTTCAGCATGAGATGATGTCTGAATTGTGCCCTAACACACCGAGGTCCTGGAAATGGAAAGATGACTCCTTTCAAAAGGGGGCAAATGGCAGGGTGACAGCTTCCAGACAAAACAGGGATATTCAGCCTCACCACTCTTGCCTGTTTCTGCCCTAACCAGTTTATCAGACATCTGTTACCATCTCCCTGACTGGGGCCACACATCGTCTTTGACTCTCATCAGGTATCCTCACCAGAGGAGAAACAATCTTGCTTAGCAGGCATCTCAGTGAAAAGCATGAGTGAGAAAAAGAACGAGTTTAGCAGCAGGAAGGCATATTCAGAGGCACAGGTCTAGACTATTCCACAGTGCTCCACCCCAAAAACTTCCCAGACAAGACTCCGGTGGCAACATGCTCCAGCCAGAAAGCACATAGGTAGTTAGTATGTCCTAGAGGTATGCTACTTTTAGGGAATCCTATAAGGTGTCTCTTCCAGATGATCCCTCTTATGGGTGTTGCCTCCAGATACACTCACTTGGAAAGCACTTTGGTTGTGCAAAAGAGAAGGAGATGCAAAAATGATCATTAAAATAACCTAAGCAATTCTCATTTCCCTTCTGTGACATAAAAAGATGTACTTCTCTCCCATCACCCTAATCTGTTATTTCTGAATTTTTCTTGCTGTTATTTCCTTTCAGATAACCATGTTATCAGAAGCCACTAATTTATAAGGAACAGATGAAAAACAGGAGATCCAGTCCCTTCCTCAAAGACCTTAATTCTGTCACATTAATATCTGAAAAACAACGAGAAGCTTCTCAATGAATCTTTCTGGAATATTTCCTAAGCAGCTGCTGATTCTTTCAGACTCATAACAGAAAAGAAATCTGAGAGGAAAAACTGCAGCTGCTGCCACAACAGAGAGAGCTTATTATGAAACATTGAAGTATTTTTTTCCCATTTGTTTGGATTTTTTCTTTTTTTATTATTCCTTGTGATTCTTTTGCACATCTTTTTTTTTTTTTTTTTTTTTTTTTACCTGAATGGCAAATTACTATGGAAAATCCACACCAGGAAACTGATACATAGTCCTACTAACAAGCACGTTCCCCTACAACTGCAGATGACTTCAGCTATTTCGGTTAGTAACACATAATAACAAATCTTTTGTTTTTGTTCCCTATGGTGTTTCCATTCCCTTTCTACAGGACTCAGATTTTGTGCTGAAGACACAGAACTGGGATTGAGTGATTTGCCACCAGTACCTGCCTCTTTATGCTGCTTGCTGGCTCAAATCACCTCAATTTTCTGTGCCACATTTCATCAGAATCACAGGCATCCTCTTAACTGCCTCTATGGTTAACGTAATAGAAAATAAGACTCTTGCAGCAGGGATCACAATGCAAATATGGGTTTTTAGGCCCTATTATAATACAATAACTGACAACTGGCAACACTGCAGTAAAGTAGTATTCCCAAGGCTGCACTAAATGTAACCTTTCAGTCCTTAATTACCTGATACCAAATCAGACAGGAAAGCAAGAAAACCCAGAGAAAAAAATAAATAAAAGTCCCAAGCATCTGTCTTGCACAGTCTGCAACTAGGAAACCTGAGCAGACAGAGCTGGAGTCATGCTTCATAGAGTCATGCTCCTCCTGCTCAGATGGCATGAGGGTGTTTCTGGAACCAGGAGCTGCGCTCACTAGAAGACAACTTATCCTTCCACTTTCTGGTATGCCAGACAGCATAGGCTTCCTTGCAAACATCCTTCTCAAGTTGCCCAAATGTCTGTGCCCTCAGCTTGGGAAAATCATCATCATCATCATTTTTAAAAAGCGTTTCTTCTCACATGCTATTTTGAATGAGAAGTCTGGGTCAGGTGGCATACACCTTCTTCATAGGTGAATTAGGCCTATCCGCATAATGTGTTGATCAACACAGACATTTTCATTTTGTGATATATTCAAAGGGCCAGGCGATTCCAGAAGATCGTAAAATGAGATATGCTCGTGGCATATCTTGGCCAATGTTATCAACTAATAAAATTCAGGAAAACTCAACTTTTGGAAAAGAATTACCAAAGCCTTTTCAGTTCCACAAAATGCTATTTTACATTTGTATTACAAAGCAATGCATCGCTGAGGCCTAGAATCAAAGACAGGAGAAATACCTTGTATATTAATATAGACAGACTTCAGATGACATCTGTGGAAGGTGCTAACTGAAACTGAAGAAACTTCTACTCATCTGAAAGACTTCTGACTTACTCCAACCTCCTCCTTACAGACACCTAAATAAACATTACCTTTGAGTAGACAGGTCACTTACCTGTCAGGCAGAATAGGGAAGCTATTTACCATCCTCCTTTGGGGGCTGCACATTCTTTTTTTCCACCACACATCACTTGCTGTATCAGTTCAGTTAAGCATCTAGCAAGTTCTTTCCAAATCTGGAAACACCGATGTGACATGAAAATATTCCTTTGTTCATGGGTTACTGGTTGGACTAATTGCAGTAGCTCCTCAAAGGGCAGCTCGATCTGCCTTAACAACTCACGAGCTTCTCAGTGCAGTTACAGTGCACAACATGTTGGGAGGGATGCATGGGAAAATAGGAGGTTAAAAGCATTTTGTCTCTTTGTATCTTTGACAAGTCTTAAGCAACATGACTAAATGCCTGGCAAAAATTTACCTTATCATAGTTATTAAATGTACCGTCAAAAGAAGCCAGCCAAAACTAGATTTTTTTAGTAATAATAATGCTTAAGGAATAAGCTAGACCAAATCCACCCAAGGAGCTGAATCCCCAGATTATTCAACATTTTTTTAAAATGTGGTTTTAACCAGCAATGTGACTTTGCAAACAGTGCACGGTATGTCTTGGAGTCACAACTACTCTGTGGCATAGTTTATCAGTTCAACAACTTGCACTTCCATATGGCTTCAGTAACAGAAAAACGAACTGGAGCCCCTCCTTTCTTGCACAAAAGCATCACCAGCTGAACTCCAATAACGGAAGATTATTTCAGACGTGTGTAAGGGGTAGAAAGAGCCTGACTGAATCTAATTTGATAGTTTTGCCAGTTTCAAAAAATCAGTGTGCATTACCATTTTATTCCTGGAGGACGGAAACAAAAGATAGAGGCCACCTTCTTAGCTGGTGCCCAGGATGATGCTCTGGTTCCCATTTTCCAGCTATTAAAATAATCGTCCTTGAAGAAAGGGACAGTGACTCCCTGGGAGTGCACCAGAGCAGTCTGTGCCAGTGGTGAGAGTTACAGCACATGATCCACAGATCAGAAGAGAATGTGAACAGCACAACACAAGGTTTTTGGTAAACCTGTGCTCCCGATTTTGGCAGCTGTTTGGGCTCAGTTCTGCTGATTCTGACACCAGGAGCTTTTTGGGTGGTAAAGGCTATCCCTTAACAGGGTCCTGTTTGGGGTCATGGCGATTCAAGACTTCCTCCTGCAGTCTGTGGGCCATAACCAGCGGCTGCTCAAGGCAACAGGGGTCTTTTCACTGACTTCAAAGGACATTGACTAGGCTCTAATTTGTCATTAGATCCTTTGAGTCAAATTAAAACTATATTGTATAGAAATGGAGGGTGGACACAGCTCTTTGGATGACACCTTTTCCTGTCATTGTTTGGTTACGAAGACTGGTGATGATAATAATAGCAGTAACAGAAACATCCATTTTGTCTGCGTGGTAAGCACGCTAGTGACTCCCAAATCTTACATGATTTAAAGAATCAAGGCTTTTTCCCAGTCCCAGCTTTGCAAAGCTTGACAAGGAAAGAAAACTAAATCTGCTCTGCTTTTGGCATCCCTTTTCTTAATCATGCTGTCTCCTTTCATAAGATTATCATTGCTTGAGCTCTGGATGCAAAAAACATCCTTAGACTTCTTTATTTCAATCGTCATTTTGAAATTTTGAAACTTGGAGCTAGAAAACACTATTTTGCTGAGATCTGGTGTCATTTATGATGGAGGCAGAGGGGAACCTGAGGAACTAAGCTGGAAACCAGCTCCTTAGCTATGAGAGTCCAGCAAAACCTTCCAATGGGCGGAGGGGGTGAGGGGAAGAGCAAGGTCTGAGCAGCTCCTTACCTCCAAGGTCAATCTTTGGGATTTTATTACAGCTCTTTCACAGATGACCCTGCTTTGGATATATCACTGGACGATCACGGATCAAAATCAGAGAAAAAGACCCACCTCCAGCTGTGCTGCCTTAGCTGAGACAGGCAGTGACTGATTTTTAAACCGGTGAAAGGGTATAGCAACCTCACCAATGTATGGCTGGCAAGGGGCTGTGTCTGTGGCCAGCCGTGAAGCACCATGGCTGTACTGTGTGCCAAGCCAAGCATGGGAACAACCACACCAAGTCCAACTAAGAGGAAACTCCGTGGTCTCATTCCTCTCAGTGGCAAATCCACCCATCCTGCTCCTTGCTGTCCCAGCACACAGGCTGCAAGACGCTGCTCACTCTGGGGTGAAAATGTCTGTATCCTGAGGGAAGGGCTGGTAACATGTCCAGTGCTGCACTAACCCCATTGCAGGCACAAAAGGTCTAGTTATAGCACAGTGTATCTACATACAGAGATGGGCTAAAAATGGGTTGGATGTGCCTCCTGCATCTTTCTCAGCTAGGACACAGTAAAACGTGATGGGTTGTTCCAGCTGTTCTGAGTCACATCTGTCAGCCCAGATCTGTCAGCCCAGGTGCCCAGCTGTCTGCTAAAGGGAATTCTTCTGGAAGCCCCCAAGATAGGCTTTTCTTTATGAAATCTCATTACTGTGATAGGTGGTAGCAGTGTCTATTACACAGGTTGCCATTATGTTCACTTCGTGTTAATGCTGCCTGACTTGAACTGGCCAGGCTGACATCTCCTGTGAGAGGTGCTTGCCTCAGGCTGATGGATCCTCAGCCTTTTCTACTGCCTGCTATTCAGTTCCTGTTACACTGGCCCTATTAATTTCCTTTTACGTTCTTCTGTAGCACCGTTACAGTGCCAGAGTGCTTACAGCAGCTCATCCACCCTCACCACCTGGTGGGAAGCGGTAGTCATTTCTGATGCCCTCTTTGAGCTGCCTCAGGTCATACCATTCAGGGACCGACAACTGAGCCCAGTGTCTCTCAGGTTCAGAGCGGCACCGTCATTGATCTCTCTCCCAGCAGCGATCAGCACCTCTAGGATTTTGAGATGGGTGCTGGGAAATAAGAATGCTCAGAGGCACTGCATACCAGCAAAAGCCTGGTGAAGTGAGGTGTATAGCATCTGCTGGGAACACCACAGGAGAGGCTGGGAGACAGCCCGGTTCTCAAGGACAGCCCTTCAGCGTCTTGCCAGTGAGACTATTTCTTCCTCCAGCCTCCACCTCAATTATCACAGGCCCTCCAGCTCCCCCACCAAAAGCAGGATAGGTCAACTGGCAGTAGCCTCATCTGGACTCGTGTTTTCCTGCTTGGCCCCTCTGCAGCTGCAGTCTGTGCACTGAAGGAGGTCATGTTCCAGTGGCTAAAATAGCATGTAAGTTAGATGGTCACAGAGCACAAAATAAGATTGTGCAAGACAGCCATTTATCTGGCTCTCATTCCCATCTTGCTTGTGGAGGCCTTGATTTTGCAATCGTTCATATTGTTTTCTTTTTTAAAAAAAAATGTGTCAAGTTGTGTGTGAAAATCATTTAACAGAAGCTGCCTGTTTTTGTAAAGATTTCTCAGTGGCAGGTCTGGTGCAGAAGGCCAGTGTCAGTGTAGCGGCTGGTACTGTCATCCTATCCACGTGGTTGTCTCTCCTTGGGAAAACGATGAGATAGAAACTCCAACTCTGCTTCCTGGGAAATTCTGACCAACCCACATTAAGAGCCTTTAAAAGTATCCAGGTGCTAGATCCCAGCTCACATCCCAGGTGAGATCAGCCTGCCAGACCCCAGCCTACCCAAGAGAGGGGCTCATATTTTAAAGCAGCCTGTCTTTGATGTGTGCCATGGTCCTCCTTAGGGTCTCAGATAAACACCTACTCAAAGCGCACCACAGCTTTCATCTGCAGCCAGCATGTGCACCTAAACAGAAATCAGGGCTCAGGGAGGTGGAAGAGCATTGGTTTGACCTTGCTGTGAAACTGGGATGTGGCCAATGCAAGCACCTATATTCAGATGCTCAGATGGACCTGTGATGGAGCTTTGATAATCCAAGGCAGCCTTCCAGTACCAGAGATCGCATTCTCAGGAGCAATGCTATTTCCACATCTTGGCGTCACCTGGTTTTAATATTTAAAACAACGTTTCAAGCCTAAATTCTTCCCGCAATCCTGAAATAAAATAAAAGTAGCTCCCTGCTGACATGCAATCTCTTCCTCCGTTTTCTTGTTGTGTCACCACTGGTCCTTCTTTATCAAGCCTAGCACCTTTGCTTTCCACTGAGAAAAGCCAATTGGGATTTTATACTTACAAAAAAGCATTAAAGCGGATCTCACAGTCTATCAGAGCATGTGGTGCTCTTTATCCTATGAGCCCATCTTCACTGCTGCACTGAGCAAAATGGGCAATTCTCCTTCTGCAAGCCAGCTATTCAGACCTCAAACAGCTTTTTTTTTTTTTTTTTTTTTTTTTTTTTTTCCCCGAACATAGGTAATTTAAAGGATCTTTTTTTTTTTTTTTTTTTCTTCCCGGAACTGCAGTTATTACAGGCTCTCTCTTTTACAGACGTGTTGCTGTGCTGGATCAGAAATAGTGGTGCATGGTCACTGAAGGTTTAGCCCCGTGTTTTGCTAATGCTCTGGAAGATGTTACCATCTGTGACATGATTCAGATCAATGGCTTAGTGAAATGCTATTGACAGGGAGATAGTCTCCAGATTAATGCTTTACAAATTCTCATGTTTCCAAATGATGTTTTGCTTTCCCCTTCATCTCCAAAGGCAGGGGCTGTCAGATACCACAGGTGTCTCATTAGCATGTCTGGACAGGACAAGAAAAACAGTTCTTGCAGGCAAAAGGACATGAGACAGAACGGAAGAATAGAGATCCTTCCCCTTAGCTGCTTTGAGGAAGAGCAGGGGCATACTGAGGTGCCCTCAGCGCCAGCATCATGGGCCCATGGCGAGCAATCTCCTAACAGATACCCCGGCCTCACAGTATTCCAACATGGAGGAGGTCCTCAAATCATGTGTAGAACACAGCCAGGAAAGGAAAGGTTGCTCCTTCGTGAAAACCAAATTTGGTCCATTTGAAGACCAACAACTGGCGGCAAATTGTCAGGTGCCTGTGGTATGTGCCCAGCTTGAAGTGAGAACAAATTGAAAGCTCCTTTGATCTTAATACTACGTATAGCCAGTTAGTACTACAGCTCCTGGCATCGAATGGTCTTTTCTGCTTTACAAGAGATCAAAATAACCTTGATACTGATTTGCACACAGGAACTTTGCAGAGGTCCCCTTGGGGTTGGAATCTCATTGCTTTAGGTGCTGCTCAGACAATGACAAAGGACTGGGTCTTTCAGTAAAGAGCTCACAGACCTATAAAAGACCTGACAAAGGTGCACCAGAAAATTCAGACACAAGAAAGAAAATTCAACAGTACTATTCTGTGCACCTCTCCCCAGCTGTACATTTTGCTGTAAAATAGCTGTTGCAATGAGGGCAATTTTCTTCAACATGGTTGTCTCTGAGATGGTTCCTTACAAAGCACATAGCCAAAACTAAGCCCTTCATCTCTTTCTGTGGCTATTCAAACCTGCCTGCAGCAAGCACAAAGGTACCCAAGGCAGTCGAAGCAGTGCTGGCACACAGATATGCCCACACCGGGCGGCGGGCAGTATGCAGGGGAAGACACTCTAAAAGGAGGCTTGAATCCCATCAGATGCAATATTTGTAATTGAGAAATAGGGGACAGACTAAATGAATTCTCATCACCATCACAGATCTGCATAAGCTACCCACTGCCACAGTAATTGAGCACAATAATTAAGCAATAAAGTGGTTTTGAAGCACTTTAAACATCATTAAAATAGTTTTAATGGTTAAAAACTGACAGTGCTGGAAGCCATCATTGTGACAGCTCTGAAGGCAAAAGTCACATTCTAGGAACGAGACTCAGTGAATTCAGTCATAGCAAAGGTAAGGCACTTTGGAAAAAACAGTTTGGTAAAACAGAACATTTTTATATACTGTATTTTTCTGTTATTTTGTTGATTGGATAGCATGTCTGATCATTTTATGCAGCTGAGTTTAAGTTCCTTAAAAAATTATTTCCTTGAATCAATTTGGAAATATTTCTGTTCTCACCACATATTTCATCTGTGAGGCAATTTTCCCCTGCCCCTCTCTACATCAGCCTAGCATTCTTGTTAGAAATATGTGGTAATACAGACAGACACCAGCATCATTCACTGAATGAAAATACTGAAGCAGCAAACGGTTTCTAAAAATAAAAATATAGTGAATATGTTCTTAGGTCTCTAAGGCATTATACGGTGACTAATCAGAGCACTTTTCCTATGAAAAAAGGACAGAAGCAATAGAGACGGAATCAAATTTAATAGTACAAAATGCGAGGTCGTGCCCTAAGGGAGTAATAACAAGAATTTCTGCTGCCAGCTGGGAGCTCATCAGTTGAAAGTGACAGAGGAGGAGAAAGACCCAAGTGTGCCAGCCGATCAAACGACTGTAAGATGGCAATGTCATGCAGATGTGAGAAAGACAAATGTGAACCTAAGACATGCCAGGTGAGGGATTTCTAATAGAACTATGACAACTTTAATGCCATCGTAGAAGTACAGAATATTGTACACCCATGTAAAAGATGAATTATTTTGAAATAGTCTTTTCTGCACCTTTCTCTCTTAGGATGACCAAAGGATGCGAGAGCTTTCTTTTACAAGAAAAGACTAAATGAGCTTGGGTTCTTCAGTCTAGCAAAATGCAAGCTGGGAAGAGATATATTTGTTGCTTATAAATACCCTGGAGGGAAGTACCAGGAAGAGAAAAGAGCTATTTGAGTGAAAGGGCAATGCTGGCACAAGAACAAGTTGATATAAATTTGCCAGGAATGCATTTCAGCTGGAAATTAGAAGAAGATCCTGGCTGTCCAAGAAGTGCATTTCTGGGACTGCCTTCCTGGAGGTTTTATCAAGACAGGAATCCCACTTAGTTTTAACACAGTTCTAGAGTGGTTCTAAAATGGATTATATACTTTAGCTACCATTAACAGCAGAGGATTGGGCTATATGACACACGAGGTCCCTCCCAAAGCCATTCTCCATAGTCCTAAGGTGCCTGTCTCACTCAGCAATCAGGTTTCACACAGATAATATTCTATTAGTTTTGACCTGTCAAAGCTATCGTTCCTTCCTTTTCTCAGTATAAAAGCTCATGCACAAGACATAGTGCTGTCTCGTAGTTTTGGCCCATTTCATTGTAAAATGAGTGAAATCAGCCTCACACCTGCTTCTAATAAATGCATGCAACACAAGCAGACTCTCCACCGTGGCTATGGAAGAATGAGCCTCACCAGGTTCCCCAATGCACGGGGATCGCTTTCTGTGCAGGGCAGAGAGAGATCACTTCTTTCCCCAGCCACTCCTGCAGCTGTGCATCGCTCCCACGTGCTAGAAACCTCATGAGCACATCATAAACAACTCTCTGCACTGAGGAACTATCTAGCTAAAGACCAAGACTGGGACAAAGGCCTGGGGCAGGGTGGGAAACCATGATCTGCAAGCCACAAATGGCTGCTTGGGACGGCTTGCTTGGCAACTGTCCAGCTTCCTCTGTGCAGCAGATAGTCCTGTAAAGTCATCGGAAATGCAAAAGAAGCCCACTACAGACTTAAAAAATAAACAAGTTTTGAGGATGATCACATGGTAGGGGTTGAGTGAGGCCGGGCAAAATGTTGTTAGAGTCTTCCTCACTTGAACATATTTAAAGGTATAATCAGAAGCTGAACAACTATGAGAAGCTGAGGGAATGACCCTTAGCACTGGGAAGGTTTGCTAGGTGACTCCTCAGATGAGTATGCTCTGACCATCACCGAGGAACAAGGAAGTTTCTGCTTCCCTTACCTATAATGGGAGGTTTAACATGATCTCAGAAAGTGTCTAGACATAAACCATGAGATAAGCATGTTTCTCTAGTTTCAGGCCTAGGTGTACCAGAATCAGCCTTCTTTTTCTTTAACTTTCTCCCCGGCATATCACCATCAGGTTGCAATACGGTTGAGGGAGTTGTTCTCTTCATGTAGTACTGTAATTTTATACAGCAGTTTGTCATTGCAGATAAAACATCTTTGCTGTTCCATGCAGCTTACAAGCCGAATCGGGCATGGTATGCAAATTCAACTGGAAGTTAAGAGTTCAAGCGTGGAGGAGTCTGGAGGAGAGGACGGAAGGGAGGAGTGCTTCAGGAAGAAGGTTTTCCAGAGGTCTGTCAAGGAAAAGAAATAGTGCATGTGCAGGCGAGAGCAGGGAGAATACGTCAGGCAGAAGGGCAAGAGCCAAACAAAGGGAGGCCAGGAGGAACATGAAGAAAGTACAGAGACATGGAGAGAAAGGAGGTCAGAGGAGGAAGTTGGACCACAGTTAATAGCACTGTTGATGGGATGAGAGACATGGAAAGAAGTGAGGGAGCCCAACTGGCACAGGAAGAAAAGTAAAGAGAGCACTGAAAGTATGTGGTAGAGCAGGAGAGAGGCAGAGCTGACAGCAGACTTTTGGACACAGTCAGGTAGGAGCATGGAGATTCTAAGGGGGAAGACAGAGCCACCAATATGAAAGGAGGCTGAAGTGAGGAGTGGAGCTTCAGATCCAGGGATGCTGTGGAAAGTATGGATTTCTAGAGTATTTAGAAAAAAAAAAGGAAAAAAAAAAAGAAATTAGGAACACAAAAAGAGGCCAGCTGTGTACATCCAAAATCCCTCCACAATTACTCCCCAGATTTTGGGGTGGTGAGGGCAACAACTGAGCCCCTGCAGCACTATCATCACTGCACTATTCAGGCAAAGCAGGGCATAGCTGCTTTTATAGTGTTTTTATAGTGTTTTTAGTGTTTTTATTCACTTGTCCCCCCTCCAGGATCCTTTGGCACTTTCCCCTGTCTCTTGGGCATTAACTCCAGTGTGCTGACTGAAGTCCTTTTGTAGGGATTAGGATCTGTCCTGGAAAGACCACCAGAGGGAAAAATGAAAAACAGTGGAGGCAACTTTGCTGTCCTATTGGACACTTTTTCCTCCACAGCAAAAGAGGCAGGAAGGAGGTATTCAGCAGAAGGAAAGAAGGACAGCAGAGCTCTACTCTCCTTAATCCCTTCCTGGTGAAAAGATAGGGTTGTCCCATATAGCTCTAAAGTCCTATGCAATGAGTTCCTACGTAGGAGTCACAAGCAGTTTCCTCAGCCATTCCCAAGCCCTGGCATCAGCTCTTGGCCTAAATTATGGAAGGATCAGAGTTAAGTCTTCAACATCTTCAAAGCAGTAGAGCATTGCAGATAATACAGAATGGCTGCCACATCCCACCTGAGGCTGCCTGCTTCCTTGCTGGGCAAGCAACCCGTTTATAAATACAAATCTACAAAGCATTTGTAGATACTACAAGGTGAAAAGCACCTATAAAAGGACTTTTTATTATTGAGATTAAAAAGCTGTGGAAGGCCTCATTCAGAACTGGACCTAAGTTTTGTCCTTTTGCAGCATGGATGTTATTTAACTGCATCGACACTTCTTAACCACAGCTCTTTGCCTTTAATTTGGCCATTTTGCTTTGTGGAATCATAATGGAATATGGAATATATAATGGAATCATTCCCTATGTGTTTGGACACTTTGCACACAAAGCAGTCCCTCACTTAGCCTTAGCACAGCTCCTGAACATATATGTTTATTTCAGATTTATATTCCTAGCACCACACAAGCCCTGAACAAATGCAGTCTTCAAAAATTGGCTGCACACCCTAACCAATAAAACTTTCCATGGAATCACAACCTCAGAAATCCCTGACGAAGAAGGAAACATTGGTCTAGTCTGGATACATTTAAGGAGAGGAGGGGAAAATAAACATTCATCAAGACTTGTCTAGTCTAATGATATTGGCCTAAAGCTCAATCTTCTACTTTTGTTGTATTTTATACCCTAGCTGGCCAGCTGCATCGTACTTCAAAGCCCTAAACGGCAGCAAATCTGGAAGTAAAACTAAAAGTAATAACGCCATTACTCCACTTTTAAGGCTACAAATGCAGCTTCCTTCAATGAATTCTATGCAAGCAGGCCCCTGCTTGCTCAGTGACCATGAGGAAGAGCAATCTCCACGGCCTGCAGTTGGAAAACAATAGCAGATGGGAGCAGTCCTTTTTCTCAGTATGGCCTTGGGTAGCACAAAGCAGTTCTTCTCCCACAAAATAATAATTCATAGAAGAATTTGTGCTGCTCTGCACCAGGGCTGGCAATGGGGAGAGCGGCCAGCTGAGCATGGTGCACTCAACACATGGGTTCTGGAGCAGGGATGGAGCCACAGCACAGTGGTGCAAGCATCTGGCCAACCACGTACTCCGTGGGACCTTAAAACCCTCCATATCCTCCTGGATAGCCCAAGGAGTCCAGCAAGAGCTTCGTGCTGCTCCTTCCCTGCATTTGTCTGGCGAGTCAAAGCTAGTACCAGGGATAGTTAAAGCTGCCTTTAAATGAGGATAGGAGGAGGAAGCAGATCGGGAAGGCCTTTGTCAATGCCTTGATATTGATACTACCGATTTGGGAAGCCTCAGCACCCCAGGAAATGCTTTTTTTTTTTTTTTCTTTTCCCCGTAAAGGGGCTTGTTTCAGGGGACGGAGCAGAGTTTCATTTTCAGACAGGCTGAATTTGAGTTAGGCAGCATAGAGCAGATGTCCAACAGACAGCTGAGAGGTGGGACCAAAGGAAGCCACAGAGAATGAGTCACCCCCAGCCAAAGCCAAACAAGGGCTGAATGTTGAAACAAATAGAATAATGCGAGAACAAGGCCAGAGCAGAGTGGGAAAGAGAAGTCACTCTTGCAGGAAAACAACCAGAGGGAACGAGGAAGGAGAGTGCACACAGTCAAAAAAGCAGGGCAGAGCAGGACATAAGAATGACCACGCTTGCTTAGATTGGTAGGCCATCCAGTTTGGTATGCTGTGGCCAGGAGCAGACATTGAAGGAAAAAGTGTGGAAAAGCCCAGGACACACATAGTGTGTGACTTTCCCCAGAGGACCCTCCCAGCTTCTGGCAGTCAAAGGCATAGGAGCTGCTCGAGCCAGGGGCTGCATCTGCAACTTTAATAGCCTTCAAGGACCTTTGCTGCTCCAAAACTAATTGCTTTTCAAACTTCTCTGCACTTTTGGCCTCCAGCCTACCTGGCAACAGTGAGCCCTGTGGCCCAAGCACACACCAGAGAAAAGAACTTCCTCCAGCATCATCGAGGAAGGGTGGGCAGAAAGCAGCTGAGGAATCGAGGAGGACAGAGGGGACTGCTCTGGGAAGGGATCCATTGCATCAGCTTGTGCACTGTATTAGACAGCACTCCTGAAACGGCAAAGCAAAGTCACATTGCTGCGGCACACTCTCACATTCTCCTGACAGCCCTTCAGCAGGGCCAAGACATCAGCGGTGCATTTGAGCAGACTGCCCCAAGCATAATACTGTCTAAAGGGAAACTATTTCTTCATGGAGAAAATGCCAAGACCCATGACGTCCAGCCAGAGAAGTTACTTTCCCCTGCAGTGGCCTGAGGAGCCTGCTGCCTCTGAAAGAGGAGCCCCAGGTGCAGCCTCTGCAAGCGCTGCTTTCTGGCCACCTCTGTGCTAACCAGTCCTGGAGAGCCACAGACCTGCCCCGGGAGTGATGAGAGGAGAGGAAAAAAGCCTCATTTCTCAAATGGCAGAGCATTTCTTTTTCCTTGCAGGAAAGGGACAGCAAATGAAGGTATTCTGACAACTGAAAGAGATAAGGATAGAGTGAGGCAGTGGGATATGATTTACAAATGAAACCAGCATGCTCTGGTGAGGGAAGCTGCAAGGTACAAGGCCGTAGTAGAAAAAAAAAGCATTCAAACCCTTTACAGCATCCATCAAAGCAATAACATTATTGCATGATACGTTTATAGCTCCCTTGCAGCCACAGTGACAGCAGCAGCAGCTTTCTAGCCAGGCTGGGCTTAAAACGAGGCCAGAGTCAGTTCTCTGCAGCTCTGACACCAACCGACAGGTCTTTTTTTTTTTTTTTTCCTTTTCCCCCTGTGCGTGGACATTTCCTGGCCTCTGGCAGTGACTCCAAAATTCATTTCACCCTTTAATTTGATTTCACAGAGCAGAGGGAGGCTGGTGAGGGCTTTATGGGGAAGGGGCGGCTGCCACCGGGCTGCGAGGGCAGCAGCGCGGCTGCGGAGGCAGGGGTGGGACGGAGTTGCTATGGCAATTCATTCCCACACATACACACAACGCGCGCGTGCGCACCCCCTCCGTGGCTCTTCTGGCAAGGAGAGCAGCTAATGCCCTATTTCTGGTGTCAAATTTCAGCGAACACCAGTCGCTTTCATTCCATCACATTCAGAAACTGCGGGGCTTAACTAGGTCACATTTTCTCACTATATTGGAGGCGAGGGTTGGCTTTGCCCGAGCGGCTTGAGAGCCCTGGGAGGGTCTAAGCAAGCAGCCCTACGCGTGCCTGGTGGAGCGCCACGTTCCCCTGCCTTGCTCCACAACAGTGGCGAAGACCTGGGCGCGGAACTGCGTCCAAACGCTGCTTACAGCCCAAGGTACGAGGCAGTTGCTTTTCAGTGCTGCAAATACATGTGTCTTAGAGACAAACTATTGCACGTCTGCGTTTCCGCCACTGGCTGCCAAGGTCCAACCTTTGGAGGCCACTGCCTGTGCGAGGCAGAGAAAGCCCTGTGCAAAAAAGTGCCATCCCTTGCTGTGGGGAAGAGTCTTGGGTGGCAGAGTCTACCACCCTCCACCTCAACCTGCCATGCAGAACTAGAGCCCGAGACACCTGGGGTGGCCCCCACATGATGACAGCTCTGCTACAACACAGCCTCACACCACTTGTGCTGTCAGGCCAGCCAGCAGCCAGCATCAGCTTCCCATGGCAGCCACCAGCTCCAGCTCCAGGGGAGAATTGTCCACCAGCTTCTGCCAGACTGATTCTCAGCCCCAGTGCAAAATGCGGAGGTCTGTGATCCACTGAATCGTGATGGACATGCACAACATCAGCACCTGGCAGCATTTCATCCTCACAGCTGATGATGCATTGCTTGAAAAAGTCCATTCTCTGCTAACACTAGCCATTTTGTCTGTCAGAGTCAATGAATGTTTTTTGATTGTGACTTTTTGAGGAGGATAAACCAATCTGTCCCTATATTTCAAGCACCTCACCTCTATCATTCTTATACAGGAGAGAACAAGACAGAGTTGCTGTTCTCAGCATCTCTGTAGCCACCCTCCTCTTTGCCAGTTTTGCTCCCTGCTTTTCACCAATGTTATCCATGCAACAGGAGGGTTGCTGTGGCCCGTAACGTTTTTACTCGGAAAGGTGGTATTTCCTTCATGGTTTCTTTTCCCCAATCTATACACAGCCAGCCATCTCATTCTCCATTTGGCATGGCCTGAGCAGATGTTTCCACTGAACTAAGCATGGTGATGCCCAGTTCCTCCTGTCATCAACCAGGTGGTTACTGATGAAGCCAGCAAGGTGGAGATGGCGCAAAGACATCCTTCACCCCTGTTTGTCCACAGCGAGTTTCGCCTTCCCAATCATCCACCATGGTTAAGTCCCACCTGGTACTTTCACAGCCTTCTCTAACCTAAATAATTCCGTGACAGCTGCAAAAACTTGCTGCCTCACTGCCTCCCACTCTTTTTCCAAGGCATTAATAAATATTAAGCACTGGCAGCAGGCTCACAGATCACTGCCCATCCCCAGAGGTCACGCACATCCTCTCCATGCTTGTGACTACCACCGGCCCCGCCAGCAGGTCCCTGGCATTACCTCCACATCCCCACCTTGCCAGGGGCTGCTCTGGGCTGAACACTGCTGTTGTGCTTGGCTGGGTCTGTGTTTCTACCCTGGGCCAGCCTGTGTTTTTAAAAGCAGCACGCAGGTTGCCCGACCTTGGATGGCTCCCTCTATTCCTCTGCGTTGTGACGTGTTCAATAATTCAGAGTGTTAAATGGCCCCTTTGGTTCAAACAGAGCTTCCTACCCCGTAGGGAGATGAGACAGTTCAGGGAGAAATGAAGCTGTGAGCACAAGGAACTCAGTACCAAAGCCTCTGGCAAGGAACACGCAATGTTCCCGAGTCCAAGCCACTCGTAGTGCTCAGCTGCCCACCCAGGCAGGAAGTCCCCCTGCACCGCCTGGGGAAGGCATCCATCTCCCTCAGAGCACTTCCCCACAGTTTTCCCTAATTTTTGAGGTGTGGAAGGGCTGCTCTTTCCTTAATATAAAAGGACAAAAAGGACAAAAAAAAAGGACAACAGGAGTTTTCTTCTGCGGGTCTTCGAAACACTGCTGCCTGGCAAAAGTAGCTGTGGACATAACACCTGTCTGGCCAAAGGCCAGACTGTCCCACATGCTTTGCCACCCGCCATGCTTTCTTTGGATCTTTTAAG
>NW_010588600.1:40165-55656 GCF_000705375.1 Tinamus guttatus | reverse complement strand
GAGAGATTTGTCACTGTGTGGGGAAATCAGCTGCTCGTGGGGCCTGCAAAGCCCTGTTCAGCTGCTTGTTTTGTGTGTGAAGCCACAGCAAAAAGTACTATGCATGCACAATATAGGACTTTTAAGCAATCAAAATGTGGTCACCAACCATCGCCGCTGGTGAAAACTGAGGGAGTTTTCCACAGCAGAGGTTATTTTCCTGCCTAATTTCAACCTTTCACTCTCCCTGGTTTTGGCCAAAGGGCTGCTTAAGAACGTCGTTTGCACTTCCTTGCAAGCCATCTGTTGAACCGCATTTCTTCATACTTTCCAGAGTCTTGCAAAGATCAAGGCTGAGGCAGCAAACACTGTTTGGAAGAGGATCATTTTGAGCAACTGAGGAAAAAAGGGTCAGAGAGAAAACTGGTCCCCAAGCTGGCTGAGGCGCCCTGGGGTGCCTTGCCTGCCAGCCCCCCTGTTGTGTAACCACAGCTGCTGGCTGACACTCTCCTTGGCAGCAGAAATGAGGCAACCGTAAGGCCTGTTTTCCTGAACATATAAGGGAACAAAAGACAAACTTTCCATTCACTGCTTCAGGCTTCTTTGCCGTTAAACTCTCAGGTGATGCTTCAAGCCCATCTCTGAGGTTTGCTCACATCCTCCTTTGGTGACATTTCTGTGGCTTTTCTGCACGAAGCAATACGGCCCCCTCCCACTGCACCCGGCCTCCTGCGCTTACCTTCGGTTTCGCTGGTCCCGATCACACCTCTCCTCGCACGGGCCAGATACCTGACTCACCATTTGCACAGCTCCCCTAAGTCCAGTGTGTTCCACAAACCCACCTGTTTGGGTCTTTTATACACAGCTTGAAAAGAGAGTGGCTGTTACCAATAGCTCCTGCCAATATCCATGCTGCTACCAGTTTGTTTTTAAATAGTGCAACTAACAGGACTTGAGACCTAAAAAAACTACATCAAAAATATTGCATGACTGCATGCTTCTGGGTCCTGAAGGCTACTTTTTTTTGTTTAATGTTTTCTGTGGCACTGAGTTCTTTCTGAGACAGGGTCAGGAAGAGAAGAAGAGCTCCTGAGAGACTTTTTGTTATTTTCATTATAACTACAGATTAAATAGGAAAGAGAGAGAAGGACTGTGTGAAAATTCCCTTTTTTCAGCTCAATTTGTAGTGCAGAGGCATTCATTATCTCAAGGTAAATCTCCTTCTTAGTATTGGACCTTGCTTTTTCTAGGCACGTTTCTCCCTCATTGGTTAATGTTCATCAGTTTACTGCTAATCTTATCACAGACTTTGTTCCACTCCTTGGCCAAAGTCATATCTACATCACATGACTCGTTCTTTCCTACAAGAGACCAGCTGCACTGAAGTGGTAAAGCTTTCTTCAGCGTATTTGCAGATCTAATGACACCTACATTTCATGGGCTCATTACAGTCTACTTACCTATTCATGTTAAAAAAAAAAGAAAAAAACATGACCAAGCAACTCTTCAGGCAGCCAAAAGGTTTCATATGTTAAAAAAAAAAAAAAAGAAAAAAAAAAATGACCAACCAGCTCTTCAGGCAGCCAAAAGGTTTCATATCTGTTTTCAAAGTAAAGCATCCAGAGCATTTTTTGCATTCTTTTCTAAAGCAAAAATCTCAAATCTTATAAAGAAAATTATATGAAATATTTTTTTAATTTGTCATTTTTAAATTAATCTGTCTTTTCTTCATCTATTTTCCTTTCAGGGGCATTTCCAGAGGTTGTGCCAAGTTTCCAGAGCTGAGCTGCATGGAAAACTGTTTCCTGAACAGGGGTCCAAGCAATGTAGGCTCCTCTCCTATTCTTTTCCAAGAGGTTGCATGCACCAGAATATTATTCTAATCGAAAAGCATTTCCGCTGTAAATGATGGGCAGTTTGTCAAAACCCAGCTGGCCTTGGGCTGCCCAGAAGCACTTTCAGCATTGCAGAGCCTGCACCAGCCATGCAGCACACTGACACATTAGCGTCTTTGCTCACTGTGGGAGAGTCCTCTTCTGCCTAGTGGGTAGCCCATAACCACCCAAGCACTGCTGCCAGCATCTGAATTGCAAGTTTACAGTACATCTACATTTCCGTCCACTCTCCACAGATCTCATTCAGCGTTTCCGCTAGCACCCTCTCGCTATCTGTTTCAAATGAATTGCCCCTGAAGATTGAGTAGATACATTTGGCTGAATTATTTCCTGCCAAGCTTCTAACATATATAGATATCTTTTTTTTTTGAAAGGAACATTCTGGCAGAGTATCAGAAAGGAAAACTCCCTGACGGGTGCAATTATGCTTTAATATGTAATAGCCATCCAAGAGAAGTTGGGAAGCCCTGGAAATTTGGGCATGTGAAATGCAAGTGGCTGCTACACAAGGAGAAAATGAAAAATCCACTGGAGGCAATACTGCAGCTGGTGGAGGTGAATAGGCTCCATGTGAGTTGGCAGCTCATTTCCATTGCTGCCTTTAATACTGTGTGATAGTTCATGCTGATGAACGTTGGCCACTGCAGGAATATACATGAGTTGGAGAGTCTCTCCTCTTGGCCATAAGCCTAATGGGAAAATAATACCAGCTTGCTCTGATCTTTGGCTCAGTGACATTGATGGGGTAAGAGGGGGGTTTAATTCAAAATGATTGACCAAAACTTTACACTTTACATTGCTGTCACATATGATTAAAGCTGGTCAGATTGCTCGCTGCAGACAAATCCTCTGACAAACGCAGCTCTGTTATCTGTCCCCGAGTTATCAGCAAGTCTTCTGTCTTCTTAAAAATGGGATTGCTTTTCAAACAAATAGTTTGTGTGAAGATGTTTTAAAGCATGACTTAGTTGGGACCCTGTTGCTGAAAATATTCTACTCCTGAGTTGCTGTTTACATTATGCCTTTGGTCATGTAAGTCGTATTGTTTCTAGATAGATGTCATGTTTCATGCCCAGGAGAAACATCCTTCTGTAGTTGAAAATTATTTGCAATCATGCCGAATTGTTCAACAAGCCTTTTATGCTACTGATAGCGCTCTTCAAAAATGGTTCTGAGAATAATGCCAGCATGAGCATTCCATTATATTTATTCACATTACTCTAAAAGATAGTTCGCTTTCATGAGCGTCTTTGTGGGTAGAAAATTATTTCAAGAGAATGTTTGGGAATAAAATGGGTCACAGTCACTAAGGAAGAGAGTCCACATGTTTTATTCACAAGCACATTTTGTGAACGTTTATTGCTATACGCCCAGCTCACTGAAAATGGACATCCCTAGTTTTTCCCTCCGTTTGTCCTCTCTTTGTTCTCATTTTTCTCTCTCCTCATGTTACCTGCTATGGCAGGGCCAGCCTGGTGTCACTGCCACCAGTCACGACAGTGCTCCCAGAGCCCTTCGGTTTCCCCCATCACCAGGGCTCAGGGCACCTTGTTCAGAAACACCTTGTTCAGCCTTTCTAGACACAGCATGCTCGCACTGCCAGGTTTTCAAACCAAATCACAGCGGGACTCGGTTTCACCATGACCAAATGCGAGCAGTACTAGTCACCCTGTCGCTCACAATCCTTCTCTCTGGGAAGCTTGAGGCACCAATTTCCATAGTGCCGTTTTCAAATTTGCCACAATTGCCACACCAGTGGCAAGAGAAAAGAGACCGAAAACATGTCAAGTATTTTGCTGGGGGAACAGAGGCCGTTAGTTGGGAAACAGCGGGGAGGTGCCTGCAACATTCCCCACAAACACAGCCAACAAGGACCTGAGGAGTCACAGATTGAGCATCCCCAGGCAAGGAGGAGAAGGAAGAGGAAGAGGAGGGGTTTCTGCCTTCTCCAGGTCTCTTCCCTGAAGGCTGTTCTTTTCTTCAAGGTGGAAAAGAAAAATGAATGTTTAAGCCAGCTCTAGAATAAAGATAACTATGTCTTTGCTGGAAGGCAAAATAAAAAGCATAAGTTTATAAAAAGGAGGAGGAGGAGGGAAAAAAAGAAAGAAATAGTCTCTTGAGTTTTACTATATATTACTATCTTGGGAAATGTTCATACCTGTGCGGAATTTTTTCATTGCTACCTCTCTCAGACTCATCCAATATTTGCTGAGGAGCAGATGTGTGGTGGAAAGCACGTGGGGAAGTGCTGGTTTCTGCCAGGGTGCCGAGGAAGAGCTGCAGGTGTCTACAGGGGTGCAGGGGCTTGGGGACAGTCCAATTGTGTGTCACAGTCTGAGCTACGGCCGCAGAAGCCACTGCTCATCTGTGCCTACAAAGGCCCATGGGGAACAGCAGCCTCTCAGAGAGGTCACTGGGCATCTCTTTTCTATAGGAGGACAAGGAAAAGAGACAGAGCCACAATGCTCTCACACTTAAAAACACTCACAGCCCCCTCTGCATGTGGTTTTTATGGGTATTTTACAGATGCTAATTAATTAAGCAATCCCAACCACTCCTTTTTAAGGTCCTAAATTACTGTTCCCATTTTACAGGTCGGGAAGCTAAGGCAGAGTGAGTGAGGAGGTTTGTCTGTGGTCCCATATGGTCTCTATCACAAACTGTTGCACTTCCCAGCTGCTGTGTGACTCAGTTGAAGTGCTAAACAACATCCCACATTTGCTGTCCTCATCCTTCCTAGCCAGAGAAATGGGAAGTGCAGCTGCAAGTTAATGCTGGCCTGGGAGGTCCAGAGCAGGACCAGGACCTCTGGGAGCGAGCGCACAAGGCCCCAAGAGCAGTAAATCCTGCCATAGTGACCTTTTTTTGTGGATAAGATATGCCTCCTAGGGGACAGGCACAATAGCACACTGACACTAGCAAAAGGGGACACTGACTTTCTATAGAGGCAGGTTTCTAAGCATCTTCACTCCCTCCTTTCTTTCCCTTGCTGCAGGAGGATGGCAGGCGCGGCACACAGGATGTCCTCGCTTGACATGAGCAGCATCAGTGAGACAACACCACCACCCACACGTAGCTGCAGGATGTCGAAGTCAATGTGACAGCCCTGTGTGGCCTCCTGCCAGCCACTCTGCTCCTAGGTAAGCGCTCGGTCTCTGACCGTGCTTATATTACTGGCAAAAATCCCATCAAATCCCAGTGAGAAAAGGTTTACTCCTGGAGTTTGTCTCCTCAGCAACACAGTGATGCCTCACAGTCTTCTGGCTTCATGTAGGGGTTCAAAAATGGCCTCCAGGAGGTCTCTTCTAAAACAAACTACACTGTGACCCTACAATTCTCCAACCTGAAGGGAAGATGACCCAGAGAAGAGGAACAGTTTGAGCAGTGCCGCTCCTTCCAGTGTAATCACTTATATTTTCAGTGCATCTTTGAGAGAATTGTTCTTGGTTTCCACTTCAAGAGCGACATCCCTGTGGAGACACAGCTGCTGCTGTGTTAATATGACTGGTCACCCAGAAATTTCTGAAGAAAAATGGAGCATTTTAATTCACTTTACAGCAAGGATGCTGCTTCACTCCTTGCATCGAGTTTCAAAGCCATGACAGAGGTATGAGGGGAGTTTTCTGTGTGTGAGTTCAGATTACCCCAGACACATACAAATACACACACAGGGCCAGGGTGGATTTTGCAAGCAAAGTAAAAGGCTGAGGCCTTCTCATTAGCACTGGCAAATCACCTTGGCTAATACAGGCATTTCGCAGTATTCATGGCTGCATCCAGCCAGATCCCAGAACATACATTACATTTGAAGTGACATTTTCAAGCTTAATCACCTCCTCAAGATACGCAAGGAAGCAAAGAAGAGATTTTTATCTCCTTGGTTAGTCTGGGTGTTCACCTAGCACCCAAAGTCAGTCCAGAGGAGCTGCACAAGACACTACATGTGACTCTACCACTTACTGGGGTTCATACCTTCTGCTGTGAAGATAAAACTTCAGTTTGTGCGAAGCTCGTGTAAGGCCAGTCATGGCTTCAAATTGAAATACACTGTGCTAGCTGCACCCCCTTGGCTGTGAGCTTTCCCCAACATCCTCTTCACAAGAACTGACATCTACGGTTCTTTTAGCTTCCTGTGGAGATAATTCCTTAAAACGTGGCTGAGTGCCATTCACCCACGTCCAATTCAAGCCACTTGTCTCGGCCATTGAGACAAATTAATGTGCTCCATCCCCGTCTCGCCTGGCTCCTCCGCACCATCTGGACCAACCTTTCACCTTCCCACACAGAACAGCTGGTTCCATCCGGGCTCACATGCCTCTTAGGAACCTTCTGGGGGATGCACCAGTTTCCACTAACACTGCATTTTCTTTATGTCCGCAGGCCTCCAGATCAGTGAGCTGCCATTGCAACTGCAGGGCCATTGCTCTGCTGTACGCAAGATGCATTTGGCTCTTGCCTTTGCTTTGGCTGTGAAGCCTGTGCAGGAGCAATGGAGCATGGGCGCAAAGTGAGCTGGGGCTGCTCCCCACTGTGGCAGCACCAGTCTCGGTGTCAGGCACAGCGGGCTCACTGAAAAACAAATGACTTGCACAAAACCTGGCTCTGTTAGACATAAATGTAGCTCTGCTGTGACTGGCTAAAGGTTAAAATGAAGGGATGAAAAGAGGCAAGAAAGAGGAAACAGCACAGCTATGACATCCTTATAACGAAACCCCAGAGATCCTGTCCGGTAGATTGGCTGCTCGGAGGAGACCAGAAGTGTCTGGTACATGTGCTGGCCTCTGTTTCTTTCCTTATCTCTCTTTTGAACAAGAGAGAATAAAATCATAGCATGCCCAGTAAAACTATAGAAGCTGTTCTGCTCTATAGCTGTGCCTGGGCTCCTCATTGATTTCAGCCGATGTACCTCAACTGCATCATGACCAGGACGGTATGGCAACACATCCCTGGGCTGGACAGGATCTGTGCAACCCACTAGCAGTGAAAGATGGGTAGTTTCTGCCATGGTAAAAGCCTGGGTGACACAGCTGCCTCTGCATCACTGCACTGAGGTTGCAAGGTGGCCTGTGTCCCCTGCCCTGCTCCTGCTTCATTAAGGGAGCTGGAGAGCAGTGTGGTGTGAGCCCAGGCAGGCTTGCTACCAGCACCTGGCCTGTCTCAGCAGGAGCCTCTCTTTCCTTGGAGCTGGCGCAGGGAATTTTGCTATTGCAACAGGCTCCGAGGATGAGCTGCCCCCCTCAGCTGGGGCACAGAATTGGGAGTCAAAACACTTTGTCAAAATGCCCCGTCAAATTTTGTACCCTTAATGTGAGGACAGGGGGATTTGAGAGAGCAAGCACACAAGGAGCCGATTTTAACTGACCCTAAGTTGCCCCAGGAAAAGGCCTTGGACAAACACATCTTCAATGAGTTTGTTGGCCACAATTTGCATCTTAGGTGAGAGCCTGAAAAAGCGTTAAGGAGAGCACATCCAGAAACAAGGAGAAAAAAAAAAATAAGCAGGGAAGCAGAGGCAACCTGACAACAAGCTTTATCTGTTCAGGAGCAAGGAAAGTAAGTGTGTCTGTGCAAGAAAAAAACAAGCATGTTTATACTTCAAGTTGTATGGACTAGGTGAAAAAGGGGCCCATGTGTACATAGTTTAGAGTATGAGTTTGTTACAGAGTATTCAATGCCTCGCGTTCAAACAGTGGATATGTACACATAAACGTAAATCGTCTGTGGGTTATTTGGGCATGTCTATACAGCATGAAATATTTATTGTATGCATGCATTTGCTAAGAGAGCAGCGCGCTCACCTGTGGAGGGAGCTGCAAGGAAGTGATACAATTAGCGCATGAAGCAAATCACGAAAGCACATAGCAAAGCATATAAAAAGCATTTGCTGGTAGAGATTTCATGCTTGGATCTGCAAGCACATGTGAGAAATGAGGAGGAAACTCTCTGTGTGTGTGTATGTGTGCGTGTGCGCATGTGTATATATATGCCTATGCGAGATAAGGAAGGACCACTGGACGTTTGCACTCCCCGAAGGGAGGCATGGCAAGGATGCTGTATGGTTCTGTATGGTGAATGCATGTCAGAATTTGCTCTGAACAAACCCCAGGAGTTTTATAATCAGGATTATATTGGCACAGCACCCAGCCATCCCTCAGTGCAGCAGAGTTCTACACATTTCTCAAGGCTGACACCTCCGATTTGAAGGCTGATGTGCAGGATCTCTGCTTCCTTGTTTTCAGGCTATGAAAACACAGCTTTTCAGACCGCAACATTCAACCAGCAAAAGCATAAATAGAGCCAGCACGTAGTGGCATTTCAAAGAGAGAGTAAAGCCCAGCACTGCCTTTGGCTTGACATTTGTGCCTGCTAAGGGTTGGCTTTTTTTTCTCGACAGGCACCACTGTGGTTTGAATACAAGTGCTGTTTTACTGAGGTCTGCATGTTCCAAGGAGCTTTTCAGGTGTAAAACACATCCATTTTTGGCCCTGCAATTGCTAGTTTCACAGTGTGGTCACAATATACTTATACACATATGTGCGTTTTGTAGATGACCGCATTTCTCCATTCAGACACATGCAAAATGGATGTGGACAATGGGTGAGAAGAGGGGACAACAGAGCAGGAGTCAGGGAAACTGCATTCTGCTGGCTGGCAGGGGCAGGCAAGAGAAGTGCTGCTATGGGCAGATAAAGATGGGTTTGTGCTCTCCTGGCAGGCCACAAATCAGGAAATTCCCCAGAAAATGAGAAGAGCTGTCAGGGGAAGAAAGGAAAAGGAAAGGGAAAAGGAAAAGGAAAAGGTAAAAGGGGAGCCCAACAGCATACATGGCTGTGCACTCATCAGTTGTTTTCAGGTGCCCTCTTCTGGCCCTTCTCGGTTTTCTCTTTGCTCCTTCCAGGCTCCCTGTGGCCACTGGGCAGGGGTCAGCTGAGCTGTCCCACAGTGTCCCCGGCCACCAACAACACAGCACCCAAAGCCCTAGCCCCAGAGCAGGGTTGAGCAGGGCCCCAGCAAACCCCAGCTGTTCTTGGAGAGCCACAGCCAGCCTCCGAGCAAGGGCCACATGGTGGCTCTTTCCAAGGGACAGGCAAGCCTGGTACACAGGATCAGGCCGAAGTACAGAGAAATGCACAGGAGAAGTTAGCTGAGCTCCAGGCAAGGGCAGACAAGGCTGGGTTTGATACCACAGGAGCTGGGGCAGGGAATCTGGTGCAAAAGCCATCTCTGGGGCTCCCTGTAGAAATGGCTCTGGCAAACTGTCACTGCGGGGGAAACACCAGCCCAGAGCCCCCACCACTGCTGGCGGCACAGGACAGGGTGCTGAGGCTCGAACAGGCAGCCCACGGGTTACTGTCTCTCTACTCTGGCTCCAGCCACTCAAAGTGCCCTGTGAAGATGTGTCCCTGTCTAGAGATATGCACCAGAAGCTGGCCGATAGGTCCTGTGCTAAAATAAGGCATCCCTAAAAGCCAGCCCTCAATTTCCCCAAGCTGTTCTCTGAACAGTGCTGGGCCAGATGCCAGCCCACCTCTGCATCTGCTCCTTCTTCAGTGCTGTTCCCAACGCCAGGGAGAGGACTTAGTCTGGGAACGCTGTAGAGAGCCAGCCTTGGATGGGAAACAGGCACCGCATCAAATTCTCGTGGTTCATGCACGTAGTATCCCCCACATAACATGCACAGGCTGCTCTTGCCTGGGAACACATCCAGCAGCATAGTTCAGGTAGGATTTCCCTATTGGCTCAGTCCAGGTTCTATCAAACTAAAGGGATAACCCTAAAGTGACAGCAGGTCAGTGTCCAGCCTTCTTAGTTCCCAAGAGACCATGGCAGATACTCCATGGACTGGGCTTCTCGTTGTTACTAGGTAAGTTTCTGCTTCCAGGACACAGCTGACCCAGGAGACCATTCAACTGCTCTGCACGTGCCAGTGTGATGCCCAGAGCTGTGGGAAGGTGAAAAGCAGGCAGGTTCCACACTAAAGACTGGGCAGGTCTGTCAGGTTCCTGCAGCCTTGCCCATCTCCAGACGCAATCCACATGTTTTTTTGCCTTTAGTGCTAAGCCTTAGGCATCCCACAGGGAAGCACTATCCATATTGCTTCTTTCATTCTTCCTAGCTACAGCAGTTTTATTTTAAGAGGTCACATCATCCTCACAGAATCACATGATGGTTGATATTGGAAAAGACCTCTGGAGAGCACCTAATCCAACCTCCCTGATCAAGTAGGAACACCCAGAACATGTTGCCCAAGATCCTCTCCAGATGGATTTTAAATATTTCCACTGATCTTCTAGTTATACCTTGCAGAAGCAGAGCTTTTGGTTTCCTTCTGATCAAGTCAGATCCACAAATAATTCCTCAAAACTATTTCTTATTAGGACTTTGGAAGTAGCATGTCCTCTCTCCTTCAGGAGAGAGAAAGAACTAGTAGTTCTTGCTATTTGACATATGCGTACCTATGTTGACTCTGTTAAGACAGCTGCATTGCTCCCCCTGGTAGTTAAGCACTTTTCATCTCCAGATAAGACATAGTGCCTGTGTTTGCCACCAGGTGCTGCATTACAGGGGCTTTCTTCCATCACAGATGCTTAGAGAGAAAGAGCATTCACCATGTACTTATCTCACAATTGCCATTTTGCAGTGTCCCTGCTCACTCGCCCACATCTCATCTAAACCCGACATCATCTGTGACTCTTTTTGGAGCTGCTCATTTTAGAGCATTCCTAGGGCTGAACCCATATTCCTGACACCATGTTCCCAGTCCACATCCGAGGCCAGGAGAGGCCTATCACTTCATCAACCTATGGCTGTTTGCAGAGCAAGATGGTGTGGGCTGACCCAGTGCAAGAGAGTCAGAAACACACGCTCTCCCCAAGAAGCCTGCTTCTCCCATCTCCCCACATTCCTCATGCTCGGCTTCAGGGAGTGATGGGCACACCTGGCACAAAGGAGGATGCTGCTACCAGGGCTTGGGGTTGGGAAAGGAGGAAGGCCTCCCACCTCCAAGAGCAGCAGTTCCTAGAGTGATCCAGATACAGCCATGGCCCAGTCCCAGCCAGGGCTGCATCCAGAGGTGGGAATGATTTACAGCCAGTCAAGTATAAATCCAGCCTCTCTATCTCCTTTATAACATACCCCAGGCAAGCATTTCTGCGGTACGGGGATGACAAGGAAGCATGATAGGATGTACAAGAATGAGCCTGATAAGCAAGCATACTTTGGCAGCGATAGCCAGGCACACATTTGCTGTTGTCAGCACTGCAAGATGAGGGAGCCCACATGCTGCCTAAATTTCTAGGTAAGATGAGATGTCTGATAAAGAAAGAAGGCAAGGACACCATTTATTTATACTTGTTTTTGCTTATTAAACATACCTTCTGAGAAAGGCCTTGGATTTCTGGTAATTCCTCCAACGTTTAGAATTTAGTTTCCACTACAGGGCCTAAAGTCTCTGGAAAAATCACTTGCTGTGCAGACATTTCTTTCCTGTCAGTGCCTTTTTTGATGCTTAATATAACACATTTCCTCTTCTCTCTCTCTCTCTTTTTTTTTTTCCCCTCCAGTAGCTAGTTCTTGGTCAAAGTTATTTCCTTCTTCTATCTTTTTTTTTAATGGTTAAATGAAAAACAGTCTATAGAAATTAAAAGCTCAGCAAAATCATGGCACAAGTTTTGCATGGCTGAGTTTTGAGTTTACACACAAGCACTTCCCATGTACTGGGGGCCACATCTTCCTTCTGTCATTCACTCACGTTGGCCCTTCTACTGAAATCTCAGTGATGCCAACTAGCCCTGAAAGTTTCACTATCACAGTGACCTGTGTGTCACTGGTACTTGGCCTCTTCAGTCACCTTGGGCAGAGCTGTACAGTCTTTCTCAGGGACACAGCTCCCTCAAGTGGTTCAGTCAGCACAGGTAAAAGCTCCAGGAAAGCGGGAATAGAGTTAAATTAGCTATTGCAATGCAAAACTAAACAGATGACTGATGTGCAAGCATTTCCTTTGTAGACACGAAGAGTAACCAGTACCCTGTCCCCAACAGGGGTACAAAGAGAAACATCACTGAGGCTCCTCAAGCCTACAGCTGCCCTTACTCTCCCATCTAGATAGCAGCGAGAGCCCCCCAAGGGAAGTTAAACCAAAGGTCAGGAGCAAGAGCAAAGGAGGGCAAGTGTCCAGATGGATCAATCGCTGTTATCAAGCTTCCTCCAGGGCAGGCAGGCCAGCAATTTCCGTGTCCGCGGGACCTGTGCCACAAACCTGCAAACACAGCAGGCTCTTGGGCACCTCCTTGGATGCTGAAGGGACGAGTGGGCTTGGAAAAGACTCCCCATCATGGAAACAGGTGAGATGCAGGTATGTTTTGTGGACGAACAGCATTAGCAAACACCACATCTCATTTCATTCCCACTCACCCCAGGAAAGTTCACCTTCCCTGGGATTTCCTGAGAGATGATGTAAACACTCAGGGAAGCAATGCTGTACAGAAGAAAAGGGATTTGTCTGACTCAGGCAGCTAACAAGAGCAGTCCTGGACTAACTCAAAGGACATCACTTCCCAGGTTCTTTGAGGGCGAGTTGTGTCAATGCACCATCCTTTCCACCTGTCCCCACATCATTGCTGTTCAGCGAGGGCCTGGTACACGCAGAAACATCCCACGCAGGCCCAAAGTTTCAGGAAGCCTGCCATCACTTTTGGTGCAAAGCTGCTCTACTCCAGTGGTTCACAGCCCATGTATCCCACAGTTACACCACGCTCTCACCTGCGCAACCTACATGGAAGGGCTAGAAATGAAAATGCCCAAGAAGTGGGTATTTGCGTGGGAGGCCAGGCACAAAGTGCCTTTGTGTGAGAGGCCAAATGCAAAATGCTTTCCTCCCGTTATTATGTAGGCAGAGAAGCGGATGGCAAACAACCAGTGACTGCTCCTGGCTTCGTTGTTTAGTGGTTATCTCTTCCTGTTATCTTAGCTAAAGTATTTCTGAGGCACTGAAAACAGAGGCCATCTAACAAATGCACCCAAAACAAAGGCGTACAAAGAACCAGCACAGTTTTGAGGTTGATGCGTGTTACACACAGCTGAATCAGACTTCCGCTTACTCATTCTCCCATCCTAGTTTTTGTCTGTTCCTTCTCTCTACAGATGCTTCACTCAAACCGCTACCCTGCCAGCGATGCCACACCACACTACCGCACGCTCAGCGAGACTTCAACAGAGAGGAGGACAGAGAAAACACGGTACTGAAGGGGTTTCAGGACAGCAAACGACAGGACGCAGAGCAGCAACAGAGAATCAAGCAGCAAATGCTGAAAACTGCCTGCAAAATATCTCTTTAGCAGGCATGCATGGCAGTCAGAGTCACACAGATAGGCATCAACTAACCTGCTATTTCCAGAGCAGGCAGACAACATCAGTACCTATTTGCCCATGCTCCTTAAGCACCCGAACGGCTCATGAGCTAGTGTATATAACAGTACAACAGGATGCTGAGGTAGGAAGGTCTCAGGATCCACCTCCTCTGGATAGGGGCATTTGGCTAAGGATTCACATGCAGCCCAAAGAAGACATAGAGGTGCTGTGCATCACAGGTGACCTGCCTCCTCTGTGAGGAGATGCACTCCTCTGCTTCTCCTCAGCCTTTTACGAGCTAGCAGTTGTTTCCAACAGCATGGATACAGGCTGATCATAGCAAAGCGCCCCGGAGAAGGATTGCCCACAGCAGGCACAATAAACAGGAATCACTCTCTGGAGCCACTCAGGGACTTTGCAAATCCCTTCTCCTCCTCTGCTCAGCTGGCACATTGTCTTCAGACAGAAGCATATGCAGGTGAATCACAGAGGTTTCAGAGGAAAAATAAAGTCAGAGTGAGTGGTTTGTATGAAAGTAAAACAAGAGGAGGAGGTGACGCCAAAGTAGTGCTGTCTGGGAAAATGTCACGGGCGACAAGAAAAGTGAAGCTCATTCCGAGACTACAAAAGGAGGGGGAGGCAGGAGGCCCAGCAGGGCACACAGGATGTGTCACCACCAACCATTAGTCCAAGGGGTAGGTCACAGCACGGGCAAGATCTCCGCACAGGGAAAGAAGCCCCACACGAGGACTGAGAGCATGAGAGATACATGGCTTAGCTCTTGCTCCCCAGATGTTCAAAGATCTGAGACTAGACTTCTGTCTCTCTCATAGCGTGACAGCAAGCCCTCAGTCTCTCTGGGCCCAGAGTGACCACTGCTCAGCTGGGGGAGCAGAATGTGATGGCCCTGCCAGCTCACCCGCTGCACTGCTTGTGCCTCCATGCAGCGCTCACCCACCGAGGTGTGCTCTGCTCCTGCTACCACACGCAACAGCAGGGCTGTGATCTGCAAGACAAAAATCAGCATTTGTTGAGCCCGTTGCAAGGTTCTGGCACAGCTAGAGAAACAGTGCCCAGTCAGTCAGAACAGAGAGGGGAGCTGACAGGCAAGGGAGTCCCAGCTGAGCTTTGCCTCTACATCAAGGCCTGAAGATATGTTGCAGAATAAGGATGAAACAGGTCTCTCTTTCCCCATGCTATAATTTTGGCAAGTACTCCAAGACAGACATTTGAACTAGCCATGAGCTCCTGCTTGACCTTTCACAGGCACTAGATTTTCTTTTAGAAATGAAATTATCTAACTAAAGTTCCAACACTGCCTCACTGCCTGTGCCAGAAAGAGGCCCCTCTGGAGCAGCTAATGCTCAGGTAAGATTTACAAGCAGGTTTTGTGTATTTTACTAGAAAGGCCAAATTTGGGCAGCAAGTTCTCCTGATGTTAGTGGAATCAAGCAACCCAGAACTGGGATATAAGATAAAAAGGCAGGCCATTGCTCTCGTGGGCACCTGCTCAGACCACGTAATCAGCAAGCACTGTGTGACTATAATAGCACTACAGCCCCACTCTGATCCCAGGGTTGCACTTGCCTCCCATTCCTTCAGTGCTGGCTCTGCAACACATCACCAAACAAAATGGGCTGCTGATACTATCCACAAAATGTAAGCTGCATTTCCCAAATCTGGGACAGATAAGCCAACATCCTTAGGAAACTCAGCTCGCCCTGTCAATCCTCTCATCCCATTCACCTTGAGAAGTTTGGGGACAACACCTTGGTAAGGAGTAACTTGCTGAGAGATGTTTCTGCAAAAGAAGAACCAAGAAAGGCAGCATTCGGCTCAGCACTTCCTGTCATTTCTTACATCTTAATGTCAGCTCATTTTCCAGAACCGAAACATCCTCTGCAACATAGAAGGTTAAGATTTGAATGTTCCATGAGACACATTTAGAAAAAGTGCTACCTTCACAAATATGCACCAAACAGGATGTACAGGATACCCTCCTCAGAGTGCACCAAAGGAAATCTGAGACATCACAAAAGAAATTGTGACTATGAAAGAAAAAAAGAGGAAAAGAGACAAAGAGAGAAAGAGAGAAAGAAAAAAAGAGAAAAAGAGAGAAAGAGAGAGAGTGAAAGAAAGAGAGAGAAAGAAAGAAAGAAAGAAAGAAAGAAAGAAAGAAAGAAAGAAAGAAAGAGAAGAAAGAAAGAAAGAAAGAAAGAAAGAAAGAAAGAAAGAAAGAAAGAAAGAAAGAAAGAAAGAAAGAAAGAA
>NW_010588600.1:17433-40085 GCF_000705375.1 Tinamus guttatus | reverse complement strand
GAAGGAAGGAAGGAAGGAAGGAAGGAAGGAAGGAAGGAAGGAAGGAAAAGAAAGAGAGAAAGAAAGAGAGAAAGAATCAAAAATAAGTACTGCCCTAAGGAGAATTCCAACTGTGTGGTACTATGCTCTCATAGTGTGTTCCCTTGTCCATCTGCAGGACTGTCTGCATTTCTGTGCAGCTCCTCAAAACAGCCCTTCCTACTTAGCTTGTGGTATCTTGGCACCTAGGAAAGAAGCATTCATCTGAAAAGCATCTTAGCAAGAGTGTAAAAACCTGGAGGAGTCCCCAGCAAGATGCACTGAAACCAGAAGTGCTTCTTCCAGCCAGACAGAGGGCAGTACTAAAATAGGTATCTCCAGCTTTCGTTCATTCCTTCTGCCGCATTCTCTGGCCTGTCCTGGGGTCAGAGTGTCTGCTGGCAGCCCTGCTCTCCAGGAACAGGAACTGACACCAGCATTAAGGTGCGCTCAGCCTTCACATGACTGAAGCTGAGATAAGCTTCCATGGTTCAGGTCTCGCAAATGGGTAGACTCAGTTTGTAACCAGTGGCAGCAAAGCTTCTTGCCTCTCATTCCCAGGGCTTATCGTTGTGTGGCCATTCCTTGCCAGAAGATATAATACGGCCTTGAATTCGTCACTGCAGAGCTCCTCTGCACACCCACTGGTGCCTCCCCACAAGATCCTGTAGCAAGTGTCACCCCACAGGCACCACGGGAAGCATGGTCCCAGGCAGCAGCTAACAGGAAATGTAGGAGGGCTCATGAAGCCTGCGGTTCATGACTTCCTGCTGTGCACGTGTCAGGTACAGAGCTCTTGTTCTGCTTGCAGACCACTGCCTTTCGCAGTCAAAGGTGGAGAAAAGGGGCAGGAAACTCACAAGATAGGGTATTTTCTGCTTGCAAGAGGACTAAGCAGAGAGCTATATGCCATGCCCTGGCTCTCTTCAGTTGAGGAGGAAAATGAGGAGCTGAAACCGAACCCAAGAGTATACTGCTGCTAACACCCTGACTAAACCACAGAACACTCACAGCCTAAGAAGCCAGCAACAGGGAACCAGCAGAAGGTAAAGGCTTGCTGCATGCTTCATAGAAATGTCAGTTGCAGGGAAGAGCTCAGCTGCAGCAGAGTAGGTAGCTCACTACACACTTACTGGACAGGTGCTTGTTTAGCTGCTACTCCAGAAAGCCGTAAGCACAGTTCAGCCGTGTCACGGGCTCTGCACAACTAGTCCCAGGTGATGAAGTAAAGGAGCCTGGCACAAAGCAGCACCTGAAGGTATCCCCACCAAATAAGCCAGAAGAGCTGATCTCATGGCCTGTACAAGTAAACCACTTCACAGAAGCTACACCAAGCCTTAGCACCTCCAAAGAACTCTTACAACAAAACACTTATCTCCAGCACCAAAATGTCCCACCACACCTGCACCTCTTTCACATATTCCAGGCTAGGGATGGGACACCTCCACAGCTGTCCCCAGGTGTATGCAGGTGTATGCCTCTTAAACGGTTACCACACTTCCTCTCCAAAGGTACTCACGTGGAGGGAAAAGCCTAGAAGTTCTCAGACAGCCCGTTATCATGCCTCCCAGCCCAGGAGGATATTTTAGCCAGGCAGCAGGGAGGCTCAACAGTGACATAGCTCTACCTCAAGACTCTCAGTCCTCTTTTTCTCTGAAAATCACCCAGATATGAGCATAGTACTTTGTATTAAGGCTATGACTTCTCACTTAGAACTCATTCTCTTAAGCCCTGACAGCCCTACTCAGTGGCAGTTGAGTCAGAGGAGGAACCCTCACTCCCCCTCGGGTCACAGTAAGCCTTCTCCTCTCCCAGGAATGACCAGTGTTACCATAACTGCTCTCAAGTCCCACTTCAGCTGCTGGCTTTGCAGAGAGCACTGATAAACCTCTAGCCACGCACAATGGACAGAGCAAACCAGCCCAGCAAAGAGGCTGGCCCAGGGTCTGTGCTCACCCTGCTAACCTGAGCCCACCAGCTGCGAGTGCACACATGGCCACTGGGCCCTTCTGGAATCTGTATGAAACCTCCTGCATGCACGTTTTTAGCTCAGGGACCAAAATGTCTTTCCAGTCTCCTTTGTATCAAAGTGTAATGCAGATACATAAATGTCATACCATCACAGGTATGAGCTAAAATCCTCTTCACCCACTCTTATCTTTATTCATTTACCATTCATATTACAAAATAAACTACAAAATATTTACTAAATGCAACTTTAAATATTAAAAGCCCTAAAACAAGCTGCAGAAAGCTAAAGCAAGAACAAGTAACACTATAATTCCTGTGTCCATGGCTGGAGGAAAAGTTAAAGCAAAGTGACTGAACTCTGGAAGAAGAGGAACTTCCTTCATTGCAAGTTATGTCAGGGCCTCTGCCAATATACCAGAAGATAAAATAGCCACTTTTCTAAGGCAAGATAAAGGATTAATGTTTAACTCCCCAAGCATGAGGATAGTGCCTAATGATCAAAATGGAGGTCAGATCTCTCACTGTCTTTGGCTCTGGTAGCTCACTCTTTTTCTACCTGTCTTTTACGCCAGATACTCTATTTTACCCATTCAAGTGTTGCTCTAAAGGGGTCTTTCTTCTCTTGGCTCCAAAGCTCCCCAAAAGAGGAATTTGTAGACAATTCCAAAATTAGAAGGATTAATATCATTGTTAATCAGATTGTTGTTGTTAATCAGACTGCTGGGAGATTTGGATATCCAGAAAAATATTTTGTCGCAGGATAAGTCTGGTATCCTTTGCGTCGTGAGACTCGTATTACAAACAGATCTGTGCTGAGAAAAAAAAAAATTCTTCACAAGCATGTAGTCGTAGAAAACAGAGCTGAAGTGGACCTTGGAAAGGTCATGTAGTACATTCCCCTGGTTCTCAGCTGGATGAGGATACCTTATAGATGGTTGTCTAATCCATCCTTTGAAACTCCTGGTAATGGAGATCCTCCCCCAGAAATCTATTTTGCTGCTTCATTTGCCTGTAAGAAAAAGACTTCTTGACCTGCTGCAATTTAAGACCAAGTTTTCTTGTTCTAAACATGGTAGAAACTGAATAGCTTACTCCTTTCTCACTTGCTTTTTCACTCTCCCCCACACAAAGGCTCTCACATCTCCCCTCAGTCTTTTTCCTGTCTGCATTAGACAGGACCAGTTCTTTCAACACCAGGTAAGCATTTAATTACATACAACTTTACAACTTTTTTTTTTTCTTCTGTCAAGGAGATCATGGATTTGATGCTGAAGCCAGAGGGCCATCTGAAGCTTCAGAAGCAGAGAAGAAAAACATGCGACAAAACCACATCAAACCAGTAAGCCCATGTTGTCTCACTGGAACTTTAGATCCTTCTCGATATACTCCATTCAGAAAACAAAAAGATAATGAGGTGCAATAAAAATAAATGAATCGCAGATAGATGCAGATTTCAAGGTTCAGTGCTCTATAGCCTAACCAAGAGTCACTTGAAGAAGAATGGCCACAGGGATGAACCTCCGTCACTACAAATCTTCTGTACCTGGACCATTTGAAGCATTCTCTAATTTTCTGCAACAAAAGCTGCTATTTCATAGCTGAGCATGGTTCAAGCCTAGGGCAGCAAGGGTTCCTCTTTGAAACTTTCCCGTGAATCATAGAGAGGAGAGTCTGTCATCCTGCCCACAGCAGCCACTTAGGGTCTTCCTCTTGGGTGGTTTGGAGTTCGCTGCTGTGTGCGTGGCCTAGGTCGTGGGGGTACTGCTTGCTGCTGCATCTGTGGCTGTGGCAGAGGCCTCTGCTGCACATGCAGCTTCTTCGGGGTAGGGTTGGAGGGTGGCTGAGGGATCTCCCGGACTATCATTTCTGTGTCCACCTGGCGAATTTGCATCATTCTCTCTTCATCTGCAATGATAGAAGGCCCAAGCAATCAGGCACAGACTAAAGTCTGACCAGAGACAGACTGTTATTTATGGTGAGCACCTGGGGAAAAGTTTTTGGCCCAAGCAAGAACACATTAAATGCTGGTCTTTCCTGGAAGGCCGCTGTCAGTCTCAGATAGCCCTGCTACTCCAGTGGAACAACCGAAGTCAGCATTGCCCGCTCCCATCAAGCAAACCTGAAAGCTTTTTGGCTGTCTATCTGAGGTCAAGCCACATGTGGACATTTGGGGCAGCTCTGCCCTCTCCATTCTGGGGGACCTGACTCTGCTGGGGAGGTCCCATTTGTGTCCAGCAGAGATCCCCAACCTGAGCAGCTCTCTCATGTGAAATGGTTCACTGAAGGGAAAATGACATGAACCTACAGGCAGCAACAAAAAAATGTGTCTTGTCACTAACCATGCTGTGATGGTCCTGAAAATTTCCAGGCATCTGGAAACCTGAATTTCTACATTTTTCCAGCATTAATTTCCTCTCATTCATAAGACATAAATTCATGCTAATTGATTTTTAACGACTGACTTATCGTTTCTGATATGTCAGTCATTTTAGTTTAGGAACTGAGGAGTTTACCACTTTACTGGACACTGAAATGACCTTAAACATACACTGAACTGTTTCAGACAAGCTGGTCTCTCTCTTATCTTCTCATTTTCCCTCACTTGTGCGCTTCTTGCTGAAGCCAGACCCCAGAATTGAGAATATGCTATCACTGCACTTTTGAAGGCAGTGATTTATCTTGATCAAACAAGAATAGACATAATGTAAACAATACTTAACTACGTTCCCACTGGCATTGTGCTCACAAACTATGCCACGCTTTCTGAGATGGTAATCCGTGCTTGTACTATCATCAGCTTTACTAAAGGACAGGTAAAACACTTGTCTATTCTTTCTGGTCATAACTTATGGGAGAAGTGAGAGAGCTCAGAGAGTGACCCATGCACAGATGGAGCAAGATTGCACTCCCGTTCAGTAAGGGGATAGGTTATGCTCACCCTAGCTGCCAGCCTGGGCAAAGCACCTTTGAGATATCAGCTGGAGTTTCTTTCAGACTTTACCCTCTTTATCTGGACAACACTGTTGTGATCTGTAAAGGAGCTTTTAACTCCATACTGTAGTTTGGCAACAGACTCACAGAGAGATTGACACTTGTTTAAGACCACACAGGAAGCCTGGCACAGTTTGAAGGTCAGGGGACTTGAAAGCAAGCCTTTGAGGCCAAGTTGCCTTCTCCAGCTGCAGCACGACCTCCCTGTTGTTTTAGACTCTTCTTCAATGTGGGTCAGCAGACTCACCTCATACTGCAGCTCAGCATCCTCTTCTTTAAGTCTGTCTATCCACCCAAATTAGGGTAGGCAACTCGTGGGTTACACCAGGAGTTGTCACCAAAACAAGCCATACTGAGAGAAGGGTTTGACAAGTCTGAGAACCTGAGTTCTCTCTCAGACTCAGTTCTGCAGTCTGAGAAGCCTGAATTTCAACAGATGAATTCTCTGTCCTTTCTGAAAACCCAGTCTCTTTAAAGTGTCCCATAATGGACCTCCAGCATTGATGGCACTTCAGCAACTTTATTTTTCAGGGAGGACGGGTTGTATGAGATGCCTGCACGAATTCACAAGAGACAAACAAAAAAAGTCTTTCTTGCCCCTTCCCCTACTTGCCATGTTTCTAAATGTGACTAGAGATTTCATGGATCTTAATTTTACAATTGCATAAACAAAATGAAAAAAATCTGCTGACAGGAACCCAACATCTTAGATTTATCCTCATAATTGTTCATGGCAGGTGGTCAGGGCCAAGTTTTGGAAGAACAGTTCTTCCTTCATGGATAAACAAAGGGGCTCAAAATCCTTTTGTTCAAAGCATATATCAGAAACCCAGACTGACAATGGCAGCTGACGCGCTGGGATTCACCACCTCCCAAACAAAGTTTTCACTCATGCTGAGACAGATAGCATGCTCCTGCTCCACAGGGAAGCTCTAAGATTTTACTTGGCTGGAAAATAATATAAAGTCCTTAAACACTTACCATCTTCTTCAAGCCTTTCTGCTCTCTTCTTCCTGATACAGTAAATAAGCAATATTATGAAGATAACAAGGAAGATTACGCCTCCTACTATGCCTATGATGAGATAAAGGTCCAGCTGACCTAGTTAAGAGAGTAAAAAAGGGTGTTACAGGGCGAAAAAATCACTGCAAGAGTAAGCCTGTGGTTCAGGCCTGATCTGACAGAATGTATCTATGACATTAATACATTTTTGATGCTTTTTGGACCACATTAGTGAGAACACTTCTGTAAATAAATAAATTCAATATAGCCTCCTAATTCACTGATAACAAGACCCAAGGAATCTTAAGAGGCAAAAATATCAAATAATTGGCCTACAGACCCAGAAGGAATGGCAATGTTTAGACTAGAAACCAGGAGACCCTACTCCAGGTGTTAAAGTCATCTGACCTGGCACAGAAGTCTACATCTTAGTCATCCAAACTTGCACAACATGTACCTGAGACCATTTCATGGTGTGACGCTGGCTCTTCCTAAAATCAAACGAATAGCTACCTAGTATTCTGTATTTTTCCCCATCGACACAGCCCAGGTGAAAGAACCCACCCTTTGACTTTTTTCCATACACAACAGAAAATTACCAGCCCTCACCCTCACTGGGGAGAATTTGATTTCTTCCATCTGGATTTAAATTATAAAACCAGAGCATTGATGTGTGCCAATACATTTTATTTAAATTATTCCTAGTGTCCTTCCCTGCTAACAATGGACAAACACAAAGACACTTTGATAACACAGCACAATTTATTGATATGTCTCAAACCCTTATAAGGCAGTGAGCATCCAGAGCATGCTCAGCATCTAAATGCTAAAAATATTTTTTTCTAAGTACTTCCTACTGAGCTGGAAACACTGAGACTGGATTGCCTCATACTGCTTTGGCACTTCCTCTTTAATTTTTGGCTTTATGCAAATTTAAAATAGCGAAGAAGGAAAAGAAAAATACGTATATTACACAGATTCACGATTTGTCTGGTGAACAAATATTTATATGACTGTTCTTTACCTTGACCAGATAAGGCTTGCTGGATTCTAGCCTTTGGGCTGTCCAGCCAGCATTTTGTTTATGCTTGAGAATGGGCTCTGCGAAGCAACAAAAGAGCTGAACGGAAGTACACTCGTCTTTGCTCCTTGCCAGACAAAGCTTGAAAGGAGGATATAACACTGGTATAACTCTTAACATTCACTGGGGAAGCCCATAAAAGGCAGGTCATGACACCAAAGTTGAGGTGTCTACATTACAAGGGCCAACGTCTGCCTGGGCTTCCTTTTGGAGATAGTGGAGAGAAATGAGGCCCCTCAGTGATCTGACTCTTCTCACTTATTTCAGCCACTACTTCTGAACTGAAATGTACTTTTGCCCCTTAAGTTCCTGTTCTTCCCAGTCAGCTGTAAGATGAGCCCAATCAGATTTGCTCCTAGTTATGCTTACATGAAAAGCAAGCTAAGTTGAGTCTCATCTGAAGCTCACTGGCAGTCAAAATTTAATATGATTGTCCTCAAATTCAGGTCAAATTAGGCGCTTCTAAGATGGAAATTCTACAGCAGATGAATTTTGAATAGACACTTCATATTCCTTAGTTCCAAGAGCTCCCACTGAAATGCAGGATGGGAGAAGTTTAGAGTATGTAAACATGGATTTTATCTAATTCTGCCTGGATAGAGGAAAAGTGAGACAGTAGCCAAGGGCAGCAGCAGTGGGTACATGAACATTTCTCCTTCCTGGGGCATCAGGGTTGGACTCAGCCTGGTATAGAAGGTAAAAGATTGACCCCATGGCAGCATGCAGGTCAGTCTCACCACTGTGAGGCTCAGCATACTAAGGGCCAGCAATGGTGGACAGACTTCGTAACTTTAAGAACAGTACTCATACCTGTTACCCAAGGGCTTCAGTTCCCTCTAAGTGATACTCATGATGATACTCACTATGATACTCACCTACTCCAGTTCTCAAAATATTTTGACACTCTCAGACACTTTACTGATTTTTCATCACTACTATTTCCTGGCCGGCCTCTGAAGCAGACAGACTTGCTTCCCTAAGATGTTCAAGGATGGCAGTAGAGTGGGAGGGGCGGTTGACTGAAACTTGAGGGATTTTTAATCTACCATGGAGCAGTGCAATATCCTATCCCCATACAAGAACATCTGTGAAGTTTTTAGTTTAAGTAAAAAAGGTAGTGCTACGTGGTTTGGGTGTTTTCTCACAGTTTTACACATGGTATATTTGTACCATAATGTGTCAATGTGTCAAACATTTTACTACTTCACTGTTGGTAATTTGAGAGAGAAAAGCTCTTCCACTCAACTCACCCTGTGCAAAAAGCAAGAACAAAACTTCTCAAGAGTGACCAGTTAAACCAAAATATCTAGCTGAAGGATCATGCCTGCTTGCACCAGCAATGCAGGCCTAAGCTTACCCTGTCCTTCCTTTGGGAAGTAGTGCTGGTTTTAAAGGAGTAAGTAAGGATAAAAATGAGGGGAAAGTTCTTTCCGCCTCTTGCAAACTACTGTGTGCCATTAAAACACTTTTGCATGCCTGCCTCCTCAGTTTCTTCATTATTTTGTTGCTTTACCACTACTGATGGTTGACACCATTTGAATCTGTCAGGATACCTCTTGGTCTGTAGTGATGGAGGGCAGGTTGCACTGGTGTGAGTGAGCAAGATTCTCTCTCTCGTTCCCTAATGCCCTGACTAGCCTGGTCTCTGTCAGGCTGCAGTTTCCCCTCAGAAACCTCCTCCCCAGGTGGAGGCAACATGGCAGCGTGCCCGAGGCTTCTCTGCCACCCATGGGACTCTCACCCCCAGCCAAATCTCTCCATTCTCTAGCAACCCCACTGGCCCACAGGCCACAGGTCCCTGCTGGTGGTGGCGCTCTGCCACAGGAAGGGAAACACCACAGGGACAAGGGGGAGCACAGCCCCCATCGCATCCCTCCGCCCCTGCCTTTGTGCTGCTGGGGCAGAGGTGCTATAAGGGTAGTGGTGGGGCAGGCAACAGCGAAGTGGGGAAGGCAAAGGTGCAACAAGGCTCTGAAATGCCGAGCAGAGCGCACAATTTGCATCCAGGATGCTGCAATAGTGTCACCTGCCAGTAACGGCAAGGTCCAAGGTCGTTAGACTCACAATAGTAGAGGGTACTGGGAACCCTTCTGGCATCTGGAACAGCCCTGGGGATACGTACAACTACACCAGGCTCTGTGGCGCAGTGTTAGGAGAATCGGGCAAAAATAGATTTTCTACCTGCACAATCAATTTTCTTCTCAACTGTTTTTTCACTGACTTGGTTCTTTACCACACATCTGAACGTCCCAGAATAAGGTGTAAGAAATTCCACTTTTGTTGCATTCTTTTGGATTTTTTTGATTTTATCTCGTATAATTTCTGTCATAAATATATGGTCCTTAGTCTTCTGCTTCCCTTCACATCTCACCAACATGGATTTATTAGTACAGTTAACAGTGAGGTCTGGCTGAGGGACAGGTTCTGAAAAAGAAAAGAAGGAACAGACATAATCTGAGAGATTTCTCCTCTTAAAAAGCTCAATTATTAAGCAAACAGAGAATTGGCCATCAGTAAGCAATGAAAAAATAACACCAGCTAATGAAGCTAGAGAAAAATGAAGAGCAAATGAGATATTCACCAGGGAGCTAGCGTAGCAATAATAAAGAAAATGCAGTATTTGGCCTAACAGATTTCTGATCTCTCCTTCTGTACCATTGTACCATTCTCACTGCTGTGTTGGATGATTCTTTCAAAAAAAAAAAAAAAAAAACAAGAGGAGGTGATTGTTTATGTCAATGAGAGTATCAGTACTCTACCTTCTCCTGGACCCATTTTCAGTTCAGTATTATCTAAATTTATAACCTGAGTTTTATCCCTAATATTACTTCTCAATAGACGTATGTAGAGTTCACATCATAATGATCTTTACAGTCCAGATTGTTAACTATATGAAGTCCAATCTGAAAATCAAGTGCTGCTATAGTTTACTTCGTTATTTTGGGGCCAGATGAGGAAGGGGGAAAGATTACTGCAATGGGGACAGAGGTGAGAAGCTGTGTGCAGCCACAAGGCTGCTTGCTTTGCATATAAATGGATCACTATCACTATGCAGTTCAAATGACTGGTGAAGGGTTCGAGGGCCATCTACCTAGTCAGCTCCAACCCTGCGGCCAACATGCACATTCGTATCAGCTACTCTGTTACTCTAGAGATACTCAGGTGGTCATGTCTGTGGCCCAACCAAGCCAGAGTAGGGGAGGAAGATTTTTGTTGGGGAGGACATGATAGACTATGGACTTGGAATCACCCTCTGCAATTCTCATCTTGTGGTTTTGGCGCAAATGAAGTCAGCTCTTATCTGCCATGCCCTTCAGGTAGCTACTTGTGGTGCTTAATGGCACTCAACTAGCATGACAATCACAGCATGAAAATTCATCAGAAAAACACAAATTAGAAAAGAGAAAACAAAACAAACAAACAAACAAATCAAACAGAAAAACCTCTTAGGTCTTGATGATATGAAGGAGAAAATTAGTTTACATTTTCTGTCTCTTACAAATACCTTGCTACCTTTCATTTGCGGATTCTCTATCACTGGTGATGCTGCATGAAACAGAAAAGCCTTGCAGGACTTTCCTCAGTCACAGTCAGTTGTCAGGAACATCATATGGAAAAACCATCTACAGATATAGGTGGTGTAAGCTATGGGGTATGTACATTTTAAAGCCAGGGATGGCTGACTGAGCCAAAAAAGTCTGAGTTCACAATGCGATATCTGCAATCTCCCTTTCTTCATTAGACATGCTCCTCTTCTGCAAACTATAGTATATCTTTTTGGCTACAGATATAGGTGGTGTAAGCTATGGAGAATGTACATTTTAAAGCCAAGGATGGCTGACTGAAGCAAAAAGTCTGAGTTCACAATGTGATATCTGCAATCTCCCTTTCTTCCTCAGACCTGCTCCTCTTCTGCAAATTATAGCATATGTTTTTGAGGGAACCCCAAACATGAAACACTGCACAGTGGAGTTCAGGTCCTGATGATGGAGTTGTGGGATTATGTCATCAGATAATTATTATTTTTTTTAAAAAAGCAACTGTTTTCCCAGCTATAATAATAAAGTATAATTTGGCTGACAGATGACCCTAGCGCCTCAAAGTTTCTAAAGGCTTTTACTTTCAAAACTACATATCAGAGGTGGAGGGATTTCCCCACCTCACAGTAGATGAACAGTTGCATCACATAGCTAGGTTACAGCCTATTGCCCTTATTCAACCCAGATCACCCAAATGAGTTAAGCATGAGTCAAATAAAATTCAGGACCCTGATGTGGACAGGACTCCGAATGAGTGGACAGTTTGTAGCAACAGTTCCCAGTAGTGAGACACGCTCTCTTCTCAATGGTTCTTTAGATAAGGGGAACATTCCTTATGTAAATATCCTTTATGTAAAGGCTAAAGTGTAAGATTCCTACTACACAGAATCAGTGCTAAAAACCATTCCTATTGTCTTTGCTGCTGACTCGCCGAAACATTGTTTCAGTGGTGCCAGCTGATATCATGGACTCAGTGTTGTTTGGTAGAGATGTGCACATCGTCTGAGGAAGGTCAGGGCAAAATCATCCTCTGGCTGACCCACCCTACATTATGGCTTTATCATCTGGAGATGTGGTATCAGGCATAAAGGGACAGAATAGCCAAGCCCATCTTCCATGTCTATCCCAAAAGCTTTGAGTTGCGATTTTTCCATTCTCTGAGGACAAGGCACAGCACAGGAATGATACCTCAGTAGGTTGAGCCTGCCTCCATGCTTTGAATCCGTGTAGCTGACTACTCTGGACTTTAAATAGCATGATCTTTGCATTTGCTATATTATGCTATCCAAGAATGGGATGCAAGAGTCTCCTCCCCCTGCACATACAAATCCTTGACTTTTTTGGTGCATCTTTGAGCAAGGGGTGTTCCTGGATATTTGGAATAGTGGAGGGAAAAACCATGAGTGCAATCATATCATTTAAATACAGACATCTAGTATCACCTACACTCCTGAGACCTCCGTATGGAGTCAGCAGATATAACACAAAGATTAGCAGCTACAGGTCAAAAGATACAACTCAGTACAGACAAAATGGTCAATGTGGGTCAAAGCCCACATTGAGGCAAGTACAGAACGCAGCAGCAGCACATAAAAGTAGGTTATTCAGGCTGCTGCTGGAAGCAACACAGCCGTTTTCAGCCCAGTTCACAGTAAGCACTCTGAGCAGTGTGGGCACTGTGTGTCACACTGCAGCATGCCCGTACCCACACAGGTGCTCGTGGCTGTTTTCTTGAAAACTGATAGCTGATAAAGAGAGGAGCCAAGCTGGAAAAGAAGACCAGAGGGATTCAAGAGCAGCAGTGCAAGGGAAGAAAAGAAAAACAGATTGCTGTCAGAAGAAGGAAGAAAGAAGTATATCTCACTGCAGTTTCCCCTAATATGGAAAGCGGGGAGAGGAGCAGGTGGCAGCGCAAACACCAAGTCTTATTCAGCTGTGGTTGGGAATCATATGAGAAGAGCAAAAACTCACCCTGAACAATGAGCATGGTTTTCTCTTCTGTCTTGAACTTTCCATCATGGTCATAAACAACTACTGAGTACTTTCCACTGTCGCTTTCTACCAGCTGCTGGATTTTCAGAGTCCCATTCAGGAATATCATACATCTGCACTGGTCCTTGTTAACATAATACTTGGGTTTTTTATCTTTTATCTGAAGTAACTTCTGGTCTCTACTCCACGTTATTTCACGTATATTCCCGCTAAAAGCAGCAGCAACGTTAAGAAGAACCGAGTCATTTACTGCCACGTAAATCGTTTTGTTGACAGCACCTTTAAAGGGAAGCACAACCAACCTCATCAGTGCATCTCGAACAGCCCCCACAGGTCCTGTCAGCAGCAGCAGCAGCAGCATCAGTTGTGTTTTCTACTCCAGTTTCCCTAAGCTTCTCTTCATTACTAAGACTGCTTTCGTTTCATGCTCCAAAGTTTTTCTTGACCCTTAATTAGTTAGATGCCAGCACTTGATTCAGAGACAGTAGGAAGTCAGGGGCCTGGTTTTCAGAAGTTGCCTTTATAGTTTGCCTGAGTTATTTTTACAGATTTTGAATGTCTTGATTCATGGTCACCCACAAACTTACAAACTTAACTCTGAACTATTCCCTTCTAAAGATCAGGTCTGATCCATGTTGTGTACTTGATACTGCTGACAAACAGAGTGCTCATCACTTTAAACATTACTGTGGGTAGCAAGAAAATGAACTAGTAGAGGCCCTAGGTAGAAGGAACAGTAATAATAGTGATGGCAGTAACAGCAGCAGCAAAAATTTGCCAGTGTCAAGCTGTAAGTGAGCATGAGACACGGCACTAGATGAAGACCCAGCACTGGCAGCTTCCAATGATAGTTTCATGCTGATCTCCAGGACCCCGTACCTCCAGATTACTTGCAGTTGGTATCTCTAACACAGAGGTAAATAAGGGGTGAAGAAATGAACAGCTAACTGCAGCCTTTGAACTCACAAGGCATTGGTGATATTAGGAGATAAGCAAACAAAAAGATTTTTTTTTCTTTGAAGATCTCATTTGATCATAAATTCCTTCTGCAAAATAGTTAAGAATAACCTGCTTCACAAAGGTGCTAGCAAGACTGGGTAGCACTTACTGTGTGACTGTTGAAGATGAGTGTAATTAAGAAAACTAAGGCTACTAAGCATTATTTGATTAGCAATAGAGATCACCTACTCTTCACATGGCACCTGGGTCTCATGCCTGTCTATCCCCAGCACTGCTTTGCAACCTTTGCAAGGCACACTCATCTCTGTAGTGAACCTAAAGAGCCCACTGGGGCTTCTGTATGCACGTGTTGTCTGGAGGTCATTTCAAGTAAGGTAGTGTCTCCACCCTGATAGTGGGTGGGAAAATTTCAAAAAAGCGATGGAAAAGTACTTACAAGTTTCAGATTAAATGTGCTCTTCAGTAACTGAATATACCTTCAGAATCAGAACTTACTTCATTTGTCATTTTCTATATTTTTTTCTCTTCAATTTATAGAGTATAGCCGTTAAGTAGGATCAGATTTCTCTTCACATTATCAGGTAGAGCTGATTCTGCTCTAATGTTGCATATTTTAAGCACTTCTTCCCCACAGAGAAAAAAAAATGTTTATACATTTTTTTATTACAGTTCTTCAGTATAGAATATAATTCTTTATTCATTGTGCCTAGGACAATCATAAAGTATGTCATAGAAGGGAAACTGAAATCAAATTGCTACTTCATAAAACTAACACTATTAGAGATAACCAAAGAATTAAAATTCTCTGCGGCAGGAAGATTACACTGAAGTGTTCCCAGCAAGTTGCCCAGCAGTCTAAGGAGAAGTTATTCGTTCGCTATCACATTTCTTACAAAATATTTGAAATATCTAATGAGATGTTCTGAAAAAAAACTACCAGTCAAACAATTTGAGAACTATCGATCTTCCATAGAGATGACACACCAGATTATATTCAAATATTTGAATTCTGGTACTTGTTTCTGTTCGCAGACCGACAGATATTTAGAGGTAGTAGAAGGATTTATTCCTTCATTTTGAAGTCAAATATATATATATATATTTCTTTTTCTTGGAAAATTCAGTGGCATCCCTGTGGATATATCACCTAGCCATATCTGGTCACTGTTTCACAAATCTGCAAAGTCTCACTGACAGAACGCTGAAGATCCTACATGAATGATACTGAAAATCTGTTTAGATAATAAAACAGCGTTTCTGCTAACGCCAAAAAACGTGTTCTTCGAAGGGATCGGAACCAGTGACATGGAGCTCACTTGCAGTCACAAGAAAAATCAGATCATTCACAGGCACAGAGATGAAAACAAAGGCTCCAAAATAGCTTCATAAAAGTAAGGATGTCTTTTGTTTTAAGGTTTCGTATATATTTGAAACAAGTTGTTCTATTCAAGTGAATGATCTTTGGTTTTGCTACACAGGATGTTTTGTATATCAAGTACAAAAATAAATTCCTTATTTATCTATTCATTTTGTTCTGAAGGAGAAAAAAAGCATTAAAAAGCCATACATATGATCTATAGTTGAATGAATGGAAATAAAATCTATGAGCAATGGTATTGTCTGCATCTTTTATAACCTTCTCCAATCTGTGAGTTAACACCTTAATTAAATTTTTAGATTAACATTTTTAAAATAATGAGTGCAATAATGCACAAGAATACAACAAATATGTATTTTCTTACTGCTTTTCACAGCCTAGACTCCTTCAACTCCACTTGCGTCTGTCAGGATGTATTACTGTTTTTGTTAGAATTTATGGAATAATACAATTTGCACTTTCAACAGATTGAGCAAATCTTTGATAAGAAAAGGAAATTACATGAGATAATGGCTCTACACAATGCATCATGAAATGGATCTCAAACACACTACAAGCTACCTTGAAAGCAGAGAGAAAACAACTTGCTGACATTTCTTATTATACATGTGTAAAATTAAGGTTCATAAACTTAAAACCAGAACTGTTTACAGATTATTATTATAATAATTGGAATAAGAAAACTCAGGTCCGGCCCTGTCCCTGGCTGAAAGCTAATAATAGCAATACCCTAAAGATGTCCAAATACTTTATCCATCAGGAAAGCAGAGCTAGTCTGTTATCAGTCGTGGCCCACCAAGCTTTAAATGCTTTAAAAGGCAATGTTAGCAAAGCTACGCGAAAAAGTAAAAAAAAAAAGATAATGCAAACTCACATTTTACACTGGAAAATAAAAGCAGTAAGAACTTGACAAGGAAAAGTCTCCCAGAGTTCATTTTCAGGGTCAAAACTCCAGCGCCTTCTCGCCCAACGATAGCTGCTAGCAGGTGCAAAACTGTTGTGCTGCGCGGAGGCAGCCGTAGGATGTGCCTGCACAGCCTTCCTGCCCCGCTCTCCTCCTCCCATCGCTCGCCACAGCACATCTCCTTTCTTGCCCCACCACAGCAGTGCTGACAGAAATACTTCCTCCTCTGCTGGCTCCTCCAAGATGGGTGACACACGTCGAGCAGGGAAATGGGCGCTCCCCGTGGGAGGAGGCACCAGGGTCCGCCAGGGTCCAAGGCCTGTGGGAGAGTTGGTCTCCCACCACCGTCTTGCGAAGGCATCACACAGAAGAGAGAGGCAAGGCCTCCTGCCGAAGCCATCACATCGGCCACTCCGTGGAGATCTCTTCTCCGGAAACGATGGAAACATGGCCTCGGTCTAGGCAAAAATCGTCCCCTCAGCTGATGTTTGAAAGGTGGTGAGAAGAAAGCTGGGTGAGGGTGTAGTGAGCAGCAATAGGCAATGGCTAGAGATGGTGAGGATTTTGTGCCAGTTCCTCCTTGGCACAATCTTTTTGCAACCACAGTCAGTGAAATCTCCCAACTAGATTCAGACAAAGAGAGGACAAGAGAGAAAAGCTGAAACACATGAAATGTTAAATATTAAGTAAACCTTTCCCTCTAATCCCTGTCATTCTCCTTGAGGTAATAGCAAAACCCTACAAGACCCCACTCTTTCTCTGCCTCTGTCATATTTGGAGCGGTACCAAAGCTGGTAACAACTTCCCTTCTTGCATAAAAGGATAAAAATAATTGCTAGACGTAAAACACGAGGAGATCAGTCAGCCCTGCTGTCTCCCTGCAGCAAACCATGCTTTCCTTCCTTCTTTTTACCATTGTTTCCTTGCAAAGAACTGCAGCAGAGGTACACGCAAAGGCGAGAGAAAGCTGTGGGCGCAAGACACGCTTTGGATCCAGGCTTTGGACACTCACGCTTGGGTTTCCCCCAGTGGGGACATTGCCAGCACGCCCCAGGCTGGGCCCTGGCAGTACTGTGGGACACTCTTCCTGCCCGAGCTGGCAGTGATGGGCCAGGTTTGTACCACCAGGGCTGCAGGGAGTGTCACCAACCCTGACCTCTCCTGCTCTTTGCATGAGTGACTTCTGATCTTCACCACACATCAACAGCAGGCAGGAAGGTTTGCTTCCCAGGGCATGTGGTGCACATGGAGCGTGCATAGAGCCTTCCCCTGGTCCATCTGCCACCCTGGGAGGTTGGTCTTGAAGAAGAGGGCCCTCACCAGTGCCCTTGTGCTGCCCCAAGGCTCTGAGGCAAGGAGCAGGTGAACGTGCTAAAGTTCATAAAACAGGGCAAAGGGAGGCCCCTGACGTGCTGAAACCACTGCCCTCACTCTTGTCTTGGAGTTTTATTGAGGCAGCACCATTTAAAAGCACCTTCCAGCTAGAGTATCTGTTACCACAACCAATGTCTCAACAGTCAGGTTCAGGATAGTGTCACCGTTCTTTTTGGCCATCCCTCTTTATTTTCATTACAGAAGAATAGACTTTTTGTTGACTACATTTCTCTTTTTTTCCCTGTACACATCACTTCGGGCTAGTCATAAAAACTTGCTGAACCTTAGAGGCCACTTTGCAGAGCTGCAACTCTATAGTGTAAGCACAGTGGAAATTTACTGTAGATGTTTTGTGCCATGCATGTAAGATGCAGTAGGTTGGAACTATAGTTCTAGTGGTTATTTGTGTTATGAATCCTACCTTAAGCTATGTAATTCACTGTATCTTAATAAACGCAAACATCTACTTTCCTCTTTCACTGAGGTTGCTTAAATAATGCTTTTTTAAATAGATGGTAGCAAATTCATGTCAATGTTAAATCCTGCTCATCTTCTCTCCAGCTCCGAAGAGCCTCTCCATCTACAGCTGATTCTCGAGAAAAAAGCAATAAGTGTTAAATCCTGCTCATCTTCTCTCCAGAAGAGCCTTCTCAGAAGAGCCTCTCCATCTACAGCTGGTTCTCCAGAAAAAGCAATAAACAATCATTTGCTAAATAACAAAGTTTTAAACTATCAGCAACAGATTAAGGAACAAAATTTATCAGAAACAAAAGCATCAAAAGAAAAAGATTCCCAAGGGCTCAACAGCTGGGCAGGAATATATCCAAACAAATATGTAGCTTGCTCAGCTGTCTTCATGTCTTCCTATCACAGCAAGAGAAAACTTGACCAAGCCTATGCCCGGCGAGCAAAGGGAAGTGGCAAGTTCTTATCGTTCTCCAGTATGCCGAAGCTTGGTCAGAATCTTGGCTTCCTACCACTCTTCCTCCATCACATTTGATACCACTCATACCGGAAAGTGACATCAGCAGAAAATCTTGATAGCCAGCTAGAATTAGTCAATACAGAAGGAAAAAAAAGAATGGTATTTCTCTTTTGCCTCTGTGAAAAGATTTCCTTTTGTTCCTCTTGGCTGGCTTATCAAAACCACCACAATATATTCCCTGCAACTGGCTCACAATAAGGATGGAGAGGAGTGAGCAAGACATGGCCAATGACCAAGGCTGCACATCACCAGAGAGGCTTTTGTTCAGGCTCAGGAGAACTGTAATCTATCACAAGGAGAAAAGCACTTGTTTGGGGAATGTTTGGCATCAAATGTCAGAGTAAATAAGAAGAAGTGGCAATGGGTGCTGTTTTCTGGAAGAAAATTTCATATTTTACAGGATGACAGAAGATAGACCTTTTCTGAATTCCCAGGAGACTCCTTACTCTTGAGGGAGGAAAAAAAAAACACAAAACAAACACAAAATAAACAAAGAAACAAAAAACAGTATATGACTCACCTTTGCTTCTGCACCCCTGATAATTATTCCACTGTCTTTTCTTCCTTCTGAATCCTCCACAGGGGTCCCTTTGTCCTTTAAGGGATCCTTCTCTTTTAGTCCTGCCATGATTAATCCTGTGGTGAGAGGAAACCAGCAGTAGAAGCCATCCCATCCAGCAGGTGAACTGCTGCTCTGGGCCCAGTGTGCCATACAGGAAAAGTCCTCACACATCCCACGTTTGGCAGGCAGTTCAACATTCATTAACACTGACTGCCAAACAGTCGACAACCCATTTACCTACGTCACTACTGCTCAGGCAAATTCCCCTTGCTGTACTGAATCCTATGATTTCAGGTTTGGCACTTGTTTCAGATGAAAAATTCCTTACGCTAGTAACACTGTGATGAAAATCTCTGTCTTAATAAGCTTTTAATGCTCATTGTTTTAAGTTATATATTCTTTTATGAAAGTCACTGTTGCAATTCTTGTTTATCGTTTGCTTACCATTTTTTTGACTTTTTTCTTTTTTCATTTTTTTTCGTTTCATTTCATTACATGACTTTTACCATCAAATAAAACTTTCACTCCTTAGCCTTGGGAACATGCATCTTGCCTTCAAAAAGGACTTTTTAAAGCAAAGCTGAGCCAGTAACACTTGAAAAAAAATATAGCCACTGAATCGTATTTTTTTTATTCCGTCTCCATATGTGATATGTGAATAGATGGTAATTCCCTTGAATATTCTGTATTTGTAATTCTAAATGACTTGATGAAAATTATCTCTGAGTAATTCTTGATCTGTAATACCTCTAGTTTTTAAAAAATTAACTGATAGTGAAAATATGAGTAGTTGTGATCAGTTTAGATGAACTTCAAAAAAAGCCCACAGAACTCAGGTTCAAAGTTTTTCTTTTTAATTAACATTCAATATTAACTCTAATTAGGAAAAGGAATCCATTAAAAAAGCCCACACTGGCCATCCATATTTGCTATGTACAGATAGACACCTTCCATTTACTGTTTGCCTTTGTACAACAGCATGAGAAGCAGAATACAGATGATGGTTCCCAGTCCTGCAGAGCCTATAAACCAAGCAGACATAGGGCTAGTATCCCCACCTCCTAGAAGGAAGACATTCCCTACATTCTCACAACTGCCCCCAGGAACACACAGAGTAAACTAAAAACCCACAAACCTGTTTTCAGCTCAGTTTGGGGTATCAGACATTCCTAGGTATAGATCAGGAGGTTGCTGAGCCTGACACGATGCCAGACTGGAAGGAAACTTGAAGGTGAGTGGAGGCACAAAGGGATATGGATGCCAGCATTAACTTTTGCAGCAGAATCTCTATCTTCAGAAATATCTGAACATGGAGACGCAGAGGACAGAGAGAAGAGTCAGATACCTAAACTTAGATTGTAAACAGTTTGATGAATTCAGGTTCACCTGGACACCAGGCAGTCAGGCCAAAGGCACAGGCAACATCCAAACAAAAGTCATTGCCAACCTTTGCAATGACTTATCACTAAATTCTGCGCAAGAAGAAAACGAGTGATGCTGCTCTTTTTCCTCCCATACCTGGCAGTGAGCCCATTCTTAGAGCACAACAATTCATTAGCTAGTGTTAAGGAAATGGTTTTGAAGATATGAGATATGCATGAGTGACCTGGTATCCTCCTACTACCCATAAATTACAGGTGAGCTCTTCTTGTTTGGTTATTTTGAAGTGAATTAAAATCATTCGAAGACAGAAAGACAGACAGACAGACAGACAGACAGAAAGGCATGAATTTACTATGCATGAGCCTAAGACCTCAGTTTTTCTTCAGATTCACAGACCATTCCCACCACAGCATGAACACAACCACTGCTCACATTTACAACACAAGCTTCATAGGTGCCCCCTATGTAACCCAATAATTATATACACAGACACTAGGACATCTGTACAGCAACATGGAAAAACATTGGAAGACGGGGTATTACTGTTTCATTACCGGAACATAGATCTTTACTAACATGAGATGATTTTGTAGGGATACATAGATTCTGAAAGGTAAAATACATAGAGGGATCATTTCCCTTTTCTTACTTCATTATTATACATTTTTGCTTTTTGCTTCTACTTATCTCTTTTAGTCAGGTAAGAACTTTCCTATTGTTTCCCATTTATGTTCACCTACAGCATGAAATACATTATAAGAAAAGTGCTTACATATTTTATTTCATGCCACTTACTACCTAGCATATGCTACAAGTGAGGTTTTTCTCTTCCCACTACAAAACTGACACTGAGTCAAATCTAAGTGTCCACATTGTGGAGTGCTAGAAATCACTGTCGGCTTGTCTCAGTTTCCAAAGAAATCACATCCCCAAACCCACACTTCCCATAGCACAGAGCTTCCCTTGTCCACCCAGCACTCAATTAACACAGCAGGGGACCCTGCCCCACGCCGAGCCCCTCGCAGCCAGGGTACATAGGTCCCAGGACCCTTGCACAAGGTGCCGCCATCAGCAGCAGCTGGAGGAAACAGCCCGAACAACAGCTCGCCTCGCCTGGAGGGCAGGACAGACTCATCCCACAGGCACCCTGGCTCCCTCGACAACCCAGAGGGGGCAGGACTGGCACAGCGTGGCCTCACCAAGGCTGCCAGAAACCCTGAAGAGCCAGCACAGAGATCCTGGTTTCCGGTCAAATTCCCGACGGCAACATAAACATCCATATACTCCTGTTATTCTGCCAGACAGGGCTAACCGTACAATGGTAAAGTCAAGGGATTTATATTATCATGGAAAACACAGACATTTGATTCTACCCATTGTCTGGGTCCACTGGTCTATGGGCTAGTGTGAGAATGTCAGAGAGTTTCATTTCTTTTTTGGAAAAAAAAAAAAAAAAGGTACAGGCAAGCATCCCCTCTCACAGCTAAGGTGAGAGGTGTCACCAAAAAGAAAGAAAAAAAATCATGGCTAGATAGAGAACTTCTGCACAAGCAGCCAGCAGGACTGTTTATACTCATGGTAGACATTCCCTGTTTGGCCTCAAGGTGAGGCCATCTCCCTGCATCCCCTCCCACCTCAGCAATGCACCAGAGCCAGCCTTGGTGTGCTGCTAGCACACACAGAAGTGCAGACACACAGACATGCACACACACGCACTCTGATGAAGAAGTTACCTGATACTGTCCCACAACCTTTCATACAGAATCCCAGAATGGTTGAGGTTGGAAGGGTCCTCTAGAGGTCATCTAGTCCAACCCCCCTGCTCCAGCAGGGACACCTAGAGCATGTGGCACAGGGTGGCAGCCAGGCGGGTAACAGGGCAGGAATTGCCATTTAGTGCTCTGTAGCAGGTGGATGTGCTCGGCAAGTTTCCAGGATTTATAAACAAATGTCCATCCCTCTGATCTCTGTTCTATAAACTCATGCAGTGAGCTCTGGTCTATTTGTCACCATCTTCCTTGTTTTGGCATAGTGGAAATATGGAAGTCACTCCTTGCATTTTCGGTGAAAATCATAAAGAAATGTTTATTAAATAATAGAACTCAAACATTTCCAATACAAGTTAGAAAACAGATAATTTTATTAGGAACAAAATCATTTTACAGAGAAAAAAAAACACACACATACAAGATGAGAACAGCTGGGCATGAACATGTACAATTTAAGTACAGGGTGCACAAATATTCTCCTGACCTCGCAGCAAGAGCAATCTTCACCCAGCTGCCACACAGGCACTTCACGGTAAAAGGAAGGCCAATATGATTTATCTGCTTCCTAAAGATAATTGAAGTGTTAGATTCCCATCTTAATGGGAAAAAAACCCTTCCCAGACAAGGATTACACCAGTGACAGTGCTAGCATACCTAGGCCAGGGTTTGCTTACAGCCCTCCCAGGCTCACAGCAGCATGATAGCACAAGGACAAGATGCACGCAGGATGCAGCAGCCCAGCA
>NW_010588600.1:0-16441 GCF_000705375.1 Tinamus guttatus | reverse complement strand
AAGGCTTGCACTGATTTAGGATCTCAGTGCAATATTCAATGTCCCTGCTGAAAAATCACACACTCAAGCCCCCAGGAACTCTTCTGCTGAAGACAAGCCAGCCAATGATTTGGCTGTTCTAACTCACTCATCCAAGCAGGTAACCTGTGGTGAAGGGTAACCTGCGGCCCACCACCATCATAACACAGCAAAACATAAGCAAGCCCACATGACCTTTTGCAATTTTTATGCAGTCACAGTCTGTATCATGTTCCCTAGCCTCATGGTAAACAGCAGAGGCCTAAGCACAGAGGATTCAGAGAAGCCTAAGATACTCATCTGAAACCTCTGCCAAGCTCTTTGCAGAGCCTGCAGAGGCTCTTTGCAGAGGATTTCTCAGGACATTACTGGAAGATCCTTGTTTGGTCTAGGACTGGCATGCTGCTTCAATCTGCCCGTCATGCCTGCCCCTTTCAGCAATTGCAGGCTGGCAAAGTCATAGAAGGGCACAAGCTGGGCAGGGAGCAGGAGGAATCACCCATCTTATTTCAGGCTGTCTTCTAGAGCTCCACTGTTCAAGTGCAGATCTATTAGTGGACAAAGCATAAAGGAGCTGCCAGTGTTATTTGTTGCTGAACCTGCCGGCTTGCAGCAGCTCAGCCTTGAAGCCACACACTTTGTGATTAAGTTAGCAGGCTTGATGCCCCAGGGCTTTCCTGCAGTGTAATTTTCCAGATCAATTCTTACACAAAATGAGATTATGGGATGCAAAGGATGGGTGCCATAGGCTTCAGGACAGGATGGGACAGCATGTCAGATTAGGCGTCAGTTGGATCTGGGAAGCAGTCTGATGCATTTCCCTGGCTTTCAACATCAACTATGACTGCTGGATCTGGCATTTCCTCAGGCTCAGTCTCCACTGGGAAATTTTCTTCCACCAACGGCTGGGGCTCAAGACTTTGACTAGTCTGGGCAGCATCTGGAAAATAAGAGAGAAATGATTTATAAATGCATGCACATCTCCATGGAAATCCTCTCACCCTTGCTTTCCCTAAAGCTACAAGGTGCCTAACAATCCTACAGCCAGCTCCCCAGGCTCCTCCAGCTTGTGCCAGCACCCCTTACCAGAAACTTGTGTGCTGCCTGACTCCATATACCAACTACCCATCCTGCTCAAATGCCTGTTCACCCAAAATCACCATAACTCTGTCTTCATTCTCATTTACTCCCACATTTCTCCAGTCTGCTCCTTTTTGCATAAACAAAGTTCTTTGTCCCTCCTGCATGTCTTCCTGATCACTGCTGGAACAACAAAACCTTCATAGGACTTCCATATACGAAGTCCTCTATCCATGTTCCATATTCCTCTGTACCCCTCTCTGCTACGTCACCTTTGAATGTATTTTCAAGCCATTGGAGCAAAAGTATTCTTTCTTTCTTTCCAGATCTTTCCATCTGTTGCTCTGTCTCCTAACATCGTTCGCTTTTGCTTTTTGATGAGGACAGCTCCTACAAGCAGCGGCAGAACCAAATTTCACTGTTCTTTTTAACTGCTTGTTTCTTGACTGATTCACCATGACTTTCTCCATCGCTTCATCATTGTGCTGAAACCCTTTTGGCCCAGCAGGACAAAATGCAATTTAAAAGAAACCCTTAAGGCAGATTCAGTTACATCTGAGTAATAAAAGTCAGATAAAGTAAAAAAAGCTAGTATGTTCTCACCTACGCATTTTGCACATGCATCTCTGCTTTTGCTAGCCTATTCGTAAAAAAATTAACTATGGAATATTTCTCTTTAGTCAAAATGATCATATTTTGTCCGTTTCTAACAAAATTTAATTCTATATTTTTTAATACGCTAATGATAAAAATTAAACAATGACCTGGATGACTTATCACTTACTAGTTTTCTTTATTGTGGCATACTCATTAGTAGCATCTTAGGATATTGAAGGCAGGGAAAGGAGAGCTCATGGAAAGGGACAGCTGAGCTGCTGAGAGGCTGTGCGTGGTACAGTGAAGGACATAAGAGGTGGAGGCAGCAGAGCTGAGACCAAACTTTCGACCTGTGTAACTTTACTTGAATTAACAATGTCTCTGCTAGATCTACTTCAGGTGATGATGCATTACTGGGGAAGGTACTGCCCGCCCTCTTGTTTATGAAATAAAACTGAGGAAATGCAAAGCAAGTTGAGCATTAGTATCAAGCATTCAGAGCAGATTTCTCAAAGACTTTTACCACTGCATTCACTTGACCATCCCATATTAAAGATGTATTTTTAACTCATAATTTCTTCGAAGGATTTAAAATGTGAATGTATTCCTACTTTAGCACCAATTTAAGGAGTCACGTAGGAGTCTGACTTCAATGTAATTGAGTTCAGCATAGTGGTCAATACTGTCTTGAAGACAATTGCTAACTAAAGCAATGCTGCTTCTTATAAAGTGTTAACAGGTGAGTAGAGAGGGGCTGATTAAAACTGCAGGAAAACTGCTGAACTTCTACACAAGTCACACTTTTCCAATCAGCTCCTCCCCATCAGTAACACATGACCATTTTCTCCTTCAGCCTCCTAAACAGGTTATTTATCTGACTTGAAACAAGTAACTGGACCCACCAGGCTTTAGAGGACAGGCAGTTTGGACAGCTTGAGCATCAACACGATCTCCATTAGGGGGACTCTTTACACCTTCACTGGAGACCACTGACATTGTTACTCCATCATCCTTTTCCTCCTCTGTAAAATGAAAATCAGAGACATGAAGTAAAGAAGCTTCCTCTGCATCCCGCTGGCCCAGGCACGCTCGCTGAGGAGCTGCACCACCTCCACGCACTTGTGTCTCCGCCTACAGTGGCACTGGCTCCATCCCCACAGCAGAGAGACACCAAATTCAAAGAGCTACCACCAGCCTGGTACTGACTGACTCAGCTCTACTAGCAGGATAGCGCCTCGAGGTGGCCCAGGTGGGCCTGAGCAAAGAGCACGGAGGGATTGGTACTGACAAAGAGTTCACATCAGAAGCATTTAAGTGCTTTCAGGACAAGACTTGAGCTGAAGAAGGAGCCTTACCCTTTTTTTTTTTTTTTTCCCCATAGAGCGCCTCGAGGTGGCCCAGGTGGGCCTGAGCAAAGAGCACGGAGGGATTGGTACTGACAAAGAGCTCACATCAGAAGCATTTAAGTGCTTTCAGGACAAGACTTGAGCTGAAGAAGGAGGCTTAACCTTTTTTTTTTTTTTTTCCCAAAGGTTTTGCGTGTTTCTTTTTGGCCAGAAGCACACAGTAGCAAGTATGAGGTGAAAAAAGAAAAAGCAAAGTTTTTTTCAAGACCATGCTGGATGTAACACTTGCATATCAGCGAGCAGGTTTCTTCTCCGCTGGGCACAGCAAGGGAGGACTAAATAGAAGACAAGAGAAGCTACAGAGTTGAGACCAGTTTTACACTGATGCCATTTCAACCCTAGCCTGCATAGACTTAGTATTTTATGAAACTCATCAAGTGACAGTATTCTCCACTCACCTGAAGGCACTGGGATGAACCTGTGTTTCCTCTTCATGCAGCAACATATAATGGAAGACACAATGATGACTAGAACAACTGCCCCTCCTGCACATCCTGACACGATGTAAATGAACCATGGATTCTGCAGCAAGTCTCCTGCAGGAAGGATGCAGCAGCTTTAGTTACCAGGCTGGCCAGGCTCTTTCTCCAAACTGGAGAGACCCTGCAGTTAGTCTAAAGCCTGGGAGCATTACTGTAAGTTTGGTCTGGAACAGAGGAGTTGGAAATCACGAACTATGGCACATAATAATTCATGGTACATCATTTAATTATGATAAAGAATTTCCATTAGGAGGCTTGTGCAATTATGCTATCTGTGCATATTTGTATGTTTCTCCCTACTCAGATTAATAACATTGAAAATAATCATTAGTTTCCATCAAATGTAAAAGAGAGGGTGCTCATGTGAAAGTGTATTTAATGAAGCTTTATGAAATAGCCCAAAAGAGCAGAGAAACCAAAACTAGTAATACTGCTGAAAGCTACAGAGCTCAGCTCCAGAGAATCCACTTAAAACAGTAGTATTAAGCGACAACCTCAAAGGAAGCCTCATTCAAGACTGCACTTCATCAGACACTGGAGAATCCAGCCACCAGGGTGAGCCATAGAAAACCAACTGAATTGCTGCTCATGGGAGGACTTTTCCGATTCTCCCTCCCTACCTGAGAACACACCAAATTCCTAGCATGAGGTTAAGGTTACAGATAGCTGAGCACAAGGCTACATACAGGTTGGTGGTAATTATTACCTTGCTCACAGTCCCTTGCTCAGATACATGCATTTTTACAGGTCAGACCTGCACATACATTACAGCTGTAGTGAGAACAAGTACACAGGCAGGTAGGGGGCATCAGACACTTAAAGAAAAGAGATCCATACAAAGCCCGTTTATTAGACGATTTGTTCAAACTTGGGGTAATCAGTAGGAAAATCAGTAGGAAAACTTATCTTCCTAATAAAATAAATATCAAAAACAAAAAACAAACAGATTCACACCATACAGCTCAGATATCACTATACTATATATTGCTTAGAAGTACTGTAAACGTAAGACATCATTCTTATGATCATTAGACCTCTTTTCACCTATTTTCTCCCTTCGGACAAGACATATCCTTCTGTCCAAATAACTATATAGAGTAACTACAGTAGCTTGCTCAGCTAGACTGAACAGTTAGCAACTTGACTGCCTAAACAAGAGTATTTCTTCACTTACATTGTACCTCTCTTAAAAGCAGTGAGTAAATTCAGAGCAGAGCCATTCAGATGTCTCTAGGACAGCTCAAGAAGACCTAGCTCCTGAACTGGATGCAACACAGCTACACTAACACAATTCACTTGTTTTACAAAGATGAACACATTTGCATAGCATGTTAAAAACACATCCATTAATTTGAAGCTCAAAAGCAGCATAAATCGCTATGTACAAATAGCTGTGTACCCCCTAAAGATTTGGAAACATTTCAAATTGTTCCAAAACATGTAATTGTTCCACACAATGTAACATTCCACACACTTAGAAGAACAGGAAAAACAACTGCAGACAGCCTCTTCTACATATGCAAAGATACACTTAAAAAGCACTCTTCCCAGTCTGTTAAAATTAAGCTTTTAACAAATGAGAAATCATTTCAGTAATCATTGCTTCATTTTTGGTGAAACTGTAGAGAATAATGTCAAAGCTGTAAGTATAAGCTGCTAATATTTTCTTGAATATTTCTTCCTCATTGTCATTTGTTGGGCCATTCTGAGACAAAATATATTAAAAACTGGAAACAAGCAATAATAAAACACATATAAGGATTTTATTGATTCATATGTTGACTTGTTAACTTCTGAGTCACTGATTTTAAATCCTGCATAATCAGAGCCTGTAGGAGCCTAGGTGTTGAATATTTCTGCTTAAGTGTTTTATGCTAACTATTATTCTGAATGAATTTCATCAGCCAGCAGGTTGCCCAAATAGGTCATTTTACCTTTCACCTACACCAGAACAACTGTGGGAAAACAGTATTGAGTCATTTGCTAGGAATAAATAATAACGCACAAAAATAATGAATTTGTCTTTAATTGATTTAATTGAACTCATTTGTTTCTTGAATTCATTTCACTGATATCCATAACTGCTTTAGTTCACTTTTATAAATATGGTTACATTTGGTCTCAAAAAAAAAAAAAAAAAAAAAAAAACCAGAACTGCTGCTAATTTTTGGCTTCCATATCCTTTCACAAATATGTTCATGCGTGTGTTCATCCCAACACAGCTATCACTAAATTCACTTGTGTGCTTTTGAGGAGGAAACCAGGAATTGATATTACGGCAAGGACAAGGGCAGCCACCCAGCGTAAACAGTGGTAGCTGCCTGCACTTCAATGCTTTATCACTGGGCTTGATTCAGAGCTCACTATCTTTTGCATTCTTGCTCCTCAGGATCTCGGCTGATTTTGGATCTGACTATGCTGAACATCCTTTTACTGCTTTAATTGGACAAAATTAAGAGCACAGTTCCACAGTCCCAAATGTCAAATCCATACAGATCAGCCAGGAGGACTGATATGATCAGATGTGAGCAACCCACAGCATTCCTACTGAATGCCAGAACACGGGATATGGGATATATGTCTGTGTTTTTCCGAAGTGCAGGACTCGGCACCTGGCCTTGTGGTACCTCATATATACAATACTGCTTCTTTGGAGCAAGACAGGGTAAAAAGGCCTCCTGAAAACACTCCAAACTTGCTGTGATGACAAGCTGTGTCAGTATGAGATAGAGCAGGAAGAAAGAGAGGAAGTAAAAGGAATGCTTTTTAAAGGGAGAATGCGGCAATTTTAGAAGGCACCCATCAGAGGAGAGGACAGTTCATTCTCACATAGACAGCAACAACTCCTTCGATTTCCCTTACAAGAGACTGAAAGAAGGTATTCTGTGGCTGCTCTTACTCACCATAGTAGTCACAAGACAGTGCAATGGGTCTGCTTCTAATGATGCTATTCCCACGGTGAATCACACAGACGAAGTCCCCAGGCACAGTTTTGTCCAGGCGAACCTTCTTCCCACCATCCTTAACGCAAGCCTCAGGGGCATCCAGCCCAACACCGTTCAGTAGCCACATAAACCCAGTGCTCTCATTGCCAGTTACATCACAGGACAACTCTCCAGTTCCATTAGGGAAGCATCGGATACTAATGGCTGGCTCTGGTCAGGGATAATGGGATGAGGAGAGAACAGATACATTGAGTTGACTCAGCAACAAATGCAAGCTAGGCAGCAGCTTCCCTCACCACAAGTTCACCGTATTTGCTGCTAGTCAGGAAGCACAGAATTAAGTCACCAGACTGAGAAGGTCTCTTCAGTATCTGCCCTCAGCTCTGTAATAAATGGAAGTGCTCACCCAACCCAGTTAATGACTTTTGGTTCCTATTTTCTTCAAGTAACCTGGCACAAGTTATGTCAGATCAATCAGAAAAGACTTTGATAACCCCTGTTCTGAGAGATAGCATCTACTTCAGTGTTAAATGTATTTGCTTTCCACAAAAAAAAAAAAAAAAGTGATGTCTCTGCTTTTTCCTTGTTGAAAAATGTGGAGTTCAAAATATCAGCCCATGAAACGAGGACTTTGAACACATATTATGTATCTGGTGGACCCAGGCTTGCTGTGAAGCTTCCAGGTAGCTTCAGAGGAGATTCAGCGCTTCTCTGGCTGCGACATGTACTTTTGCTGTTACTGTCTCTTCTTCCTTTTAGATGGAAATTAGTGCAATCTATGCCCAACATAAGTATCAACGCAAGACACCTGTAGATAGACAGAATGACCCACACTGGGATAATCTAAACTGAACGAATGAATCACACTTTCCTGAATTTCTCTCCTTTAGTGTTTTGCAAGAAGCCAACCTACCTCCCACACTTGCTGCTCTGCAAATGCAGACTAGGCAGTAGTCACGTGATTTTCTGACAATATTTTTAAAAATTGCAATGAAGATGCAAACAAATATTCATGTAAATTAAGAAATTAGTTTCCTCAATTATGGTATCATCTTCAACTAAAATTCACTACTTCTAGAAAATACCTTTGCTGGGCAATTGCTTCACTAACTTAGGCATGGCAACAGGACAGAAGGCAATAAAAGCTCACAAATGATGTCAATTCACAGAAATAGAAGTTTAAACTAGACTATTTCTTCAGTCTTTGCCCAGTTCCCATCTACAACCCTGATCTTCATGCCAAGGAGCCACATCCTTGACCTACTCTGTGGCAGTTTCACTTGTTCACACTAGGATGACATAAGGATTCATTTGTCTTCACTGAGTTCAGTCTGCTCTAACATTTCCATTAAACTCATATGCTTCAATTTCTCTTAGAAATCTGTGTAAATCAAAGCTGTAAAAGCAACAGCAGAGAAAAGCACCAGAACAACACCCTGTCTGATTCTGTGGTCTTTTTATTCCACAGTCCGGTGGCCAAGGTGCAGCAATCCTGAGGCCACAGCAAAGATGAAAGGAAAACTGGCAACGTAGCTATTGCTAATCTCTTAATAAACCCAGAAGATGCTGACATTTAAGATGCAAGTAGGCAGCTGAGAGTCAAAAAGTCACGCTTGGATTCCTTTAATTCCTTTTCTTAACTACATGATGTATGAAACTCCGGTTTTCTGAGATAAGTCACATAGGGTTAACTTATTGGGAAATTTTGTCTACAGGGAGCAAAATGGTGCCAGATAAAATGAGAGCTTTTGAGAGCCACCAGGAATCATACTCTGGAAATGGACTGAAATTTCCAGCTATATGTCTACATGGTGTAGACTGAATTACAAATGCTTATTTTAAGTCAGAGAAAGTACATACTTGAAGTGACTAGTTACTTTAAATAAGGCTTATCAGAGAGGGGAGGCTAATAAATTGGATACAAAATGCATCCTTTGATTTACACACTGTTCCCTGCAGTGCCAGTGGTTTGCAAAGTTATGCCTTTTGTTCCAGAGTTACCTCGACCTCCCTGCAAGCTCAAAAGGTTTGTTAAGAAGAATTGCAAGGCAGCAGCTTCTGGCCAAACTCACAGTTTCAACAGCATTTTGTCTCTAACAAAACACTTACCAGACACTTCCAGTATAAAAGATATGCTCGTGTTGTGAAAAACAAACTCATATTTTCCTTCATCCTCTTTCTCCACATTCCTCAGCACCAGAGAACCATTCTGCAAGTTCAGACATCTAGCAGAAGAAGTGCCGCACCTGGCCAACAAGGTATCGTTCAACACAGACATCGAGCATTTTGCATTGCCCTTGCTCATTTCAGAGATGCTCTGCAGGCTTTGAATTCCCAGAGAAAAGACTGCTGAGCTGCTGCTGAGCGCAATAATCCTGGAAGCAGAGGCTGAAAAGAAAAGCACAGAGCAATGACAGTGAGCTCGCCAAGTCCATCCACCCCTCTCCCAGCTGTATTCCATAAAGGCCACTCCACCCCAGTGAGAGACTAGGGGCACCAATAACTGAAAAATGGGAGGGGTAATATTATACCAACTTTTTCTCACCCTTAATATGACAATGGCATACACACCACACACACACAAGGAAACAAGAAGTCTCAATAGTTATTTCCCAACCACCACAAGGTTCACATAAAGCTCATTAACACCCTGCACCTTGTACAAACGGTAACAAAAACAACTTCTGCTTGTGCAGCCCTGGCTCACCCACATGAAGTACTGCTGCGGTTTTAATGTAGATAAGTCTCACAGTATCCCTATATACTAACACTTGCTGCGTCGAAACCACAGGCAGGTAAATGCCAGGACAACAGCAGCTCAGGGACTGACCCAAGGTCATACTGAGTGTTATGAACTCAGAGCAGCATCCTGCATATAAGGCTCTTAAGTTTTCTACTGAAATAGTGTTACAGATGGAGCACGCTGAGGAAGTACCATACTGTTCGTTATCATTAGTTTACTGAAAAAACATCTATCTTACTTTGGTCTGACTGCCCTGTTTCATGCATTAGCAGCTATACTATTTAATGTCTCCTAAAACCTGGCAGAGCCCTTTAAAGATCTCAAGAAAAAATTAAAATGACCGCTCACCTACAGAAATCATACAGAAAAAAAAAACCCACTTACCATTAGTAACAGTTACTATCACGAGCAGGCACTGCAGGATAAAAGAAGAGTTGAAATCCATTTTTAAAGAGCTCCTTGCATCCTATGCTGAGAAGACAAGCTGGCTACAGAGCTCAGTGAATATAGTGTTCAGGAAGTGATGTCAGAAGCAAGAATAGAAAAAAAAAAAAAAAAGAAAGAAACCCATACTGGACAGATTGAATAATGTTTTTAAATAGTCCTGCAAGGTTTTGGGTGACTGAGCTCAGACCCAAAAAGCATGAGCCGCAATGTGCTTTGCAAAGTCTTGCACCTTGGAGCTAGCTGCAAGTGGGACTGAAAGGTGAGGAGGAGAAAAATCCTCCTCACCTGGTCAACTTACCCATTCAGATGAGGTAATGCTGGGAATAGGCAAAAGGGAAACACCTCTTTCTTCCACCTTTTTTCCAGTTTATAGCACAGCATCCCCATACAGGGGATAAAAAACCAGTCAGATAAAATGTTTCATAGAGATGAGCTCATCTTCTGAAACACCAAAAATCAACCACTGATAGTATGATATGATCACTCTCGCCACTTCGTAGACGAAGGCTATATTACATGTCTGAACTTCCTAGAGCTCTCCAAGGGACTGGATAATACTCACCATGCAGGAAATGGCTCCAGGCAACCCAAAGTAGAGAATAAAGGTTACACAAACTTGCCTGGGATTGCTGAGCTGGACCCCAAAAAACTGAAGGCTACGTTGCAACTAGTCCGAGTGCAGCTCACAGAGCCTCAAGAGCCCATCTGAGGTATCACTGTCAAACAGCTATCTAAAGGCTGCACCAATATAACCGGAGCAGATACTTTGTTCGCACTCATTCAGATGGCTTAATCTGCTGTGTTGCTAATATATGGTCTCCTCACTTGCACAGAAAATACCAACAGGCTTTATTTTTTTCCTCCAGTCAGTGAGGAGAAGTTTATCATAGCACTAAAGCCTTTGATCTGTAAGACATGCTTAACAGATGTGTTTAGAAATGACTGCAACAAGTTTGGGATGCAGCCATGAATATACTTTTGTGTCGTCTGGACACAAGTGTATAAACAGTCCATTAACGTAGCTCCTCAGTGTGGAATTATGTACATACACATTTCTAGAAACTGTTAACTCCCTTGTGTTGTGGTTTACATTTTATTTTTCCACAAATATGGTAATTCCACAATTCAGACATTGGTTTCAGTCACTGCAACTTCTCAGCAATGACAATTAAATCTCATCTCCTGTTCCCAGTGTCTAAAATCTATTAACTTGTTCAAGGCTGTAGCAGCACAATCTTGACTTTACCATACATGCACAAGACAAGCCTAAATTGATCTAAGATGTGACAGAAATAACCTTCTCTGAAACAAGCAGTGAAGCGAGTCTTTAGGCACTCACAGTAGCACAGAGCAATGGTGAGACAAAAAATTATTTACAGTAAGAAATACTTTCATTTCCTTCTGTGTTGCTCAAGTTATTGGAGAAAAATCTCTCTTCGATACCATTGCAGGACTGAGGCTTTAGATGGGCACTTCCACCTTCATTTCACCTTCATGTTCGAAGGCAAGGGGCTGAGCTCAGGGTTGCAGAGCTGTGGTAGAGGAAAGAGACATGGAGCTATGTCACTTCAAAAATAGAAACATTAAGAAACACGTTAAAAAAAAAAAGTCAAAAAGGTCTGTATGCAAGGAAATCCAGCAAAAGTTCACCTTCTCTTCTCACTCAGTGATAGCAGCTGCACAACCTCATTTGCAGATTTGCTTGCTATTAAATGAATACGGCCTTTCTCCTGTAGCTCCATGGTTAAAGTGATTCTGCATGACTCTGACATTGCGGTGTCCTGTATTTAGTCTCCCTCTCAGTGACTCCAGAACAAATGAGTACATTTATGAGTTCAATTCTTCTGACTGCTTAGTGCCCCATACATCATCCAATATATTAAGTCCCATTAGGCTCCTTCTGTCCCTCACATCTTCACTAGTTGAAATAAGGAAACCACAGCCTGGATAAAAGTGATAGCACATTCACAAGCGGCGTTATAAACAAAGCAGTATTTTGAAAACAGCAATCTTTCCAGATTTATTTCATAAAGAAATTTTATTACATGAGATTAGAAACTAATATGTAACTTAACTAATGAATGTTCACATCTCCCTTGACTAGTCAGACAAATCACTTCTCCTTTTTTATATAAAGATGCATAAGGTTTTGTGTCATCACTGCAAGAAAAGAAAAAGTCTTCTGAGACTTAACAGAAACCAGCAGAAAAAAAAAAGGAAGAAAAAAAAATAAAGAACAGAACATGAAGTTGGAAGGTGAACTGAAACCCTTTTTTACCTGATGAACTGTAAACTCTCAGGGCCATTTTGTCCTTCCAGCCACTGATGGCATCGCTAACCACTTAAAGAGCAGAGATTCATTCCCTACATGACATGAGGCATTAGTGAGCACAGGAAATTGAGAAACCTGAGAAAGTAAAGTAGGAAATAAGCTGTAGCATTACAAAGAGAATTTTACAAACTAAGTCTGCACATCTTTAAATAGGCTGGTAACTTTAAGCAGTGCACCATTTTTTACTACATTAATGCATATCAGCATTAATTGACAAAATATTAATGCCTAGCTTTATACAGACAGAGATGGTAGAACTAAGTGCTAGAAAGTGAATACGTCAACATGAGAAATAATACTGGCTGCAGCAAGGCAGAGAACCAGCTCTCTATTCCATCCCAGCAACAGCCCTGGGCCAGAAAATACTTTTTTTTTTTTTTTCTTCATGTTGAATTCCCCCAAGATAGGACTATATGACCTTGACCACATAACGGCATGCCACGGCTTGTACGACCTGGATTGTGCAGCACTGGGGAGACAGACAGCCATATTAACCTTCCTGTCTAGTCCACTTCTAGAGCTATTTGTGCATAATACTTTTTTTTTTCTTCCAGGAATATACTGTGGCCCTGGTCAGAATTAGCTCAACACCCATAAGGCAAGGCAGGGAAGCTTCTGTGTGTGGTTATCAGGATCCCAGAGACTACAGGCTGAAGATGCAGGGGAAAATAAATAATAAATAAACATGAATTATTTCTTTGTTAATTTGAATTATCCAGAGAGCTATGCTTGGACTCTGAAATCTTTCTTGACCAATAAAACCAGTGAGCAAGCTATTAGAGAAAAAGACAATTTTTAAATTTAAATGCTTATAGACTGTCATGCATTTCATCTCTTTAACAGTGAAGTTAGGAAGACCACAGCTACTCAACTTCCTGCTCTGGAAGTAGAAATTCATAATCAAAGTACTCCATTAGATTAGGTTCAGAAGAAGTGACTTTTGGATAAAATATGATGTACTGGCTTAGCAGGAACAACCAGAACTTCTGGTATGGAGTCTATAACCCTACACAACTGTAAGGTGGGAAGGTACCCATACTCCCAGCTACAGACAAGCAGGAAGCTGGACTGTAGGATTTCCCCAAGAGCCCCAAAGACCACACCAGCCACAGGCCATGTGTTCTGCATGAGACCCGACTCACGTCCTTGCTGTGGCACTGTCATACAGGACAGCAGCTGTGCTGTTTTAATATCCAAGACTCAGCAGGATATGGCAGTTCCAGACAGCTGGTTTATGTGGTCCTGGAGGGACAGAGGAACTGAGAGGCTACAGAGCTGCGTAACTTTACATAGGGCAGCCTGCTCTGAAAGTTGACCCATACCCTAAGTGTGCATTCTTCTTACTTACATGGACACATAACCTTGATCTGATAGGATGCCTAAAAGATTAGGTTCTCTTCCCAATCACATGAACCAGAGCAGAGACAACTCATATGGCAGGCCAGAAACAGGGAGGAAAGTCACTAACCTATGTTCTGAAATCATCCATTCATCACATTTCCATAAAAAGTAGCACCTGAGTAATTTCTCCTTACTATGTCTCACCTGCATACTGAATAACTCAAATCAGAAAAACCTGATGAAACTGGACTTTAGTTCACACTCCTCATACTTCAGCCTCAGAAAGAGTCTGTGGGTAGACCCTCTCTGTAGGGTTCATTTAATGTTTTAGCTTTATATCTGGTTATAGAAAGGTTAATGCTAGGGTCGTTTGGGGGAGGGGAAGACGTCTTACAAACAGGATCGAATGCAGATAAAAGCTACCAGAGCAGTTTTATAACCACAAGGTCTCAAATGGCTACAACTAGGATTCTCCACCCTGTCACAGAAAATTAGATGCATGCAACACATTGAAGTGTACAAGAATTTTAAGAAGTTTATTTTAAAAAGCACAAATATATTCTGTGATCAAAAAACAGCTCAGCTAGCTTTGCACTTCCATGGTAAATGTTTAAGAAATACAGGTTAAGGTTTTCCTTATAAAAAATAGGCTTCCTCTTAGCAGACTGAAATTCACTGGACAAGGACTAGAATTCCAATGGAAAACATGTTAAGGACCACAAACTTAAAGAGGTTGAAAAGCTCTGTTGTAGAGGATCAAAACTGAACACATGAAAGCCTGAAGCCATGCAGCCTAGAAACTCTGCTTCAGCATGCAGACTAGCATTTAAAGAGCAGGATGGAAAGTCCTTCTTCATCTCATGCCAAGAACACCAGGCAGCACCTTGTTTAATTCAACAAGGCCAATTAAATAGGGCTTTTTTTGACTAGTTGATTTTTGTATACCTAAAAAACATGAAATTAATTAGATTTTCAGAAATTGCAGGCATTTTTTCTGTGTCCTTGGTAGTGCCAGAAGTGCCAAATATTTATCTCATACTCTGCTGCAGCAGATATAGTCATCTAGACTGATGGTTTAGTTCACAGCAGAATAGACAGGGTCAACTCTGATCATGAGCGGGCGTGGAATAACCCAATGCCCAGTCCTCTGCTGATGACATGATCCTTGAGCAGGTCCAAAACACACTGCAGTAACGATGCTCAGCTCCATGGAAGCATAACTCAAGTATTGCCAGATTGAAGCATTCTGAAACCCATGAGGGCTAGCGTCAGACTGGCATTGGCATCACAGAAGTTTAAAGATAAGAATTGTAGGGATTTTGATCTTGCATTTTCCAGTCTGCAGGAGCACTTCTAAAGGTTTTGCAAGTGTGGACACTTAGTTATTCTAGTGCAAACCCATATGCTGTCAAATGAGTTTCTGATGATAATGTTCAGAACAACCCTAGAAGTACTCCCTGGATATTTCAGGGATGGACAGACCAAGTTGAGACTCACCCTCCGGTAACTGAAATATAGCGGATTTTTTTGTTTGTTTGTTTCTGGGTTTTTTTGTAGAGCAGATCATCAGATAACATCATATTCTTTGACAGTGGATTATACTGCATCCTCTTTCTACGCCATCTTGAGAACTAAGGTCCCTTAAGAAGGACCTGAAATTTACTGCTGTCTAAAGAAACCCAATGGGATTGTTACTGGAGTGCAATACATTTCTGAGCAACAAGATAAAGTGTTATGGGGAAGCTGGACTCTAACTGTAAGATGCAGAACTGATTAGGAGCAGAAGTTCAGGATGTGGGGGCCATAAATAACAATGCACTGGTCATGGAAGAGACCCAAGTCTCTCTAAAGCAATTCCATGTGGTTTCAGCCAATGTAAATGGATCCAATAAACTCAATTTGCACTTGCAAGGCATGCTGCTACTTAGAAGCATGCCCTGTACAAGTCACTACAGCAAAACATGTATACAAATGATTCTTATTATACACACATGTACTTTCCCCAGGACAAAACCTCAGAAAGAACAGCTGTGTCCTGTATCATCTGCATCATCTTAACTGGTAGGAAGCTACAGGAATTGTTTTAGTATCTACAGCAACAGTGCAAGGCTACCATCCTGCATGTGCATCCCCAAGAGACTATCGCCCTTTCAAGACGGAAAGAGCTACCTCAGCAACTCATATATTTTGCATGTGGAAGCTTATGACAACAGACAACGGTACACAGCCTGCTGTTCAACATTTGACTGATGTACAATACAAATCCTTTACAAATAAAAATACAGAAGGGGAGGAGGGGGAAAGACAGAAGAAATCCAGAACTAATGCTTCTGTAATATTTTGCTATCCTTAGGAAAACCACATTCTGAAGTCTGAGTAAAACCATCACCATGGAGCATCAAGACCTGTATGCATATCTTGTAAAAGAATTTTTCTGTGCAGTTTCTGCACAGAGCTCCCCAGCACAACTGTTAATGCATCACCAGGAAGTGAAACAACTTAGAAGAACTGAGTCTCAATTGCCAGTCTTAAATGAGAGACAGGCTACTGTTCCTGTCTGCAAATGAAAGTCAAATTGTCTCAAACACTTGCAAGTACAGGAGCCTATAAAATGGTGGATTCTGTAATAATTTTAAAGTAGCTCATAAAACAAAACATTTCATTATCAAAGATTTAAGTGATTCATGTTTCCATAATAAAATATGCATTTGTTTATAATTCAATATGTTTGAGGCTTATATTATTTTTTTTTGCTTACATTTCATTACGTACAGTCCTGAGACATTATGTTTGAGGCTTATATTATTTTTTTTGCTTACATTTCATTACATACAGTCCTGAGACGTGACTTCCATGACTTCAGTAGATTGAGCTTTTGCACTGTTCACACAGCTAATGCTGTGCACCTATTGTAGTACTGCTGCTTCTATTTCTTATCTCTGACTGCCTTTTACTACGAAGTTTCTCTCAGAACATTCAAGCCTGAGAATTCCAGGCCTATGGCATTCTGATCACACTTAGAGAGCATAAAAAAAGCATTCTGTGTTCTG
>NW_010588598.1:133329-149183 GCF_000705375.1 Tinamus guttatus | reverse complement strand
CAAATCTTGACATCTGTAGCAGGAAATCCTCTGGAGAAAAGTTGTCTGAATAGGAGCAAGCATCCAGCTCTCCCACCGTCCCACAGCAGGACCTGAGCATCCAAATTTTCCTAAGCAACATGAGCTTCTTCCCAAAAAAAATGCAGGATAATTGTCCTCTGAGGCTCTCAAATGACAGGATGTCACAAGGCAGCAGAGGGACCATCGGCTGGTCCGGCGCTCCCCATGTTTATTGTTACGAATTAAGCCAAAGCCCTGGCTGAAATGTAGTGTCAGCTCGAATGTCTGTGGTAAGTCTCTGTCACCCTCTTTCTAGGGTGGCATCAAACTGTTTGAAATGCCTCCTTTGCTCCTAGCAGAAGAGGCGATATGGGAACTGAAAGCTTGGTTTAGGCTAATCTCTAATATTCAGCATAAATCAGCCCCAAGCGTAAGACTGCCTTTAATATAGGGATCATGTAGCCGGGCTTCCCAAATACATTAAATCCTTCTCTTAAGCACTAATAGTACTTAATGAAAGTTTTATGAGCAATGTACATTTTAAAGTAAATTTTCATATCCATTATCATTTTAAAAAGCACATCAAGGAGCAAATGTATTCATGCCAGAACAAAGTAATTTAGTAGAGTCGCAAAAAAGACACGGACCCCCTCTGAAATAAAAAGCGAATGTTGATTAGGCAAAGCGACCAATGGGGATGGAATTCAAAAACTTAATTCAGCATGAAGGACTTCATTTGAGAAAGAAGAAATTTCTCATGTGCCAGCCAAGCATGTTCATCTGCCCAGCTTAATAAAGCTGCCCTGTATCATGTTCTGGAGCTTTACATTGGTATAGGTTCTTGATGTAGGTGCTAGCCTGTAGGAAGTATCTTTTTCTTCTGAGGCTCTTAGAGAAGTCCTTAGGACCAGCATTAGCCTGTGTCTCTACAGAGAAAGATATCACCATCTGCCAAACCAGGGCAGATGTTTGGGTTTCCTTGGCATCTAAAATGGCGCCAGATGCCTCCACAGAGCAACCAAATCACTGCTGTTGTGACGATCAAAAAAGTGTCTTCCTGTTTTCAGCCTACTGTTGCCAGCACTCAGTAGCAGCTGCTTTATTGCACTTAAGAAGTTAGCCCACTGTGCTCCTCATTGTAGTTTCCTTTCTGCATCTGTCGTCTCTCTGAGATGAGGAGCAGAGTTGGAAACTATTTGCAGATTATGCTCAGAGTCAGTGAATAGTTCCCAACTGGGGGCAGATTGGAAGGGAACCTCTTTTATCTCTTCCTTACAAGCCAGGGCTCCTTACAGAGCGGGTTGCCTCGGTGTTTGGAAGCGGTGACTGTTCCATCCCTTTTCCTAAGACGTGCAAGGCAGCAGTGTGAGCCAAGGCCTCTCCTTGCTGGCAAGCAGGGTCCTCCCCACCAGGCTGCTCAGTAGCCCTAGACCTAGTGCCGTTAGGAGGAAAATGCCTCTCCCTGATGGGCAGGGCATGTGGAAGCTGGAGAGATGATTTCCAGTCTGAGTTCTTTTAGATATAGGATAATTGGTACACTTTTGTCTATTATTTTGTAGTAAAAAATGTGCATTTCCTTTGAATAATTTAATCTGTTGTGTGGAATGGTTCAAGGGCCATTCTTTCATGGCCTCGTATGAACGTATAAGGGACTTTCTGCAGGTATGAAATCTCAATCCTATGGCAGCTCTGGGACTCATAGTTGACAGTTTTGCTAATGATGTGTGAATCAAACTTCTCCTTTCTTTGCAGGAGCTCAGGAGGGCTAAGGAGACAGAAAAAACACATAATTTTGCACGTGCTCATTTTTGTGTTTAAAATAATAATAGACTTGAAGAAATAGAACTGGAAGAGACCTTGAAAATCTGGCTCCCTTCAGTGAAGGATGAGGCTGTCAAAAACAGTTTGGACAGATGTTTACCTAAGATGTCCTTAAAAGCTTCAGAAAATGGAGATTTCACACCCTCCCCAGGCAATCTGTTCTGCTGCTTAACTAGCTTTATAGTCAGAAAGTTTTCCCGCATATCTAACCTAAATCTTCTGTGCTGCAATTTCAGCCCATTACTTGCTGTCATATCCCCTGTAGATATGATGAACACTTTATTACTTTGCTCTTTGCAGCATTTCTTTAGGTACTTCTAGAGTGTTGTCATTATCCATCCCATTCCCTAGCCATCCTCCTCGAAGCTGAACAACCCTGATTCAGGCTGGTCCATCCCACTGCTTCCCAGATCTCTTGACTGTCCCTCTTTCTCTCCGGTAATTTTTAATTGAACCACACCTTCCCTGAAGTGTGGGATTTAGGTGTGGAATTGGAGGCGCCATTCCATCTGAGTCACTGCAAAGATTGCGTATCTGCTGATCATAAGGGTATCCATTACTTCAGTTTTCAGGGGAGACATGTAATCCAAAGTCATCATGGTGTAAGGAGATCAAAAACAAACAGATTCCAGCAAGGAAGGTATTTAGCAGAAAACCAGCCGCTCGGTGCTGAACAGTAAACACTTCTCAGTGTTTATCTGTTGATACATTTCCTTTCCACTCAAACATCTTACATAGTATAATCACTGAGAAGTTTTCAGACTTATTTTTCAAACATGATCGTAAACTGGAAGCCCTCCTGATATATCCTGGCAGTTAAGAAAATTGTGACTTTGGTGTCTGAAACTAGGAGTCATTACCAAATTGCCTGTGTGCTGGTTTAAATTCAGGAGCAGACCATCTGGCTAATGGAAAATGTCAAGCCCTTCACCTCGAGTTTCTGTGTGTTTTTCAGTGAGATGCTCACTCAGTGCATTTATCTCTTGCAGGAATCTTCTTTATGTCTATCCTCAGAGCCTTAACTTTGCCAACCGCCAAGGATCTGCCAGGAATATCACTGTAAAAGTGCAGTTCATGTATGGAGAGGATCCAAGCAACGCTATGCCGGTGAGGAAGTACTTTGTGCTCAGTTCTGCGAGTGCCGCATGCTGCTAAGGCAAAGCACACATTGCAGCCCTAACATCCCAATGTTCAAGAAAGCCCTGCTGACATATATTTCAAACTAACAGTTTCTAGGGAATATAAAATTGTAGTAATTTAGAGCAAAGGGGGCGTATATATGGAGTTTGTCAAATAATAGCAGCTAGTATTTTAACCTGAAATGTTTGCCATGGAGTCCCTGCGTTTGGAATAATGGTATGTTTGCTACAGTTTCCCAAAAAATGCCTGAGGATGATGGTTATACTTGTGTTCAAGGCCAGAAGTGGTCAGCACTGGTGAACCTTTAAGCGTGAGGTGCCTTGCCTTGGGTAGGTTCTGTTGGCCTGATTTCCATGATGTTTTGTCTGTCTCTCTCTCTGTCTGTCTCTGGATTTTTTCTCAACTTCCTGCTTTTTGCCTATCTGCAGATGAGGAATAGAGCAAAGAAATTCTCTCACTGTTATTCCTGCCTAGAGAGTCGTTACATGGATCAATTCCTCAGCTATATCTGTGTGCATCTGTAACTGGGATTATTAAAATTCCAAACTCTTCAGTGACTCAGTAAAATGTTACATAGGAATTAAGGATCAAGTAACAAGCAGTAACTGCATACAGCTGCACTGGCTGTAGCTGTGGATGGAGCTGTAAATACCTCTACAAGATTATGGAACAAATTCTTGGCACAATATAACAGGGGGATTTTTGTTTGTTTGTTTTTTTGCAGGTCATCTTTGGCAAATCTAGCTGTCCTGAATTTTCCAAAGAAGCATACACAGCTGTAGTGTATCACAACAGGTAAAAAACAAGATAGTTTATAAAAAGGCATGGGTCCCTGTGGATAGTATAATTCCAACCAGAAGGAGCTTTAGCAGTATGAGTGTGGAGTAACTCAGTAGTGAATCTGTCTCCATGTTATTTAATGGTGGCCATCTACACAGCACCTAAAACAATAACTGCAGTGTCAGGAGATACTGTAGTTAGAGCTCTGAAGTGACGAGCAGCCTGAGTCTTTGGTTACTTTGGTACAAATCAAGATCACTGTGCCAGAAGCCAGGATCCCAAGCACTTAACCAAACTCAACAGGTGCTATAAATACCTGCTTCAAGTTAGGCATGAAGATTTATGTTGCAACACTCATGTCAGTGTGTGCTTTGTTAATTTGCTGAATTATTAGGTACTCAGAGCTGTTCAGACCATAGTTACAAATTAGAAATATTTTCACTTGAAAATGATTTCACTGCCGCTGGCTAAGGAGTGCTGAATCTAGCCTTAACATGTCTGCTGCTGTGCTTGTAACTGTACCAGGGGAGGACCTTCATCTCTCAGGTCTGTGCATCTGGGCATGCCAGGTTTGCTGTAATGAAATAGAATTTAATCCTATTTGAGTTTCTGGAGCAGGTTACAGAGCAAATTCCTCTGCAAGCTAAATTTCCTTTGGAAGAAATTGGCTATTTCTGAAGGAAGCCATGGTTGACATGCTATGTGTGCAGGATGGACAAGACCATGACGTGATATAAAAATGAGCTAAATGGACAGTTTAGGTACAGAAAATAGAAGAATGACAGTGTTCCTTTCAGTAGTGACAAGATAGGGCATAGCCAATGATGCCTAGATCTCACATACAGGTCTAGTGTCTCTGTATCTTTTCAGTTTAAACAATTGGGAATTCAGAATCACAATAAAATCCTTACAAGGAGTTTTTTGTTTGTTTGTTTTCTTTTGTAGAAAGTGTTCTTAAATAACTTTATTTACTCCTGTTGTAGGATCAATAGGTTCCTATTGTAGGGTCATTTTTCAGTTACTCATAGTATACACTTTCATTTATCCTTTGTATTTTCATGAAACAAACAAAAGAAATCCTTAAGAAAAATAAGCATATTCTTAATGGTTTATACTAAACATGAAAAATACCTTGGAACCTAAAGACAGTTTTGAAAACAAGCTCAATAATGATGAATTTTGGTATGTTTATCCTAATTACTTACATACTGTTTTACATACCTAGACTGAAAAAAGAAAAGCAGTTGTCCAATTTTGCGATGCCATTGGTGTTTAAAATCCCATATATCTCAGCAAAGCTGGGAAAACTGCTAGAAGATATTGTAAGTATTTTTCTGGATTGGAAATACATACTGCAAGTTTTTCCAATTCTTGGCAATCAGAAAGTGAAGTTTTTCCTCCCTTGAGATAGTCCATATTCCTTCCTTCCAGATGCTTTAATTCTAAGGATTCCATCTCAAGTGTATGATAGAAACAAGTCTAAGACACTCTGTTTTTATTGATACTCAGTTGATGTCTGCTCTCTGCACAGGTCGCCTGATTTTCATGAGGAAATCAAGATTAAGCTTCCAGCCACTTTAACGGATCATCACCACCTGCTTTTCACATTCTACCATGTCAGTTGCCAGCAAAAACAAAACACTCCCCTGGAAACTCCGGTTGGATACACTGTGAGTGTCTTTTCATCTTTTGTGCTTCAACACAACATGCATTCATAGTGCATTTTTTTACAATTCATTTAGCATGACATGTACATCGTTATATAATTTTATAATTGTTGCATTTTGGAGTAACTGTGTTTTTAAGTAAGGAAAGATTCAATGAGAAATTGAATCCTGCAAATTTCAAGAAAGCCTTAAGAAGTTAGTGTTTTTGTTTGGCCTTTTTAAAATTCCTTCCCTTTTAAATTCTCCTTAAAGTGGATACCAATGCTTCAAAATGGACGGTTAAAGACGGGTCAGTTCTGCCTACCTGTTTCACTGGAAAAACCACCACAGGCGTATTCGGTGCTTTCTCCAGAGGTGAGTTTTTCTTCATGCTGAAAATCCACCAGGAAGTACTCCTGTCAAAAATGTGGGAGAATGTATGCGTACAATTATATACAGGTGTGTGCGTGTGTATTTTTGACTTCTAGGTTATCTCTTTCTTAAATGCTGCTAAGTTTTGATGTGTGTGTGTGTGTGTGCTCTGACAGTAAAATAAAAATGAATGACAATAGTTATTAGAAGCACCTGCTTCCTGTCACGTACTAGTTTACTAGTTTATCTTTCTGTTAACCTACAGGTGCCACTTCCTGGAATGAAGTGGGTAGACAATCACAAAGGTGTTTTCAGTGTAGAAGTTGTTGCTGTATCCTCCCTCCATACTCAGGTAAACATCGAGAGCAATTATTTTATCATAGGGAGCGTGGTAATAATTTGACAATGATTTGTACAATTCAAAATCTGAAATGTAAGGTGGTGAGTTGTTTTCACTGATCATTTTAGTCTGTTTTGTTAAGTGTCAGAATGCCATTTTGATACTTCATATATATTTTATTTGTGCTATAATTGGTGACATGATTTCAGTGAACTTCTGCCTGTTTCATGAAGAATACTGTTTTATAATCAGTCACACAGCCTGTGGGAACTGCTAGTTAGTCCTGAAAACTTTTCAACCCATTGGATAATTAGACAAACGAGCAGAGCTTTAAAAGATTTTGAGTTCCAGCTAACTTCAATGTTAAATGGCCAAATAGAAGGCCACAAATCCACAAAAAACAGAGTTGCTGTGGGAGGTTCTTGCTGATAATTCATTTTTGCTTGTGTGTAGGACCCTTATCTTGACAAGTTCTTTGCACTTGTCCATGCTCTGGATGAGCACATGTTCCCTGTGCGAATAGGGGACATGAGAATTATGGAAAACAACTTGGAAAATGAACTGAAGAGCAGCATTTCAGCTTTAAATTCCTCTCAACTGGAGCCGGTAGTGCGATTTCTTCATCTCCTGCTTGACAAACTGATTCTTCTGGTAGTAAGACCTCCTGTCATTGCAGGCCAAATAGGTATTCTATTTAAATTTTATAGAGAATTTCATAACTGAGAGTTTACACTTCCGCTTCCATTGTATATATGTAAAAATAATAAAGTCCATTTTTATGGTTTATTTTTGATACTGCTAATATATTATGTATCTTCAAAATAAAACATACTGGCATCCAGATCAGTGGTGATAGATACAGGAGCAGTAGTTAATACAAAGGTTTTAAAAAATGACTTATAGTTTGGACATCCAAGTTGAGACACCAGAAAGGGGCCTGAATTTCCAGGAACTGGATGCTCAGCACTTTCTTACCACTGGAACCTGATATGGTGTCTCTATACAGACACTCAAAAATTAAGGTTTCCAACCTCACTAGTTACCTTGGAAAATCTTAGAGTAGGTGAGATAACGGGTGTTACATGCTTCTGTACTTATTGTGGATCTGATACACTTTTAGAACAGATGTTTTTTCAGAGACAAGATGGAATTGTCCTTTTTGATAAACTGTATATTTTGGCTGAAAGTTAAATGGAGGGAGATGTTTAACTGAGAAAAATATGGTGAACATCCAAAGGATTTTATCTGTTATTTAAGCAAGGACTTGATCTTGCTACCAGCTACACTTATCTTCTTGTTCAGTTGTTTACTAGACCAGCTGAGAAATGCTTGCTATACCCTGACAGACTTCACTGCTTATAATTTAGAAGGTGGATGAAATGCACATTTAATATTTGATTGTGGCTTCTACTGAAGTTTAAAATGAACTCCTCGCTTACTACTTTCAGTTAACCTGGGCCAAGCATCTTTTGAAGCAATGGCATCAATTATAAACAGACTTCACAAAAACTTGGATGGGAACCAGGACCAGCACGGCAGGAACAGCCTTCTTGCTTCCTATATTTATTACGTTTTTCGCCTACCAAATACCTACCCGAATTCACCATCACCAGGTAGCCCTTTCTTTTTTCTTTGCTTCTTGTCACACTTTGTTACAAGCAAGCAGAAAGCGCTTGCTGGTTGGATACACTGAGATCCAACTGTTGGTTCCATGCCAAGTCCTGTTATTAACATTACTTATGATCCAGTGTAGTCATTGAAAAGCTTGATTTATTGCAGTTAGCAATGTCAGAGGTTTAACTGTTTAAATTATGGTAAAACACATTTTTTTAACTTGTTTTTTTGTGGTAAGTAGGGGGATGCAGTACAGTCTACACTTGTCCTGCCTACTAGTCTCCTTGAGTACTTTAGAACTTTTAAACAGTTCCAGAAAAAATAATGCAGTGGCAAAGGAGTGAAAATACTTGAAAATAGGTGTCTGGATGGAAGGAGGAGACCACAGAAAACTGGCTTTTGGAAAAACATCTTGTTATCGAGACAAACTGCTTCTTACTTGAAGTGGAACACGTATGAGGGGTTTGGGATGGCTATGTACTTCAAACTGCCTTGTTCTTCAGTGGTTTTGCAATCTGGGGTCTGGCAAATAATGCCTTTAGCTCAAAACAAATCTCTGAAACCACAGGGAGTTTTCTGCTTCCCACAGATGACTGAAAAAAATAGTATGTTAATGCCATCCCTTTCTCCCAGCTGCTTTGAAGAGCCAGGCAGAGGAAGGCATGGGAGGTGTTACAGCTGCTTTTAATCACTGAAAGATTTCCTTGCTTAGGTGGACAGTTGCAGCAAAGCTGTGCAGAGCAGCATGGGTTCAAGGCTTTGCTGATGTGACAGGGTGTTCCTTCTTGTGACTCTGTAGGTCCTGGTGGCCTAGGGGGATCAGTGCATTATGCCACCATGGCTCGATCTGCTGTCCGGCCGGCGAGTCTTAACCTGACCCGCTCACGCAGCCTCAGCAACAGCAACCCCGATATATCCGGGACCCCCACGTCGCCAGACGATGAAGTTCGCTCCATCATTGGCAGTAAGGTATGAACACACTCCTGAGGGTCTTGCAGGAACTTCAGCATCCTTTATTTAATCATTAAAGAAATAATGGGGAAGCTTGAGTGTTTTTCCTGTTAAAAGAAAACGCTTATGGCCCCTTCTCAAGGTTTTTTCTGATAGTTGCTGGTAACATACTTGGAACTCCACTCTCTGAAAGTTGTGATTTCTCTGTCTGTGACATACTAGACACCATTCTGCTAGTGTTACTTTCCCAAGCGTAGTGGCTAGGGGCAAGAGTCCTTGTGGATTTGTCTTCCCAAGACCAGCAGAATAAGAGGGGTTTAACCAGCAGAGTTTTCATGTGGCCAGCAGCCATATCCTCTTACCAGTTGTTATGTCTCTCCAAAGCTTGCACTGCTTACCTTGTCACCCTGTGATCCCAATCTTACCTTCCAAACCAAAACTCTTCCTTTTCTTCTGCATTCAGCACTAACATCTACTCAAATACTTCCTGTGCTACTTACGTCCAGAGCAGGTATGTGCAGAAATCCTAGTCCCTGCCTGCACCAGCAAGGATTTCACATGGTTAGAAAGAGAGCCATAGTCTGGCCAGCTGAGCTGCAGCATGAATTTACAGCATGCTGATTCCAAACCTCCTTTGATTCCCCACATCTTTATTACTGGCTAAAAGTGACCTTCCAGTGACGGTGGACAAAGCAGCTCAGAGTGCCTGAGGGTCTTGCCTCAGCTGCTGACTGCTCCATATCTATATTTATGGCACTTGGCCTCGGATGTGGTCTGCTTTGGGAAGATAGGTGCCTGGCCTTCCTGTGTATTCAATAGAAGAAAATTCTCGAAAGATAATTTATGCTACACAAGATCTGATTTGCCTCTGAAATTCCTGTCCCTCTCTGCTGGCTGCAGAGTACCTAGGGTGGCTTCAGTTCCAATCTGAGCACTTCAATTTTATGCCTAAAATAGGTGGGATGAGGCAGGCCAAACCTTTATATTGGTGCAAATCTCTTACTATAGAAGAGTGCTTTACTTTGTTTAGGGGGTTGAATTTTTTTATATATACTTATTTTTAATTAATTATAAGATACACCAAAATGGAACTGTTTTCTTTTTTTTTTTTTTTCTGTGTGCTTTTTTTTTTTTTCCCAAAAAATAAATTATTTAGTAAAGTCCTCAGGCTGACCAGACAGGCTTAACATTCATTGGTCTTGTGTTTTACAAGAACAAGAAAAACATTGTTTGAGAAAGAAGTCACCACTTTTAAATGAGTAATGACACAATTTGCTCACCAACTATGAAACTGAAGAAGTGTGGATAGGCAAATCATTATTTCTTACATCAAAGTGTGGACTTAGAAGACTTTAAAGAATTTGAAGACTGCTTTGATATCTTGCTAATTAATTAAGCAGCCGTGACCTTTAGTGAAATGCCACAGGCACTAATATGCATATGGAATTTACACAGGATATCAGAAGTTTAACATGTGCTGACTTAGTGAATGTCACAGCAGAAAATGAAGAGAAATTTTCTTCTGAAGATACATGCCAGACCTTAAAAAAAAAAAAAAAACTAATGTATGGATAGCTTAGTAGGGAAGTTTCCTTTGGAATAATCTGAACATCAGCTATTAGGCTCAGTCGAAATATACAGATTTTTAATTAAATGTTACTATTTCTCCTTGTTTAAGTAATCAACATATATGAGAAATTTCTTGAGATGTAAAATGAATACAAATGTGTAAAATTTCATATTCTATTTCTCCAACTAATGATTTAGGCACATATTTCCAAATAGAGCACCTACACATTAAATTACAATCTGTCATAGGAGGCTTTCTGTTTTGAAAAAGAGCAAATAATATTTGTTTGATTGAAGTCATTGGAGTTGAGTCTTTATTCGGTTTTGTTGTAAAATATTCCATAATTTGGGAAAACTTACTTTAAGTCATCTCTATATAAGCTTCTTTCTTAATTCAGAAAATCCAAACAATCATCTCTTTCACAGGATGTACAAGACTACAGCACGTTATCTTAATAAAGGAGACTTTAGGCCTGTCACTTATTTTGCCTTCACTTTTGAATGCGGCCATTTAAATTTTATTACCTACTAAAGCAAATCTATTAAAGTGTCTAAAACGAGCTATGATGAGATTTTACACTTTGAGTGTTTCTAAAACACTGGAGATGAACTTGTAAACTTTGAAGTTACGCTGATAGTCAAGAATCACTCTTTGTTTTTGACAGAGGGGAGAAAGAAGAATCTCTTTTCAGATTTTTACAAATTGATGCCTGCTCCTGTCAACATTGTATATGGTTTATTTTATACTCAGGACCAATTCAGTGGCATGATTAGAAAGCATATGAGGAGACATGTGAGTGTTATAAAAGGGCATTTTCAAAATGAGTCCGAATGGATGACCTTAGTTCTGTGTTCTGCCAAGTCCTTTGGACTTCCATTCACTGTGAGCAAAATCAGGCATGTTTATGTGTCTGAGCAAGGCAGAGAGCTATAATTTGTTTCCTCTAAAAATTATCTGAGATGAAAACACTCTGTGTGCTCAGTATTTTTTTTTAATTCCGTATCTTAAGCAAAATTTTAGCACTGCTGTACTCTATACAGAGGATAGCTCAGTAGATTAATGATTTAAATCATATGTTACTGATTTCAAGTTTGATCACAAATATTCCTGACTTTGGAGCAATTCAGGTGACAAAGTAGTTGGATTTTTTTTTCCTTCTTTCTGTCTTGAGAGGAGAAGGGAAAGGACAGAGAAGGGAGCAGATCTGCGAAAGAAAAAATTCTCTTGAAAAGCAGGTCCTGGAAAATATGGGTCCTCCTTCTCCTATTGGTGAAAATGCCCAAATCTTTTTCACAGGCTTAACTCTGCCAAGAGTCCTGGATTTTTATTTTATGGAAAGGAGACCCTGTGAGAGCTGAGACTCTCTTCAAAGCTTCTCGCTGTTTCTGCGGCAGTTGTAGAGCTTGTGAACTGTGGGTATCAGGTGGTCTGTATCAAAAGTGTTGGAAACCACACGAACATCCTGTGGTTTCCGTATCTGTGCACCAGTTTCCTCTTTCACATTGTTGTAAATCTGAACTGTTTTCATCGACTGAAGTGGGGTGTATTTATCTTGATTGAAATGAGAGCGGGATTTCCTCAGGATGAGGATAGTTTTTGAATATCCAAGAAATACAGGTAGGACAGACTGAACCAGAGCTATTGACCATATTGATGTGACGTGTGTGTGTGTGTGTGAGAGAGAGAGAGAGAGAAAGAGATGAGATAAAATAATTCTCTAGACTAAAATTTCTCAACAAATGCCTGACAATTCAGGTTGCTTTAACAGTACTAATTGATGATGTGTTTGCAGTGTATCCAGTTGGATTGCTTTATAGGACTAAACTTTGACTACTGTATGGCATGCAACATGTAATATTTCTTTCCTTTCCCAACTGCTTTCTATTACATGCCCAGGGTTTAGACCGCTCCAATTCCTGGGTAAACACTGGTGGTCCAAAAGCAGCCCCATGGGGATCCAACCCCAGCCCAAGTGCAGAGTCAACGCAGGTGGTGTCTTCAGTAGAGGTTTTTCTGGCTTTGTTTTCCGTGATGTTTCCCTGTAGAATATCTTCTTTTCAGTTTATGCTCTGATTTGATGGTTTCCCTTTTTTTTTTTTTTTTCTTTCAGTCCCTGAAAGATTTATGGGCTTTATTTTAAAAATTAGCATACTTTCCCTCACCACCTCACTGCATTGCATGAAAAACCTCAAAATATGTGACCATGTCCCCTTCTCTCATTTTGGTGATTGCTGCTCTGTGAAATGTAAATGCTGTGACTACTCCCTCCTTCCTGCCTCTCCTCCCTCCTTCCTGCCTCTCCTCCCTCCTTCCTGCCTCTCCTCCCTCCTTCCTGCCTCTCCTCCCTCCTTCCTGCCTCTCCTCCCTCCTTCCTGCCTCTCCTCCCTCCTTCCTGCCTCTCTCAGTTTTAACTTCAGGTGGAACACTTCTCTAATGGGAACATTTATCACAGTTTCATAGTTTGTCCATGTTTCCCTTTTCTTTTAATGTTGTGAACCATTTTGCCATTTTCATCAACCATTTAGTATTCATAGTCAAGCGATCCTTCATGACTGTTTGAGTGGAGTATCATTAAACCAAAATTGTTACACCTGTAAAATTCTCTCTTAAAACATGTAAATTTAAATGCTGGAACCACTGACTTGTTAGGTCCAATTGTAGCTGTTCTGTGTTGCAAAGTATGAAAACTTAAAGCAGCTTCAGTGAGAAAGACTTAACTTAGCTCATACTGCCTGCTGCTTTCCACTGCATGGTCACCTGAACGTACCTCTCAACTGTATGAATGTACCTCTCAACTTTCAAATTAACCAGGCTTCCAGAAATATTCAGACTGAATTCACTCGCACTTATGGCAAATTATTTTCAACACAAATAATAACTCCAGTAATTTTCTAATTCTTCTAATTCCCTGGACTAATAACAATGTCACTCTGTGGTACGTGCCCACTTCTTTTGTCTCTGGTGGATTGAGAGGTATGACACTGAAAGCTAGAAATATTACTTTCCTGACATATGCATGTTGATAAAATGTAATTATGGAATTTTCATGCTTTGCAGCATTGAGTGTTTTTGTGCATAAGAAAATGCAGCTATTTAAAGAGATTATATGTCTTAAAACAGTAAAAGATGTTGTCATTTTGTTTAAACTGGATCTATGAGCAAGTAATAATTTGAGAATGCATTAAAAGGTGTAAAAACAGTAAAAGTCTACAGCTGGAACAGTGTTTTTGTAAACGTACATTGTCCTTGAGCTGCAAAACCCATCCACAGCAAACTTTAATGTCCTGTCATCATTCATTCATCTCCACTCCGTAGGCTACGGATCGAAGTTGTAATCGTATGTCTTCGCACACTGAGACGTCAAGTTTCTTACAAACATTAACAGGACGATTACCAACTAAAAAGGTAGATTTCAGTGAAGACAATTGATATTGTGGGGCAGGGAGGTCAAATCATTCTAAAACCATGATGCAAGCTATTCTTTTATTTATAGCCTGATTTTTTCTGAGGTCCTTAGGAACTGCTGCTGCTGAGTGCCTTTGAATACCCAAGCTTGTAGTGAATAGGAAATATTCTGACAAAGTTGAATTGGGAAGAGTAAAATGATCAGGGGTAGCATGTCTGGTTTAATGCCTGTACTGTTTGGAATTAATTTATTGCTGGCTTTCAAAAAATATGAATAGCACTGTCTAGACATGCAAGTGATACGTTCTTGTGTGCAAAATTATTATGTATTAGATGGTTAGCAGTACGGATATGTTCTGACCTCAGTTATATAGGTGTTAATCCAGAGTAAATCCAGGCGGTGACTGGGAGTTGCTTTGGAAGTACAGGATGAGATTCTACTGAAGGAAATCAGAAAGACAAAATGTACTGACTCCGAATTTCAAAAATGTGATCACTGACAACTTAAGTCTGTGGTTTGGTTTTCCTGGGAAGAGAGATGAAGAAGCTAGTTCTTATCCCCACATTTCTTTCTTGCTGTTTTAAGTCCTTTTTGACAGTAAATATATCTTTGTACAAATTGCTTTATATGTCCAATTTTTTACTCCTTTTTCCTGCAAAAATCAGACCAGGCAGAAAGGTAGACTTTTAAAATAAACTCATTTGAGCACAAAACTTTTTTTTCTTTTTTTTTTTGAGGGGGGTGGAAAATTCTTTTGACACTTGAAATTCAATTTCAGAGCAAGATTCTGTGAAGCATTTCTCACATCACACATCATAACATTGTCCTTCATTGTTAGCTGGGGGTTTCTTTAAGGATTGTCACCACTGCTGTCACGTTCCCACTTATTATTTCGCTTAACCTCATTGTTTGCCACACTTCCCATGGACTGAACTACCATTTCTCATGCAGACTGTTTTTGTGAGCTGTTTTGAGACCAAGGTTAACTCTGCATTTGAATCCATGTAGCTTTTCCATGAAGAGCTGGCCTTACAGTGGGTCGTTTGCAGTGGGAGCGTGCGGGAGGCAGCCCTACAGCAGGCCTGGTTCTTCTTTGAACTGATGGTGAGCAGACTGAAAACACCTTGCTTATGGTCTTAAAATTCAGTTTCAAACACAGTGACAACAACTGTGCTTCCCTTCCACTACATTTCTGCAAGTGACACTGTTGTAATTTATATTCCTATAGGTGAAGAGCATGGTGCATCATTTATATTTTGCTGACAAACTGGATGCGCCAAGAAAGAATCGTTTTCCTGAGCGTTTCATGGATGATGTAACTGCTTTGGTCAGCACAATTGCTGGTGATATAGTCTCTCGGTTTCAGAAGGTAATAACCAATAATTAAACTTAACTGAGGTCACTGCTCAGGCATCAGAGCTTCAGCATGTTGTGTGCTGATGCCTGGCCAGGATCTGTCTGGTAGTATTTGAGCTGGTAGTATTGCCATATTACCATACAACTACAATGTTCTTTTCATTTCCCGTATTTTTTCTTCCTTCTCTCTAGGACACAGAAATGGTTGAAAGGCTCAACACCAGTCTTGCATTTTTCCTCAATGATCTCTTGTCTATCATGGACAGAGGGTTTGTCTTTGTCCTTATTAAGACCTGCTACAAACAGGTGAATGCAGATAATTATCATTAATTAGCTGTGAGCCATAGCATAGTATATTTCTGTAACAGAAAGGAAGCAACAGAATTCTATTATCCAGATCTTTTTATGGAGAGTGTAGTGTTCTCGGTGGTGGTTAGCATTTATGCCCTTCTGATTACACTCTTGAATTAGAAGTAATTACTTTGTAGCAAATGGACATGCCATGGGAGGGAACAATTTTTTCCTCTGCTCATCATAATTAGAAGAGTAATTGAACCAAAAATTAGAAGGAGGTGGTGTGTGGGAGCTCAGACTGTCACAGTTTGTCAGTGGGTCTCTCCTGGTATGATGGTATTGATCACCAAGTCACTTCTGTCCTGAGTATCCAACAGCAAGGTCTCCTTTCCCATAAGAAGGGTTTCTACATTGTGCCTTGGAAGGTTCTTTACAGCACTGTAGCAGGGGAACCACAAAGTTTTGTTTTGACACTGCTCTAGATTCTGATGCATTTTATTGTAAGGGCCAAGGACAGCAATAATGTTTGAACTTTGTTGCCTACTGTGCTGCATCTTTGGCCTG
>NW_010588598.1:87985-133280 GCF_000705375.1 Tinamus guttatus | reverse complement strand
TCATAAATATCATGTGTGAAGTACGTGATTCCTAATTTGCTTATGTAAATTGTCTGTTAAATATTTCCTGTGTAGGTGTATGTGCTAGTAGTTGCGATGTGTATGGCTACTGCTCATCAAAAGTAGAAACTGTAACACAAAGAAGTAATACAAATGTGCCTATTAAGTGGCATCAAACTCTTTAGTTTGGCTATTGTTGCTGTGGAAGAGAGAGCAGTGATGGGCAAAATGGGACTGGAGCTGCATTTGTAATGTGTTGTGGTCCTAACTGGAGTGTTATGCATTGAACTTGCCAGGTGTCTTCAAAGCTGTATTCCTTAACAAACCCAAGTAACCTGGCGTCTCTGAGGCTGGACTTCCTTCGCATCATCTGCAGCCACGAGCACTATGTCACCTTGAATTTGCCTTGCAGCTTGCTCACACCACCTGCATCTCCGTCACCATCTGTGTCTTCAGCAACTTCCCAGGTACGCTGTGACATTGTGTGGAAATGCAAGCTGAGCTTTGTTCTGAGTCTTGTGAGGCTTCTCTTATTGAAAAAAGGCCAGTATTCTCTTTGTAGTGTCTACACATCTTTCTCTCCCTTAGACCTAGTCTCTTCCCATATTGATAAAGGCATGAACCTAAATGAGGCATTACAGAGAAGACTTTGACCAGTTTTACCCTTTTCTCACAAAACAAATTGTTATCTACCCAGAAAAGGTAGTTTGAATTAACATGTGTGTTATTCAAGCGGATTAATTAGTTCCAAAATAAAGTAAACTAAATCAAATTAAAGCCGTCTTAAGCCTGAATTACAGCATCCATACCTGTGCTAAAAGTTTAACTAATCCACTTTTAAAGGTTATTTGGCTTAACTTCCCTAAGTACTCTGCTGTAGGTGAGAAGGTAATAATGACAAACAGAGTTAAAGGAAGAGTTAGTCAGCTTGTGTGTATTATAAGCAGATGTACTTAAATTCAAAGAAAAGAGGGAAGAGGGAATTTACATGGAAGTGTCTTCAATTCTGAATACTGTTCTACAGTATTTTATAAGCTTTAATTCTTCATGTTCTCAGGGACGTCGTTATGCAATTTCTGAAACTTGATTTTTTTCACAGAGTTCTGGGTTCTCTACAAATGTCCAAGACCAGAAGATTGCAAATATGTTTGAATTGTCTGTGCCTTTCCGCCAACAGCATTACTTGGCTGGGCTTGTGTTAACAGAACTGGCTGTCATTTTAGATCCTGATGCAGAAGGGTAAATCTTTACATTATTTTTTCCCCAAGCATTTTGTGTTATTCCAAGTAAAATGGTGGGTGCCAAGCAAGTTCTACACTGTGGCCAGAGTTGATTTAAACTTAAAAGCTGAGATGTTAAGAAATCAGTTCCATAGCTCTTAAGAATCCTCTACACTCCCTGCCCCTTATGTTTCTTACTTTCTTAGTTCTGACTGTATAAATGTGATTCCAGTCACATTTTTCCAACTGAGAAGGAAGGGAAGAGATTCCTTTTGGGGCCTCCGGCTGGCTACAGTGTCACCTGTGGAGCTCTAAGAGGAAAATAGCTTTTCTCAGTTGTAACAAGAAAAAAAAATGTTCAACATTAAGGAATTCTTTGTTGCTAATGGGCTTTTCAGTGTTGTTATGCATTCCCTGTGGGGTCCTCCCAGCTTTTTAGGAACAAATTATGTGTTGATGAGGCCTCTATGGATAACATGAATTGAGTCCAGCATGCAGGGTTTGTGGATGACCTACCAAGCCCGTGCAGCAAATAATTTTTGAAATAGGAATGTGATTGTGACATCCAGTCTGTTATTTACGTTATTTAGGGCTATATTCTGTCTTTCCCATTTCAAATGCATTTCAATGGAAAGTAATGGTTCCTTGTATGTTCCTAAGTTCTCTCAGAGGCTTTTTTTCCAGGATGGATCCAGAAATATCAGCAGAGTCAACAAATGCTGATAATTTATAGATAAGTCTGTTGTTTTAGAGATCCTAGAAGTATGGATTTCCATTAATTCTTTCCTACTGTAAAAGCAAGTGATGCCATAAATTGAAATATTTTCTTTTATATGTACATAACACACTACAATCCCATTCCTTTGGCCAGAAACAGAAAAAGCAGCAAATGTTTCCTCCTTCACACTGTCTGCAGGAGTTCTTCTGTAGCATAGCCACATCTTGCTCACTAGTTTGAAATCCAATTCGCTCTCATCATATTTGCTCCTGTTCTTCACACACTTTCTGTTCTCACCTAATTTGCTTCCTGATCCCTCCCTTGGGTCTGGGTCTGTGTCCAGCTGCACAGAGGAACTGTCACTGTGATCTTACTGCTGTCCCCTGGAGACACTGCTCTCTGACACCCTAACTTAACAAAGGAAACCCACTGAATTCTGTGATACCTGTTCAGCTCTGGAGACATATTTTAGTCAAAACTCCTGATTTTTTGTGGAGACCTTTAACCTTGTACCTGTCATGCGTTTATTTGTTACAGTTTTGCAGAATAATCTCTCAGTTGCGGCTCATTAATTGTTCTCTGTCCTCAACCTTCTACCTTTGCTTATGTAGAGAGTTTTTGGAGGAGAGCAGCAAAAATTCAAAGGTTATTTGGAACTGGTACCCTGTGCTATGTATATGTGGCTCTGTGCTTGTCAGCTGCGTATAATAATCTCAGCCAGAGATCTACCTTTGGGACTGGTCAGAAGAATTGCAATGAAAAAAGGAAGTAGAGTAGGAATTAATACATGTAAGTGTTGGGAGCCTCAGACTTTAAATGTTCTTTGGTCCAATAGATCCACCGGGTAAAACAAACCACTCTGTTCAGATCTGCCCTTTCCTGCCTGTGAAGAGCTTTAAAGGTCAGACAGGGTCATTAGCTGATAATTAGTATAGAACTCAGACATGCTTGTTAGTAAAATGTTTTCATCACCACCATATTCCCCTTTGGAAAAACCTTGAACTTCTTCCTAGTTGCATCATCCTGCAGTAGGAATGAGGAAGGATATTTGTTTAATTTTTATTGTGTCAGAGGCTTACCTGGCCTCTTGATAGTGATACAGAACTTTGAGACTCTTTTTTCCCCTCTCCTTCATCATCTTTGTTCCATTAGCAGAATATCCTGAAGTTTAGCTTACATCTTTTACAAGAGCTATTTGAATTCCTGTGGGAATTTTGTTCTTGTGAAGTTCTTGGGGAAGAAAAGACTTTGCAATGTCTTTGCAATTGTCTTTGCAATGACCCCCCAGTGTCTCAAGGGGGTACTTTAATTAGATTCCGTCGCGCTATGTGCTGCGCACAGTCTATGCAGTTCGAAGCACTTGATGTCTGAAAGATGAGCCAACATGTGGATTAAGCAAGCAAGTTGAATTTGGCAGTTGGAGAATGAGGAAGAAAGAATGAATCCAAGCAACTATATCCTTAACAGATTGTCTTAGCTATGCTAAGACACATGTGCTAAACTGTACTGTAATGCTTTGATTATTAATCAGTAATAATTTTATTGCTTAATAATTGCTTATAATTTCCATTCTGCACCTGTTGACTGATGTTACAGAACACAAGTGAGAAAAGCAGAATTTGGCCCTCATATTTGGTGTCAAAAGTCAGTATTCCAGAAGTGAACAGTGTTGACACAAAGTCATGCCAGGGCTGAGGTAGAAGTGAGACTAGTTGGAGAGCAACAAGATCAGTTCATTGCGTTATCAGCCAAGAAGACTGGGGAGTTGTATTTTCTCCTCTCTGATATGGATCCGTCTGCCACCATCACTATACCTACTGTATTTTGGAAAATGTGAAAAGAAGCCCATGTAGCCCTAGGTTTTAAATACACTGCTTGCTCTGAGTGCATTTCCCTTGTAGGGAGGTTCCTTTTTAAACTATTACAAACCCAGCTTAAATGCCTCTCCTTCAGAACAATACAAAGACTTTCGTTTAACCTTGACTTGAATGTGAGCCAGTCATGCAATTAAGCATTTCCTTCCTCTAGTTGCTTAGGGTCTCATTGATAATATAAACAAGCAAATGTGGGATCTCATTACAGCCTCATTAAAAATACAGAAAAGAAGTGCAGCTACAACTAGGGTCACAGTCCTTCTAACCTCTACTGGTCTCTCTGTAATCACTTTAGACCCCTTGACAATCCAGTCAGAAACTCTCACCTTTTTTTTAACCAGAACTCAACTCTGCTTTTCAGGTAAAGTGGATACTGCCTGAAATTCAGCACCTGTTTTAATACCTCAGGTCTGAACACTGAAGCTTATGTTTTGCTAATGCATAATGTATGAGCTTCCTTGGCTGCTTCGTGCATGGGGTAAAGTTGTCTTACTGGACTGGTTTGCCTACAGAAGCAAATAGTTACAGACATACATGCTATTTGCTCTGTGAGAGTTTTGCCTCTGTGTGGTGGCTGAGGGAATTGGAAAGGGGCTGAGCGAGCTCTTGGGAGATTCAGAGTCGGTGGTTTTAAGGCATGAGCACGAAATAGGCTCAAGCAAGGTGCCCTGTGAAAGAGAGTCGAGTTTGGGCTCTGCCATCTCCGGCATCTTAATAATGAAGGACACCTTTTGGGAGGGATTTTTTTTTCCTTCTGCTCCTCCATTTCTTTTGGAAATCTTATAATTACAAATATTGATCTGTAGTCTTCTGTTGTGGTTGAACAACTGCATGGGGGTTCAGGGAAGTGAAGTGGAAACTTCCTGATGATTTGTTAAAAGGGATGTTCTGTCTTGAGACAGTTGCTCTCTGTAAATATTGCTAGTTTCACTAAACCCACTGTCCTCTCAAGTTTCTCCTCCTGTCTTCCATGTTCCCCAAGTTCTCCTGAATGTTCTTCGGTAGACTTGATTTGTCAGTGTACCGGGAGTTCGGGGTTTTGTTCTTGAACAGAAAATGTGAGAACCTTAGCATTATATTGGGTCTGATTGTGCACATCAGCAAAGAGTTTTTGTACATTTTATAAGATGTAATCAAAATTACTCCTGAAGTGCAGGCCAATTTGTGAAAGCCAGCCATTTGGAAAATCTGTGGGAGAGCAAGGAGTACTGTGTAATAACAGTTTATGTCAAGTTAAAAATAAAAGCCGGGGTTTTTTTTGAAGCCACTTAGTTACAAAGTATCGTTTGCTTTGAAGGTATTAACTAATCTGTGTGACCCAACTCTCTCTTAACAGTTTATTTGGATTGCATAAGAAGGTCATCAATATGGTACACAATTTACTGTCCAGTCACGACTCGGATCCTCGGTACTCTGACCCGCAGGTAAAGGCCCGGGTGGCTATGCTGTATCTACCTCTGATTGGCGTGATCATGGAAACCGTGCCTCAGCTCTATGACTTTACAGGTATTTTGTTCTATACTTTGAGTGTATTTTCAGTTATTTGTAAGATTTAGTTGCTTTTGTTCTAAAATTGAACAAACAAACCCTTTACCGTTGAATAGGATTGTTACTATTTTGAAAGTGTGGTGACTTTGATGTATTTTTACATCAATTTCCTAAACTGTATGTGCAAAATGTATCCTTGGTAACTTCAACAGTCAAGAGCTGCATGAAAAGCAGGTATTGCGTTTTAGTTTACTTTTGGATGGTGAATGAATATGCTTGGTCACCTCCCTCTGGCCTGTTTAAAAATTGGCCCATATACTGTACAATAGCCATAACCCTTCCATAGGATAAGCAAAGTTCCTCCTCTTCCTTCTAGTCTGTGCTGTATTGGTAGTGCTTCTCAGGACTGCCCAACACAGTGTCCTGAAGAGCAGTGGACATTATTCGTATCAGGGCAAGGAAATAATCTGGAAAAACCTGGAATGTGGAGTTGTCTTCTAAGTCTTTTGAGCTCAATAAAATGAGGAAACTCCAAGGAAAGAATTGGGGTGAACTGTTCAAAGAGGGATAAGGTCAGAAGGATTCTAGGTACTGAGGTTTTTCGGTCACTTTTGTAAATTGTTACTGTTGCTTTGCATAACTTCAAATAATAGTTCTGTTTACTTGCAGGACCAAATGAGTGTGATGTTGCTTAGTTTGCATTTCCAGACAGTTCAGTGAAATTAGCACTGTGGAGGGAGGCTGTGGAGAGAAACTTTGAATTTGGGGATTAACTGCGTTGTGTGTGTTTCTTGGCAGAGAGTCACAATCAGCGAGGGAGGCCGAGCTGTGTCGCTGCAGAGGATTATGAAAGCGAGGGTGGAAGTATGATAAGCCAGACAGTTGCCATGGCCATTGCAGGAACATCAGTCCCTCAGCTCACCCGGCCCAGCAGTTTTCTACTCGCCTCATCGGTACAAAACTATCCCTCCCTATTCCTTGACCCTCAGGCTGTGTCAATAAGCAAATATTTACATGTGCACGCCCTGTAGGAGTGATCACGGAGCAGTGGGGACTGATAGCAGCTTGCAGCTGGGTTTTGTACAGGGAGGCAGAGGGTGAAAAAAAACAAGGTGGAACAGATCACATTTGCATGGGGTTGTGCCTGATTTGGAGGGAGTGCAATAAAATGCCAAAAAGGAATAAAAATCAACAAAGCTCAGAAAATGGAAGAATTCTCTTTCCTGATAAAGATTTTAACCCTTTCTGAAAAAAAGTCTGATAAAAGTTCTGCAAAGTGCAGTAGTCATTTTATGTGAATTGCAATAGTTATTATAGGTTCCAAGCCCTGCCACGTTCCTATCACATCTAAATCCCATGCAGTTGAAAACATAGATGGGCCATTCCCCTTATTCTCTCTGTCAGGGAGGGAACCTCCTGATTCTAGTAGCAGACAGGTACTCCCTGCCTCAGACCTCCCTGCTCACAGCAGACCCCTCTGAGGTGTTGGGTTGCTAAAGAGAAATGTGTGTCTCCTGGTTATTGGTAAAAATTCCTTCTATCTGGTAATTAGTAGCCCAGGGTGGTAGCTGATACAGATCTTTTTATGATGATTGAAGTGTCTGGGCATGAAACCCCATGTAACTAACTGTCTTGACCTGTCTGTTCAGAGCGGAAGGCAGCACTCCACCTTCTCAACAGAGTCCAGCCGTAGCCTCTTGATCTGCCTCTTGTGGGTGCTCAAAAATGCAGATGAAAGTGTCCTGCAGAAATGGTTCACAGACCTGTCAGTCCTGCAGCTGAATCGCCTGCTGGATCTGCTTTATCTCTGTGTGTCCTGCTTTGAGTACAAGGTACTGCTGTATTGTTCGAATCTCCTGAAGTTTGTTCTAGAGCGTGCAAGGATATTTCCCGCTCTCTCTTATTTCTTGTATTCACAATCCTGCAGCTACACAGCTTTCTGTGAGATCTCCAGCCTTCTCGCACATTTATTTAGCAATGCAAATGACTCTCCTTCTTTCACTCATTCAGTGTGTGCTGCTTGCCAGTCACCTGAGAACTGCTGAAGAAAGTGCGGACAGTTTTTGGACATTTCTGTTTACTCTCAGCAGAATGGTATTGGAATAAGGAGAGATTAGCTAGCTAGCAGCTAAACCTATATTCTCTTCCTGACATATGTCTTTGTACAGAAAAGATATCTTCACTTATTAATCCTCTGAATATATCTCAGTTTGAAAGAATCTTCCATCATTTTCTCTTTTGAAACTTGCAGGGCAAGAAAGTGTTTGAAAGAATGAACAGTCTGACATTCAAGAAGTCAAAGGACATGAGAGCCAAACTTGAAGAAGCTATTCTGGGAAGCATAGGAGCAAGGCAGGAAATGGTCCGAAGAAGCAGAGGACAGCTAGGTAAGTAAAGATGTATTCCGTGCTGGCTCCTTTTTCGAAAAGTCCTTGCACTCTTCTGTAGTGTGGGATACTGCACATCAAGTGCTCCAGACAAAGAGCCCCCAGGGAAAAAGCTATTTGCAGTTTGCAGCATGCTTCACTGGCTCTGTAAAACCTCCACACCTTTCCTAAGTTCCGTCAGCAAGCCATTTATTTGTTACTTGACTGCTTTAGCGTATAAGTGGTCATGTCTTATTTATGGGACCTTCTTGCCTGAACTTCTTCTCGTGTAACATCTTTCAGGGTCACCATCTAACATGTTTAGGGCAATGGCCAATGTGGAAAAAAATCTTGTCCGGTCTTGCTCTTGGTCACTGAAAATGCCCGAGTGCTTCTGCTAAAATAATGCTTGAAATAGCCAGCAGTTTGGCTAACACACACCCCCTTGTGATGACTTCTGTTGTGTTTTTTTCTTTTGAGAAGGAGGTTGGAAGTGATTAAGGAGAACTGGGTTTGGTCTCCCATTCTGCCACAGGTTTCTTCATACATGTAAACCAGTAGTTGTGGACTAAGTTGAATAAGTTTTTAATGGTGTGCCTCAAAATTAATGAATTATTTAAGAGAGAAATGGCAACCTTTTGTATTTTTTATCTAGCCTCAATGCTTCAATGCATCTGGGAAATTGCATAGTGAAATTCTCCTGTCCTCCCAGGAGTGAGAATAAAGATGTAAAAGGCTGTGACATGGGAAAGGGGATCTCAATACTGCCTACAGAACATTGCTATGTCTCAGTTGAACACAGAAATATCAGACTGACAAGGATTGCCAGACTCAGGCTCCTTATCTAGTCCGAGGAAGGCTGACTGAGGTGCTTCTCTTGGCATCCCTGGCAACGACCTCCCTGATTTGAGTATCTCAGCTGCATGTCACTGTTAGCTGTGTAGTGAACTGACATGGAAATGGTCTGTGTTTCTCATGGCTCACTCAGATGAAAAACACTGTAGTGTAAGGCACCACTCATGTCACTCTAAGCAATGATAGAATTAGGGACCATATAAAGATTTTAGGTGACTGCCACAGCCCCTGGGCTCTAAGGAGTCATGGCTTGCTGTCACTTCTCGCTTGTGAACAAATCTAGAATAGCCACCCATGCAAAACACTAACAGTAGATGATTGCTGTTGTTTTGATATTATCCTCCAGAGAGAAGTCCTTCTGGGAGCGCATTTGGAAGTCAAGAAAATTTGAGATGGAGAAAGGATATGACTCACTGGCGTCAAAACACAGAAAAGCTTGACAAGTAACTCTGCCTTATCCTTATACATTAACAATGTCATGGTTCCCCTAAGATCTCAGGGTATCTCTCCCCATTGGTCAGTGGCAACAGTCCACTTGTACCTTGTGTGAGCAGATTTAGGTCCTCAGCTGGAACAGAGCTGGTTGTGTGCAAATGCCTTTCAGTCTGGCATTGCCTAACTCTCTGCTTTTCTACTTGCTTTTCCTTATTTAGTATTTTGAAATGAGTTTTAGAGACTAATACAATCCATTGCCTTCTTAAATCCCTGTAGTAAGCTGTAATTTAGAGAGAAGATCCATTATTAGTATTACAGATAGCATATATATCTCATGTCATATTTCCTTTATTCCATAAGAGCATTCTGGAGTTGTCAAAGCTCGCTTTCCTTTCTTGTCCTAATCCATCACTTTGATTGTTTTTCCACATGTGCTGTGCTTTTAGAAGCCACAAACCAGCCAGGTACTGTAGCACTGGTGTGCAGCTCTTATAAATTGCCATTTTGTACATACATGGACTCAATCATCACAGCACTATTTGTGATGCTTGGCAGAAGTTTTCAGTGTGTGTGTGCAACTGGTTGGAATGAGCTCTTTTTGCTTATTACACCCCTTCCCTTTAAGATTCCCTCTCTTGTTGTGGTTTCATCTGGACAGCTCAGGAGTTGTGTTCAGGCTTTGCTCTGCACGTTTTCTGTTTTCTCAAATTGCAACCTACAGTCTTCATCTTCCCAGCAAAAGAATTGTTCCTAATCCCAGGAAAGCAAACTCAGCCCAAGTGAACCTCTGAAGACACTGAGAAATGGGGTCCTCAGGGCCTGGACAGAGGGCAGGTCCAATTTCAGCCATGAAGACAGACTGCTGCCTCCTGAAGCTGAAAATACATCTTCACAGCTTCTAATTGCTTTGTCCAACCCAACCCTGTAATCTCTTGCTGTGTCAGGTAGTAACGTTTTGTCCAGGACTCTCATCCTGTTCAGGCACTGGGAAGGCCAAATAACCAGTGAACTACTGATAAAGTGATGTAGGTACAAATTTCTTCATGATTCAACTGTAGACCTCTGTGGACAGAGTTATACCGAATTAACATCTGGTCTGCAGGACCCATCAGTTCACTGTTGGCCCTTGGTCCCAGCTGTCTTTTTCTGCTGGAAGGACCTAACATACATGTTAAATCCCTGTGGAATACCCTGACGATCACAGGATGATCTCTCTCCCACAAAATACTGTTGTTGGGTGCTTCAGAGATGCTACTTCAAAGATACTGTTGGGTCTTTGTGCAGGGTGCTCATTTCACTGAAGTGGTTACCACTGAATTCCTGGGAACACCAGTGTGAGTGGATGTAGGAACTTAATCAGCCTTTCCAAGAAAGTGGGCGACTTGCTTTTAAGTGCAAATAGTTTTCTCAGAGAGGAAGATATTCTCCAAAAACTGCAATATAATGTAAAAGGACAAAGACCACATCTGCAGATGATGCACTCTGCACCAGAATCAGTCCTGCTGCCAGGATCAACAGTGCAGAAATACTAGCTCATGTAGCACCACCTTGTGTCCATAGCCTATAATGTAAAGCTGTATGTTTGTTCCTAGTTGTGTTGCTGCATGCCTTATGATGCTACTAAACCAGTTTTGAGCTGGACTTCGATGCTAAATTATTGTTGTGTTCCTGGGAGGATAATGAAGTGTCAAAAATAGTGTGATCCCTCCTGAGCATGATAAACATAAATTGTGTGCAAGTTGGTATATGTGAAAAACAGTTATTTTTTTCTTGTTCTGGATGTATTGAAATATCCTTGTAATGTTGACTAGTACTAAATGTGTGCATCATAACTGGGAATTTCCTGCTAATGAGAAAATATTTTTGACTGGGGAATATGGAGGTTTACTACTTAAACAAAATATAATTTTATTGCTTTCTTTTCTCTAATTAGATCAAGGGCAGAGATAGAACATGAGGCACTTATTGATGGAAATCTTGCAACGGAAGCAAATCTGATTATTTTGGATACATTAGAGATAGTTGTCCAGGTAAGGTGGTAAAAGAATAGCAGAGATGTTGTCAGAGCATTTGGATCACCTGGCCAATGAATAGTTTTAGGGCAAAAAAAAAGAATTTCCTGCCCTAAAACTTCCTTAGCTTAAATTCCAGAGCGTTGCCCTAGTCCAGCCAGCCCAGGTCTGCCTCAAGTCATCCAGGTCCAGGTCAGTCCCTTCTGCCTAACTGGCAAGGTGCAGCGATGCTTCCAGGCTCTTGACCTGGTCGCACACCCCAGCTGTGTCCTCGCTGCCTCCTGGGGAGCCTGGACACGAGCCCGTTTCCTCCTCTGCTTTCAGTGCGAATGAAGCGTGGACCCAGGCTGGAAGAAGGGAATCCCTACTTGGCAGATCGAGCCGCAGGGAGACCTGGGCCCCAGGGGACACGCTGTCTGCGTGTAGGGCAGGCACCCGCTTCATGTGTGAGGGGCTTTCTGAAGCAAGGGTGCCTTGTCTCTGCAGCGCACGCCCTTTTTGCCTCAGTTTGAGCAGTAGCAAGGAGGCACCGCTGCACTTCTCAGGTGAAGCTTGGCTGCCCTTGAAGTGACAGGTTGATCCTCTCCAGGGCTTAAGTGCAGCCAGGGTTTCACTCCAGCTCGTGACTTTTCCAGGACTCCCAGAGGGTTCACCTTGCGCCTGAGTAATCCACTGTAGTCTCCCTGTAACAGAACAAGGTCACAAAAGGCCGGAGCCTTATCAGGTGGACAGCACCATCATTCCACAGGTTTTAGAGCGTGTGATTCATTCAGGAACACCAGTGTTGCACAAGGCCAACTAAATTAACTGGATAATTTTCCAGTGCCAAAGGATTTTTTCAGGCGGTTACTATCTTTCCCTCTCTCTCAGCCAGGAAGTTTGTTTGTGCCTCTTGGTGACTCTTGGTTTACTTTTGACTGCAGACCGTTTCTGTGACGGAGTCCAAAGAAAGTATCCTCGGCGGGGTGCTGAAAGTGCTTCTGCACAGCATGGCCTGTAACCAAAGTGCACTTTATCTTCAACACTGCTTCGCTACACAGAGGGCTTTGGTTTCAAAGGTGAATTCTCTGCACATGCTATACTATATACTGAGCAGCAGTGATGGTCAGGGTTGTTTTCATTGCATTGAAGTCACTTCACCAAGCACTTATTATTTTGAACAGTATTAATTTTCAGGAAATGTGGTCTGGGAGCGGTTAAAACCTGACTAGTTTTCATGATCGATATCTGTATTTTTGTGCTTAATTTTGATGACTCTTTGCAAACTTGTGCGAGTTCCTGCTCGCCAGCTGTAAGCTGGCAAAGGCACCTCCCCTATAGGGAACACAAGGCACAGTTTGAATTAAGACTGCATGAATCTCAGTTAAAATGAATTTGTTTTACTGAGCTCATAATTTCAACCATTTTCCTGTTTCTGTGCTGGAAACAGACTTAAAATTTTAAACTTGATTTTATGGAACTGAGGTAAATCAGTCTAAGGGTGTAGGAGCAGGTTTGTGTGGGTGATGTAAAACAAATTAAATTCTAGTGCTGCCAGTGAGTTTGCTTTTGCCTCAGTGAAAATATGAAGTGATATAAATCAGCTCCCTTGAAACACAGGGGACTATATTTCCTCTAATGCTAATTTATGCTCATTCTGGGGGATCACCGAAATTTTTTTGTCTTGGTGTTTGTTCCTGTCCGTCCAGGCAGAAGTGCTTTTCTCATGTACTGTTCTTTTTCAGTTCCCTGAGCTGCTGTTTGAAGAAGAGACTGAGCAGTGTGCAGATCTGTGCCTGAGGCTCCTGAGACACTGTAGCAGCAGTATCAGCACAATACGGTCACATGCAAGTGCTTCTCTTTACCTTCTGATGAGGCAAAACTTTGAGATCGGGAACGTAAGTACTAGGTTATTACGTGTAAAATGGTTGGGGACTGCGGTGTGGAGCTCTGTGTATTCCTAGTTATTACGTGTAAAATGGTTGGGGACTTGGGGACTGCAGTGTGGAGCTCTGTGTATTCCTGCAGGAGAGCTTACCATCCAAATAAGCAGGGAAGGGAAGCACAAGTTAGTGACTTTGCCTTGCTCGTGATCTTGCTTTACCTCACATTGCTGCTTGGCAGCATGGCAGGAGTGTCCAGTCTCTGATGTCGGTATATTAGCTGTATGCCCAGAATTTCTTACCAGGCCCCTGCAGCAGATCTGGGAGAACCCACTTGTTCTGGGCTTAGGGCCGGGGCATTCTAACTAATGCATTAAGCACTTCAGTTTACGTAGCTCTTTGCCTATGCACAGTTGGAGAAGAGGCCTCTCACACATTCCCTTTCATTAAACAGACTTCTTAGCCTTCAGATGGCTTCAGGTGACACTCCCTGGCAATGGAGAGGGATTTAAAGCACAAGCAAATTAGTTTGCTAATTTACTGCGAACCATGGACTTTACAGGCAGCATAAGCATTCCGTGGGCCTTTCTGAACACTAGAATTTCAAAAGCAATATAACCTGTTAATGTTTAATGCCAAAAATAATGATAAATATTATGAGGCTTATCTCCACTCATTCTGTTGTTTCTGTAAATAAGTTGTTATCCACACACACACGCCCCCGCACACACTTTGACATTATTTACGTATTACTGGTAGTTACTGGTTTACCTTCTACTAAATGTAGAGTTAGAAAATAACCATTTATTTTATTGCTAATAAATTGAAGAACAGCTTGTTCTTTTTCTGTTTGTTTGTTTGTTTGTTTTTCTGGTAAGTAAAATATATAAAATTTAGATCTTTGATTAATTCTGACACTAATTCAGAGTTACTGTGGACCTAAAATGACAGTGTATAGTTTGCTCCCTGCTGACAATTCCTTAAAGCATTATTTTTCTTACAGGTCCAGGATCTTGTGTTCAACCTCCATATGATCCTTTCTGACACAGTTAAAATGAAGGAACACCAGGAAGATCCAGAAATGCTGATTGACCTTATGTACAGGTAGAGTTTATAACTGTTGCGCTGAAGGGACAGTAGATGTCAGTACTTCACATGCTGTTTGATCAGAGCTTAGTACTTGCTGCGTTTAGAGCCTGAAATACTGTATTGCTATGAACTTCAGTTACCTTCTTTTTATTAGCCATTATTTTACTTTGAACTTTAAGCCTCTTTTCATTGCTGGTGCTTGTCATGATTCACGTTTCACCCGAAGTCAAAAGGTCCACTTCTTTTTTGGATTTGGACTCAAATGCTACTCACTTGAGTCCTTATATAGCTTGCTTTTTGAGTAATTACACTGCAGTTCCCAGTCTCAGTGCTCAGGGACCAGTATGCACGGAGAGCAGTATTTCTCAGGCTATGTCTGTACCCTGAGCATCCTCTTATTCCACAGGCAAGGGCAGAAGCAACACAGCTATGATTGCTTGCAGCTGTGACCAGCCAGTCTTTGCAAAGCTACCTTGCAGTATCTGCATTCCTTGTTACTACCAAGGAGCTAATGTAGCCCTTACTCATGTTTGTTGTATTTGAAGGTAGTGTTGACAGGTTTCTTTGGCTTTTATCTGGCTTAACTCGGATAAAAGTAGTTTCCAATCCCCAGCAGTCTCTGACAGTCTTGTCCTCTACTTGAACAGAGATGTCTGTGCTTCCGCTGCTTGCATGAGGGAGGACTTAAGGATCTTCCAGGGCCTGATTGCGCCAAAGGCTCTTCAGTTTTGGTACATACAATGGTCACCATATGCAAATCTATAGAGTCACTTGGAATAACTTCCCATCTGTATAGTTTTCCATCTCATGTATTGCTGAATAGCCTGGAGCTGAGGATGGTTGATATTTAAGCAGAAGTAGCTAAATACTAATCACAGAGCTTTTCTTTTCCATTAGAATTGCAAAGGGCTATCAGAATTCCCCTGACCTGCGCCTGACCTGGTTACAGAACATGGCTGGGAAGCACTCGGAGAGAAGCAATCACGCTGAATCGGCCCAGTGCTTGGTCCACTCGGCAGCCTTGGTGGCCGAATATCTAAGCATGCTTGAAGACAGGAAATACCTCCCCGTAGGGTGTGTTACATTTCAGGTAGGAGTATGTCCTTTATCCTCCACAAAGTATTTTTTTTGGTTTTTTCATCTGCTGCTGAGATGCAGATTATTTCCGTGCAGCAACTGCTGCTGTGCCTATGTACGCAGCTTTTTTTTGGAAGAGCTGATTAAAACAACCTCAGAAAATCTTTATGTTTAAAAGCTGTCTTGGTTCCTCAGAATTGTTCTATCTGCAGACTGAATGGACCCAGTTTTTTTTGTTTTGCCATTTAAGTCATGTTTGCTAAGGCCTCATCTACTACCCTTTTTTCAGTCCAGATATTGTGTACTGGGTACAACTATGCTGCACTAACTGATGAGAATGGTTCCTGTGATTACTAACTTTAGGCTGGGAAAGACTGAACAGAGAAAACAGGCTTTGAACATGGTGGTGGTTCAAACCCATGAGCTTAAAATCAAGCATGTGTTGAATTGCCTTGCTGGATCAGAAAGAATGAGATTAAATGGATGTGAAAGCCACCTCTCAACATTTTAGAATTTGATTGAAAATCAGTTGGCTTTCAAAGTATTAAATGCTACTTAAATTGGTTGTAATCCTTCTGTCTAAATTATGTCTCCTTAGAACATATCTTCTAATGTTCTGGAAGAGTCAGCAGTTTCTGATGATGTCGTATCACCAGATGAAGAGGGTATCTGTTCTGGGAAGTACTTTACAGAAGCTGGTCTGGTGGGATTGCTGGAACAGGCTGCAGCGTCTTTCTCAATGGTAGAAGACTTTTATTTCTTTCTCTATCTCTTCAGCAATCTTATGCGACTGGACAGTGTAAAGCAAAATACTTATTTGAGACTGTATGGCTCTGTTGTAACCACTGAATTTGAATGGAGCGTTGGAAGTGTTAGCTGTTAAAGACAGCTCAGTTTGTACTCCCGAGTAAAGTGTGCAGTGAACCAGTGCTGGACACCAAGAGGTCTTTGGGCGTTTTAAGGTCTTTTCTTGAGCAGTGCATATTCTGAATTTCAGAACAGAAGAAAGGCTGTTATGTTTTACCTCCGATCAGGAAGAGAGTGGGCTGAAAGATTTGTTTGATAGAAGATGGGGAATTTACTTTAAGAGGAGCAATGCTACACTTAAGAAGTAGCAGTGTATCCACCAGTGAAAGCAAGTGAATTATGTCCCACAACACAATCTGAAGGTTCTGCTGGTGGTTTCTTTTTCAAGCAGCAGTAACTACAGAGTAGGGACTTAGAACCCCTTCGACTTAGAATGAAGCAGTGTCTGCCTGTAGTAGACTGGGTCCCCTGTGCAAGAGACATTCTAGAGCAGCTTCATAAAGTACATCTCTGGGAGTGCCAAAAGTGGACAGAGAAGTCCCCGCAGGGTGAAGTTGCACTAAACAGAATGACCTCTGTTGTTTATTTAAGCTTTCATATTTCATTCCTATAGATTTGGTTAGGATTCTGTTTTGTTATACTCCTGTGCATATATCCAAAACAACCCAAAATTGTTTATTTTAATAATCTCATTTACTAGTAGCAGTATAATGCTAATGCAGTAGGTTCTTGGTTCCATTGATAGTTGAGGACTATTCTGTTCACTTACATGTGTATTTTAAGAAGAGATACTGATTACATCACAGTGTATTTGAGTTTCTATGCCACGCTTTCATTTTTCAGTCTTACTATTTGAATGCTTTGGGCATGTATCATACTTGCTGTTGAATTGATGGAGCCATCTAATGGACATTATTTTGTAGGCTGGCATGTATGAAGCAGTTAATGAGGTTTACAAAGTCCTTATTCCTATTCATGAAGCTAACAGAGATGCCAAGAAGCTATCTACTATTCATGGTAAACTCCAAGAAGCATTCAGCAAAATTGTTCATCAGGTAATGATTTGAATCTTCAGCTGCAATGAGAATTGTGAAGAAATTTCAAATGCTCAGTGCTGCTAAAAACTACCCATCAAGGGGAAAAAACATTTAAAACAGATTGCATAAAAATGTGAAAATGATGATCCACAGTAAATGAAGGATCACTGACAGGATTGGTTCTCTCAGAACTCTTATTAGAAACACGAGAGAACAACGTCACTTAACAAATTTGAGCATAACTTCAGAAATTTCCAAGAGTTAAAAATTCTAATTATCTGTCAACTTAGTTGTTGTTTTAAAATGTTTTTTGCATGCTGTATTTCTGCTTAAAGAAAAATATTGATTTTTGCTTTGGCCTTGCAGATAACATTGAGAAGTGTTAGGGGTTTCTTCTTTGCATGTGGTGCATAAATTATTGAATCTGGATGGTGCAAAAGCCACCAGCTCAATTAAATGCTAAGCATTTTATGTGAGGTGTCGAAGTTATCAGCCCTGGCTAAGCCATCTGCTTCATAGGATCCAGCTGACCTGCAGCAGCTGAGGGTCTTGTGGTTGTGTGTGCTCTGGCATTGCCAGACTCCTGAGGTTAAATGAGCGATAGAGGACAATTATTTAATGTCTTTCTGGGCCAAAGAAGGCCATTGTGGATGCATGATGACATGTAATCATTGAGAGCATTTGAGGTTAATGATACCTTACATTGATGGTCGTGTTTTGACCTTTGAAACTTTTTTTTGGTTTCTGTGACATGCGCTTTTTACTTTTTATTACACAGAGTACTGGCTGGGAGGTAGGTAACTCCATTTTAGTTAGTAAAGAACACTAATAGATTTATCAGATGACTCACGCCAATGCTTGCCCACATGTGCTAGTTGTGGGTATTTCTGTTGCTGTCTGCTGTTAAAACTGAATTCATTAACCAAAGAAATACCAATAAACTGGTTGTGGTTTTAGTAGGAAATTCTTCATAAGAAGCTGTAGGTACTGCATGGATGCTGACGTGTTCCACTAATGAGGTTCTTTGGTGAATGAGCCACTGTATCATCACTAGTTTGTTTTTATAATTTGTTTATATTTCTTTTCATCAGCATTGACACAGAATATCATCTCTTCATACCATATTTTCACCCCACCCACAGGGGTCGATTTAAGCAATAATGCTCAGAGGTACTGAAAAGCAAAACTGTTTTATTGCATATGCAGACAATAGGAGACTTAATTCTGTTCATTTAATAACAGTTAATTTGTTATGTAGCTGTTTATCAGGCAGTAAAATAGCTCAGTTGTGATAACTGGAGTCAGTTTTGCTGCTCTCATTTTTGTAGAGGCTGTTTGCTCACATTTCTACAACATACGCCATGAGAACCACACATTTGGATTAAAAATAAACAAAGTAGTCTGCTTCCTCTGTACGTTGCACACAGCACTGTGAGTTTGATAAATCAGGCCCTACTCCAGTTGATACAGTTGGTATGTAAACTTTGGGAGTCTCAGAAGTCATTTTAAATGCTTGGTGAATACGGTGTTAGCTTATGCTTAGACTTGAGCTGTTCAGTTGATTTCTGCTTTTCTGTGACCCAACTCGTTCCAAGTTTCCAACACAGGAGAGCTTTGAATTCCACACTTCCTGAACTGGGGCCTAGGTGCTTTGCACTGTGTGACAGGAATAATTTGGGCTGATAATGTCTGAACTTGAGTTTTAATTCTGGCCTAACAAAAGATGAAATTTTGTAGCTTTAAAGTAACCCCTGACATTCCAGGGCTGGCCCTGTTAATCATTTGCTGATCAGTGTGAAAAGTCCCTGTAGTCATAGGAATAGATACATAGAAATGATACATATTCAGTATCCAACAAATATGAAGGCCTGTGAGCATCTGTTTTGATCAGTCTGCCCCTAAATCGACCCCTGAAGAAAATCCTGTCATTGGTTATGAATCTAACATCACTCAGTCATGTTTTATTGCATGGTAAAAGACACCCATGGTTTATGTTCATGTCTGTCATGGTGCTCTCTCATTGCCATACTTTTTCTGATCTTTGTGCTTTGTAGCTTTCGGATTTGTTGCATGAGTTTTTCTCCTTTTCCCTTATTTGTAAATGCTTTAATTGACTCTCACCCTTTTTTATTTTAAAGTTTATTTGCTGCCAATTTGCTGCTTGTTTGTTTTTTGGAATTTCCCTAATTAAATACTTTCTGTTTTCTCCTCTATCGCCCTGGTTGCTGACCCTCCTCCCCACTCTTACTATTGTCTGTTGTGGTAAGTTCCTACTTGTGGATTTTTTTTATTTTATTTTTTTTTACTTTCCTCTTCCCCTCTCCCCTCTTTTGTTTTATTCCGTGGAAGCCCCAATTTCATTTTACCAAAGAGCTATGCCAACAGCAGGATTTACCCCTTGGGCCACAGGGAAAGCAGTATTGCCAGATATTGAAGTATCCTGAGTCAAGCATCAGTACCTTTGTGAGACATGCTTAAACTTTCCAGGTTGTGGATTTTTCTGTTTTTCCATTTGTTTGCTAAATAAATTCTACATTCTTTTCATTTACTTTCCCATTGAGAAAGTTTCTGTGAAAAGTCTTTTCATGCACAAGAATTTAAAAATACTCTTTTTAGTATGCAAGGTGAGGTTGCCATCTGACAAGGGGATTCCAGGAGCTGGTACTTAATGAAAAAAAAAATCAATATTGGAAGACTTGCAATAGTTGGCAACACTGCAAAATGACCTTGAATTAAAATCGAGCAAGAAAGTACAGTGCTCAGTTTAGTAAAGAAGGTTGGGTTTTGCATTCTGCACATTGGGTACGAAGTGTGTATATATGTATATATTTTACTCATACATGCTTTGGGCGGATTCTGCCTTCAGGCAGTGACACTACTACATTGGTCTTAATGGAGTAAACAGATGATCATTTGTGTCTAATTATTCAAATCTTGTTGGCAAAGCTTTTTGTGTGCGTGTAAGTGATAACTCTAAAACTTTATTCCCAGCAATTTTGAAAGGTATTTACCATGCATAATAACAAATCATGAACCTTCATAAATCATGGTGGCTGCAATCTGCTCTGCCAGTTCTGTGATGGCTATTCAGTGTTCACCTTCATTCTCTTCTCCTCCCAAAGACCTATTATTTTTCATAAAAATAATAGGATGTAAAATGCTTTTTAATCATTTCTCCCTCATATCTGCATTTTTAGCTCTTTTCAGAAACAAGACCATGGAGTATTTTTAAGTTACTTGTTTTCAGTACCGTGATTATGGAGACCTTGCTATTGGCTAAATTTCAAAGGAAAAATTCTAGGAAGGATTGCAGAGCCATCCCATATTCTTAACTGCAGGCAAGAAACTGAACTTTCCTAATCCAGGGGCTCACAGCTACTGAATGAGCACGGGGAGCAGAGAGTAGCCAGGAGGTGCGTGCAGGAACGTGCTTCCAGCTCCTCCTTTCCAGTTGCAGACCCCAGCTGTGGCTGCAGGCCTGAAAATTGCATGTGTGAAGGGATATACTGGCCAGAGCCACTTCCCTGTGCAGGAACAGAGCAGCGGGAAGGCTGGCAGGCAAGAACAGTGCCAATAGTCACTGCCTGTGGACCAGAGGTGCCCAGGACTGGTGTTGTATCTCCTCACACACAACATCTACACTGCAGCTGGCAAGATCAGCACTCCTGTCACGGTAGGAGCTAACCAGTGCTCCTCGCTGCAGCCTTTTCTCCCTGCCATCATTATGATAACTGATTTTCAGCAGCTGGATTTATCAGGAAAAGCCAGTGTAACTGGGCTTTGTGGTGACAAAACAAGCACATGTGCTGGGACACTAGGTTCGTCAGTATCCCCTGGTGCCACTGCTCCAGGGACTTCCCAGTGCACCATTGCTCTTGCTTTTGTAAATACTACCAGAAATCTATTAATTGATGCTGATGAAAAGACATTTTCTCCTTCCCTCATTGTTATTTTTACAGCAACGTAAATTTACACTGCTCTTAACAAATAGCTGTGTAAATGACCCACGTGGCAGGTGTTCACCTTTAAGGGACTGGATCCTCCCAACACTTCTTACACTGAAATTTCAGGACGTGTCTCCTCCCTCATGGCTGGCAGGAGTTGACACGGTATGGAACAACCACACTTGCTTTCTCTGTGCCCTCAACAAGCCAAGACCTGGAGAGCCCACAGTTACCTTTATGCCTCTTCCCCTGAGAATTTAACCAAATGAGACCTTTTTTCTTGCAGCTGAAATGCATATCGAGCCCTTGAGCAGATTTTTCTCTCTCTTTTTTTTTTTAATCCCAACTGCTGATGCAGCGCTCTCTCCTAACCCTGGGCAGCCGTAGCTCTTTGTGTCGCGTGCCAGCATTGCCCTTGAAGGGCATCCTGCAGGAGCAAGGGCATCTCAGACAGATGGGGCCTGTGGAGCTCCGTTGCTTCCATTTCTTGGGAGTTACTCACTGGAGCTGTGTTTGGCATCGATAGTCACAAATGTTTTTTAATACTTCATCTTGCCATCTGGGCAGTGGGGTGAAGGGGATGATTCCTTCTCGGTTGCCAAGTAGGAGAGAGGGGGATGACCCAGTTCTGTTGAATAAAAGACCCTGCCTTTCCAGGAGAGTAGACGAAGCCTGCAAGTCATGTGGAAGCCTGACCTAGACTGCCTAGCCTTGGCAATATGGCCAAGTAGGAGGAGAAAAGTGCATGAATTGAGAGCAGCCATGCAGTGTCCAACACCGAGGGCTCCCTGTGCCCATGGGTCAGAGGCAGAATCCCACCAGCATCCCTGTGGAGCAAGCCCAGCCCCAGAACCAGGCTGGGGGAGATGCTTTGCTCCCCACACGGCAGTTCCTCCTGCGCAGGATGCACTGCTACCTTGGAAGGTGCCTTTGAGAAATGCCAAGGAGGGAGCACTGGCCTCCCTGGCTCCTGCCAGTCGCATTGGAATTAAATGGAGGGAAAAATGCACAGCTGGAAATGCTGTGGGAGTTGAAGGAATTTAGCATGGGTAATAATCGTCAAAAATGTGACTTTAAAAGGATAATGATAAGTAAAATAAGGGCTCAGCAGCCCGGTGATTTCTCTGTGGGTTTGGGTAAATGGGACCTCAGAAAGTTGCAGAGCCCAAGGAAGTAGCTGCCAAGCATTGCCAGGTAATGCTGCCATTAGAACAGTAACAGCTTCCCAGCTGGGATTCGCATCCCCGGGAGCTGCAGTGCATCTGGGAAAGGCTCCGTGTGGCGTGATGAAAATCCAGTTGTTCGTGCTGGCAGGTGGAGCTGGTTCAAATCACCTCTGTGGAGGCGGGATGGGTGCCAAGGCGGCCTGGAGTCCCGAGCATCACGAGCACGAGGTCAAGGAGATGAGCAAAGCCCTGGGAGAATCCGCATCCTCTTAAATGTGGGCATGTGGCTCTGCTCTTGCTGGGGTGGAGCCAGTGAATTCATGTCCAAAGCAAAAGAAAATAATGTTCCTCTGAAGCTAGAGCATGTTTGAACTACCAAAAAACTTATTAGAAGAAAAAAATGCACCAGAATCATTAGCGTGATGAGAACATTTCTCCTCAGCTCTTTGAACATGACCCTCCAGCTGGTTGCTTTTCACTGACGTGTTTCTTTTTATTTTAATTTGGTTTATTCATCCTCTTCGCTTTCCATAGATCATGTTCACCGTCACCACAAAAGGTTAGTTTTGTCACAGCAAACTGCTGAAAAAAAAATTCAGACTTGGCAGTCAGGACATCTGTAGGTGCTATTTGAAACCAGATACTAACTCAGCTCAGAAACTTTGCACATTACATGCTACATCACATTTCCCCATGAGAGTAAAGGTGAACATTTTAGAGTTTCTTGCTTTAAAAAAAAAAGTAGTCTTTCTGGTTTATGCATGCAACATGAGTTGTTCTAGCCTTTAACAAAATCAAAGTTGATTTGTTTTTTAAGGTGTTTTATTTTCTGTCTCTTTTTAATCAGATTTTCTTTATCACTTTTCCAGCAAAAATCTTTCTCTACTTTTGTTGCATTTCTGGGCCAAATTCACCACTGGCTCTAACAGAAGCAGCTCCACGATACACTGGACTGCATCTGCTTTCCCCAGGAGTGACTTTGGCCCTCAATTTCACAAATTAGTTACTAGAGACGACCTTAATGCCTTTCAATCAACATGCTATTTAAAAAGCACGTGTGTGTGTGTGTAAGTGTGTGTGTTAATTGGCTGTTGACCTAGGCCCAATCCTGCAATTACCTGAAGTGGGTAATTTGGGGTGTAATTTGCATGCAATGTTCTGCATGGGGGCTGCAGCCTATGGAGGCTGTCAGCAGCTTTGGTGCCCAACACCGTGGCCTTGGGCCAGCCTGAGGGGTCTCCACATGGAATTTGGGGAGCCTGAACTGTTTACATAAGTGAAGGAACTTGCCTTTAACTGGTCCTCAGAGACATCCAGTGCGCTCAGGCTCCTCCTGGGGTGGGAAATCTTATTGCAAGGCTGGGCTAAAGGTCATATTGATCCATATGATTTTATGTTAATTTATAGTTTCAGTGTGGTGTTTGCTGCTAAACGCATTCATGCTGAGTTCCAGGTGTGTTTTTCTTTTCCTCCTTTCTTTCTTTCCTTTTTAGTTTTTTAAAATTCTTCTTAATTTTGCCTAAATTTAGGAGCGTATCTGCAGACGTGCTTGGAGTGTGCATGTCTCCACCCTGAGATAACGTTTCATTTCTCCAAACTAGGATGGAAAGAGGATGTTTGGCACCTATTTCCGGGTTGGGTTTTATGGAACTAAATTTGGAGACCTGGATGAGCAAGAATTTGTTTACAAGGAACCTGCAATAACAAAGTTAGCTGAAATTTCCCACAGGCTCGAGGTGAGATTTATTGTGGCCAATCTCAAATTCTCTGTCTCTGAATTGCAATTTAAATAGTTTCCATTAGTTGTATAAGAGCTTTGCCCCCATATTTTGCGTCATTTTGTTTCCTTGGCATCTAGCGCCTCCAATCCAAGAAACTAGGGGCCTGTTAAGATGCCTGAATTTCACAGCCTGCAAAGGGAGCCCCATGAAATCTCTCTCAAGTTTATTTTGGCTGTGCGCAGGCACAGGCAGCTCTGATGGATCTAGCTGGGCTGGGGCGAGGTTTTGGGTACCATCCATGGGCCATCTGTTGACTGTTAGTCCTGCGTGGTTTTGGCCAAATAGCACGTGCCACGCGCTGCCCTTGCACTGTCTGGGGGACAGCATGGGTCTGAGCCTCTTCCCAGGAGGCAGGATGATGGATGAGCCATAAACTGAGGGAGAGGAAGAGCATCTAGCTGCAAGGCTCTGCGTCACGCCGGCTGCCTGCTCCCAGGGCCAGAGAGCAGAATCAGCCCTGTTTTATTTACTATAAGGGACAGGGTCATGTCAGAGCCCGATGTCGCACTGCTGCTGTTGCAACCGTTCAGTTGCTGTCACATTGCACTGAAAGCAGCAGAGTTATTCGAGGTTTAAGCACATGAAATGGAGCTCAGACCCCGGCCATTCATTCTGCCCAGCAAAGCTGGGCTCTAATGCAGCACCTGATTCCCGAGCAGAGCCTGCTTTGACTGTAGTTTTCAGCTGAGCTCACAGGCACACAGAGCACTCAAATGACCAGTTCAAACCATACAGTATCTGTGTGTGCAGTTGGAAGGCTCCCGAGTTCTCCCAGCTTCCAGGGTTTTAGGTTTGTTTTTTTTCCCCCTGTTGCCCCTGGAATGCAATTGATTTAATTCTCCTAAGTTCAGCAGATCACATTCAGCCTTGGTGCAGCTACTATTGAAGGCATTTGTAGCTTCTCCTCCCCTGAATATGCCTTTGTCTCTCTAACCCACATCTCTGAATGCTGCATATGATGCTTCCTTTCCATATGTTTACTCTTAATTGTAGGGATTTTATGGAGAACGGTTTGGTGAAGATGTACTTGAAGTGATTAAGGACTCGAACCCTGTGGACAAATGTAAACTAGATCCTAACAAGGTAAGGACACAAAGCACGGAGTTTGAATGAGAACTGGTCCTAAATATGGGAAAGTATAAAGGGTCAAATGCTGCCCGGAATTTCCCCAAGTATGCAGTGAAATCCATCTTCAGAGCATCTTGTGGCTGCTCGAGGAGCAAGCTGGGGGAAATGCTTCCAGCAGAGCAATGGAGAATTAATGGTTTCACGTCCTGCCCCAAGCTTTGAACCCTTTAGAGCTTGGTGGGAAGACCCAAAAGGTTAGCACAGTGTCAGGCTGTATTTGCCTTTCCATGTAATCTCTCCTAAATGCAAGGAGGGAAGGGAGTTTTTCCATTCTCTGGCCTTTGACTTATTTGCAGCTGTAGCAGTTTGTCCTTCTTGTGCCAGATACTTCAAGTATAGCAAAAATAATAGGAACACGTCTCAGAAATGAAACTTCAGATGTGGGCAAGGCATTATCTGCAAAGAAAGGAAGGAGACACCTCATGTGAATAATATGAGAAAAGTAGGGCAGTGTGCTATATTTTTTTCAAGTCCTGAAGCCACAGAAGCCACCAGGGCCCTAGACATCCCCACATGAGTACGATTCCTCCAAGTAAAAACAACCAGCAGTCCTAGTTCTTCAAGGGGTGTTTTGAGAAGTAAAAGAGTTGAAAATGAACTAGGTTATTGCATTACTAAAAGCAGGGAAATGAGCTCTTCTCAATATGGCCTTGTGTGGCACTGCGCTTCGTTGTCTGCATGCTTGGGTTCTTTCTTTCCTCCAGGCCTACATTCAGATAACCTACGTGGAGCCGTACTTCGACACGTATGAGATGAAGGACAGGATAACTTACTTCGACAAAAACTACAATTTGCGGCGGTTCATGTATTGCACCCCCTTCACGCTGGACGGCCGCGCTCACGGGGAGCTGCACGAGCAGTTCAAGCGCAAAACGATCCTGACCACGTCCCACGCTTTCCCTTACATTAAAACCAGGATAAATGTCATTCACAAAGAGGAGGTGAGGCCTGTGTTCTCAGCACAGCAGAGATCCCCAGTGGTGTCCTGTGTGTGAAGGGAAATATTTTAAGACTAAATGAAGTCAATTTTGCAGAAACTCATGCATAACATACCCCACAGAGCAGGCCAGGCTATGCATGTAGGTTTTTGCCTCAGCTATGTCCTTTCACACTGTCACATGGGCACAGATACACTCTCCTGACCACTCCATAGTTCACCCTTCTCTCCCTTTTAAGGGTGCATGACTTCTGCAAAGAGCCAGAGCAGACAAGTGCTGTGTTCAGCTGCTCTGGCTGGTCACAGCAGGGTCTGTGCTTCTGGCCCCGGGTTTTTAAAAATAGCTCATTGGGCTTTCCCTATTCCCATCCAATTTGAATTAAAAGCAGACCAATTCAAAATGAAATGATTAAAAAAAAAATGTCCACTCGGAAGCAGTCGCAAAGACTCTGATCACCAAGATGTATAAACACATTTAAAAATCACAATCTACTTAATGGTCCTAAATAAGGAGAATGCAGAGGTTCGAGAGTACTTATTTTAATGTTGTTTTCCAAGTGCTTTTGAAAGGCTATTTCTGATCGATGGTTTAAATGATAACAAGAATCCTGTGTTCTGGCTACTTGAATAGATCATTTTGACACCCATTGAAGTTGCCATAGAGGACATGCAGAAGAAAACACAGGAATTGGCTTTTGCAACTCACCAAGACCCTGCAGATCCAAAGATGCTGCAGATGGTGCTGCAAGGATCAGTAGGTACCACAGTAAACCAGGTGAGAAATGTTTTCCAAGTTGGTCGCATAACTCTGTGCCTTATTTTTTAAATGGCCTTTTTTCTTTCCTTTGTTTTTTTTTTTCACTCAGTCTGTGGGATGTGTTTAAAGTCATTTTGCAGTCCTGAAAATGTCTAGGAAGTTCTAGGAAGATCTTCCTAGATCTAGGAAGTGGCTGAGTGGAGATCACCCTTCTTCCTCAATTCCCTGCCTTTCCAGGCATTTGCAGGCATTTCTGCTTGCTTTTCCTCCTCTCTTAAAAAAAATAAATAAATAAAGTTTTATTACTTTCCCTTTGGTTAGCCAGGCTCTGGTGGGTGGAAGTGGGATTGTGTTCTGCTGTGGTTTATGAACAAAATGGAAAGCAAAAACATTGAATGGAGAAAAATTGAGGAAAAACTGAGGGAAGATGTGTAGGTGTAAACCTGTACTAATGCATGAGCTGGAAAAAACACAGGTTGAGTTTCAAATTCTGGACTGAATTTGCAGTGCTTCCATATTTCCCTGCTTCTGCTTGCTTTGTCTAAACTTTTTTTTATTTGACAGTTGAGCAGAATTTGTTAAGGATTGTTATACAAGAAAATATATGTAGAGTCTGCACATTTTCTCCCACTGCTTTCCAGAAGCAGAGTTATATTTTAAAAAGAACATTAAAGGCATTTATTTGCTGTGATCTTTGGTGATTTATGCTAGATTTAGTAACTGAATTTCCTTAAGGCACATTCTGTAAAGAAATGTTGCCATTTATGAATATTTCTATATGCAAGAAATTTCTCTAGTGAATGGATATGACAGTTCAGAGAAACTTACTCTTTTCTCTTGTGCTCCTAAAGGGACCATTAGAAGTTGCTCAAGTTTTCTTGTCTGAAATACCCAATGATCCAAAGCTCTTCAGACATCATAACAAACTGCGGCTCTGTTTCAAAGACTTCACCAAAAGGTACAGAGGGTTTTTTCCATGTTGCCTTCCAGATGCATTATTGCTGCCACATCAAACGGAATCATTTACGGTAGTGCAAGGGTGTATCCAGACAGGAATTTTGATATTGTAATAGTATTTGCTACTTTCTTCTAACCAATTTTTGTATACAGCTGTATTCTTCAGCTAAGCAGTTGGTTCCCTGTGTCTGTGGTGCTGCTGGTCCCTGCTAAAGCCAGATCGAGGGGCTGAACTTGTCTGTGCTGTTTTATCAGGAATGAATTAGTGATGGCAGTTCAGTTGTGAACAAGTGTTCCCATTTCAGAACTATCCACGCTGGCACAAATGAACTCATGGCTTGGCAGGGTCAGGAGAAACTATTGAATTGGCCAGGAGACTTAATTTCTGCCTGAAGTGAATTTCTCCGAGCCGAGTGGAAGCATCTTGGCAGAGTTCTCTCAAGAAATGTTTTGGCTGCTGTACTTTCCTCCTGAGTAATGCAAATTGCAATCTCAATCTAGCTGCTCTTGCAAGCACTAAGTAATTAAAAATAATAATTGAAATAAAACCGTTCCAAGCAAACATCCAGTGGCAACATAGATATTCTATACAGAAATTAGCATTGATGTTACAGTTGTTTTCATACCCTTGTTTAAATTATATCCTCCAAATAGAAGAGCTGCTGATGAGCATCTCATAGTCTGCTATTTATTAATCTTTTCCTGAGGAGAGCAATAATTTATTTGTCTTTAAATCCCCTTCTAGAAATGGCTATGTAGAGATAAGCTTTTCATTTCTCTTCAGGGAGAATAAATGTAATTGGAGAGTAAAATTAAAATGAAAAATGAATTGCCAGTCTAGAAGTAAGATGGAATTTGGAGATGTGGCACCTTCTCCTTTTCCCATTTAGACCTACCAGTTAAGCTGAGTCCTTATTACCCAAAGGACAAGATAGAGAAGGGTATTACATGTCAGCCCAGAAGAACAAGAGGAAAGTTTTTGTGCTATTAAGTTAACAACTCCCACAGTGAGAAGGGTCCTTCTTTATGGACCCAGATTTCACAGACTTTTGTTTTTCAGATGTGAAGATGCTCTACGCAAGAATAAGAGCCTGATTGGTCCAGACCAAAAGGAGTATCAGCGAGAACTCGAAAGGAATTATCACCGGTTAAAGGAAGCTCTCCAACCTCTGATAAATAGGAAGATCCCGCAGTTATATAAGGCAGTGCTGCCAGTCGCTTGCCACAGGTGGATATTTGATTTTACTCCTTCAGCAGAGATAAAGAGGGTGTAAAATTGATTGGTCTGATCTTCTTGGTGAACCTGTGGAATATGCTGACTTTTATTTAATTGCGGATGGATCTTTTGGATGGGTCCATCTCTTTCCCCATCTGTCCTGGGCTCAGGGCACATCCCCTTCCCAGCAGTTATGGTAGGTGCTGTTTTGCATGTCCCTTGAGTTTCTGATCTATGAGAAGATTTTTTTTTTCTTTTTGCACCTCATTCTTTTTAATCTCAAAACCATCCTCAAGGTAGCAGGACTGACACTTTATTCCCAGAGGAACTGGCATGAGAAACTCCAGGGCAGATAGGGTGGCAATGGCAGAAAAACAGTTGTTGTTTTGCGTGTTAGAAGACGTGTGAGTTGTAGTCCAAGCTTTTCTGTTCCTTTGCAGAGAGACCCAACGTAAAATCCACTCTGTGGCTGTATGAAGCAAGTCAGAGTCCTGGACCCTGTTAGTTTGTGGTGACAAACTGTGACTGAGCAGGGGACGCTTCATGCATTGTTTCTAACAAGGTCCCTCCCTGCATTTACAGTAGAATGGGCCCAGTCATATATGCATTTGGCTGACTACATCTAAGGTCCTAAGAAAAAGAAAAGTAATATCCTCATTTTCCAGTGCCTACATTCCTTATTGGAAAAATAGAACTGTTGGCAGCTCCTTAGTGATATTTTGTCGTTATTTGCAATTTGGGTGCCTGCTCTGGCTCCCAAGCAGGGAGAGGAGCACCTCTCAGCAGCAGATGCTCTCCCTGTAATCCTTGACTTTCACCACTGAAAAGGGCCCTGTCGTGTCCCCTTCAGCAAGGCCGGCTAACCCAGTCTTGCCAAGGCTGCACCAATATCTCAGTCTCAACCCAAGTGAGCAGGGGGGACATTTTGGAAAGGATAAGGACCCTGAGCAGGGTATGGACGGTGCTTTTAACTGCAGATTTATGCAAATGTTGATTTCTGCCCATATCTGTGCAGTTGATTTACAAGAATACAGCCCTGGATTTGAGCATTTCCTCATGAAAGGGTTGTTCAGAGGTAAAGAAGAGTGGGAGTGATCAAAACAGTCATGAAAAGAGAAATTCATCAAAAATAAACTGTAAAAGCAAGACACAGAGCTGGATGAAGAAGGAAAAGCGTTCCCAGCTCACGCTGAAGCACTTGGCAATGTGTCTATAGCAGAATTTTGTTTATTTTTCACTGCAGAAAGGTGCCCATCCTCATTACCCAAGTTAATGACTTGAAGGTTGCCCCGGTCAATGGTGCCGTTTGCTAGAGCTCCTGGAGCTGCTTTTCCTTCCTTGGGAGGAGCCATGTGCTTTCCTGCCCACCTTCCATGGGCTCCCTGCAATTGCCATGGGTCCTTTTGTGGTCATTATTTTCTGATTCTGTGAAGTTCATCCTGTGCAGAGTATATAATGCAGGTATTTCATGCAAAGTTCACTGAGAGATTTTTTTTTGAAGGGTTTCAATAAGTAGTGCAGGTAGTTTGTGGTGCTTTTCTACATATTCATGTATTAAACCTTCTCTGAGCTTCCAGGGCTGTAACCATGAACAGTTAAATGATTCCAGATAGAGACACAAAGCAAATTCATTTTAAAAAGCAATGAATTCATGTCAATGGACTTAATTTTTGTAGTAGCCAGCTGTAGAAATATTGGAAATCATGTACAGAGTCATTCATCTTAAAGGGCTTCTCATTTCATCGTGGAAAATATGAGCTCATCACCGTATTTTTTCTCCCTCAGAGACTCCTTTGTTATCAGCGCTGGGAATCAAAGAAGTTTTATTATGAAATAAAACTTGGACTTCATCCTGGACATCCCACACCTCTTCCTCCATCAAAGTGTTCAGTGGCCAAAAATCATTCTGAATTGTCAAATATAGACTTATCAATGTTTGAAAAAAATCATGGCAGTGGTATCCAGAGTATTGGTGATTGATAAGCTGTAAACTTACCTGTTTTTAAGGCATTTTTATGACTCAAAGGTACACTAAAAGCATTTACCTTTATTTATAGCATTACCTAATGTTAAATTTATTTACTTTCAGTTCATATATTTAATTTATATTAGGACCATATGCAAAATGCATTTTTGAAGTTTTTAATGTAGTGATGGTTATTTTGATGGTACTATTAAATATGTGAATGTTTACACTTTAATTCCCCGTGCATTCGACTTCAGAGCTTGCCATCCTTGGGGGGAAAAGGTTCAGAGTAAGGTAAGTCTTACAGTAATGCTTCTTAACCAAATGGTAACTTTTTACTGTGTGCTTTTCATTTTTCTTTTAATTCCGAATAGCAATTGCTGAAAAAAAAAAAAAGTAATTCTGTTTATTGTCATCAGATCAGTCGGGACCTACCTCCTTGTTACCACTTTTACCTCGTTTAGTGAAGCAGAGTTTCAGCATGGCTCCTGTGTGTACACAGTGTTATATACCAACTAGGAAGTTCAAAGCCAGCACAGTAACGTCATCAGATTTCAAATGCACAGTGCATGTTACCAGTGTACGTGCAGCTAATCTACTTTGTAGGGCCTCTTTCAATTTAGAAAAGAATTCCATGGGGAAAAAGTACAAACAAAAATGACAAAAAGATTTAATGAAGCTAAAGCTTCCATAGCAAACATTCTTTACATTCTTATGTCAGAAAAATCTGCTTCAAAACAATTACTTTAGTGGCTTTCAGGAAACATCAGGATCGGAACTGACTACGCACCTCCTACATTAAATCCCTTTTATTTCTTACCTCTGAATTGAACAAGGCAGCTTGGAAAAAGGGGTATGTGATTAAACACAAGCTTCTCTTACATACATGGGCATTGTGTGTATATATAGGTATGTGCGTGTATATATACATACACACAAATATATATATTTTCTATAGTTTGTGTATGGGTATATACAACAAATAGGAGTTTTTAAGGCTGCAGTTTTAGGTATCCATCCAGCCCGCGGCGGGGCCCACGTGGCACCCACAGGGTGGTGCCAACGTCGGTTTGGGGAGGAGAGCCCCATCCTGCAACGTTTCGCTCCCGGTGCTGCTTTGGTGACCCCAGGACAGCCCTTGTGCAAAGGGGCAGTGCTGTTCCTGCAAACACCCTTGTTACTGAGCTGGCGCTTTAGCAGGGCTCATGACGGGGAGCCTGGCAAGGAATATCTTGGGAAAACTGCTCTGCTAACCTCATCTTTTTTTTGTGTGTGCCCAGTTTCAAAACTGGAGGTGTTAACAAGGCCTTGAAAGCGGTACAGGAGTCCTGGACACTTGGCAAGGAAAATGATTGCAGCAGAGGGAGGGCCTGGTTTGCAAATGTTTATATCGAGACCTGCAAAATACTTAAGAATTAACAAGGAGAAAAAAAAAAAAGCATAGAAGAATGAAACAAATGACAGTAGTCCTTGTACACCCCCGTTCATCTGTGAAAGGGTCTATTTCCACCTACATCTTTTGTCACGTGCAGCCCCGTGCCGTGCAGCGCCACACAAGCTCCCCTGCACACCCAGTTCGGGTAAGGCAGGGTGCACCAGGCTAGGGCAAGTCTCCAAACCCCCCGTATTCACTTCTCGTATCACACTCGGGCAGCTTTTTTTTCCACGTGGGATATTCTGACTGCTCGGATTCTGTGCTTGAACACTTGGAAAGAAAGGGTTTCTCTAAAGTCATGTAACGTGATGGAAGGAGGATGGCTATATCGTCTGTCGATGACACTCTAACCACTGTTTTGTTGTATGTAACATCCTCTTGTTTCCATGGAGCATTTCACGTTCCTACAGTTGAATGAAAAACCTAAGTCCTGGGTTGACTTCGGAAGAATAAATTTTTATTTGCAGGCTGAAATTGAGCAAATCCCATACTGCAGGCAGCAGTAAAAATAGCATTCTGTAACTTGATTTGGCTGTCCTTCCAAGGTAAGATTACAGTTATTTTTTGGAAGATAATATCTTGGTTTAGACTACAAATTTATTTTGGTGGCAGTGCTGTGCCAATAGAAGGGTCTCAGTGCATTTGAAATAAATACAATATTTTTTTTCTCTGCAAAACATATGTTAGGAATCCATTCAGCACAAGTATAGAAGTAGCTCTAAATTTAGTCCAGCCTTTTTTACGTTGTTTTTTATTGACATTACAATCTTTCTACCCTAAAGCACATTGTATTCATAATCATGAGCTGAGATGTTCAGCAAGAGTGAGGGCTATACAGAAATCAGAGGTCAACTACTGCATTATAGTAGAAGATGGTCTATAAAAAGAGTACGGTAAACACGGTGTAAACTTTTAGCACTTTCTTCTTTAAATATAGGTTAATTTGTAATCTAAAAATTTAAATACATCCTGAAAAATGGGTGGCATATTCACATCTTGCATATCTTTCGTAAACTGTGTTTAACAGCAATTCAAGTCATTCCATCCATACTATGAAAAGAAATAATCATCCTCTTTTGTAACAGTTTTAAAGATGTCAGTTGTTCACTGTCTGCAAGTTATAGAATGCTCCTTAAATTTTTAATTTCTAACACATAAGCTAGGATTTTAATCTGTAATATTTAATGGCAAACACTGCACTCATTTTTATAATAATCTATTAGTTTCCCTTTCCTCTTGCCTCCAACCCTTACTTTAACCATCAAATCCTCTTCAAGTACAGTATGTTCCTTTTTTTGGTCAGCCATTTAACTGTACAAGAACTTGTTTGAAAACTTCAACTTTTCTATCATTCTCACATCCAAATTTCTCTAAAATATGCAACTCCCAACCATTTTTTAACTATGCCCAACCGTTTTTACTTCCAGCTTTTTTTCTCTCCAAACACAAAAGTCTGATCTAGTCATCTCAGACATTTAGTGCGTATCATAAAATTTTTTATTTCATATATACATTCTTAACAAAGCATCAAGCCAAATGCTTTCATTTTCCCACATTTCAGTGAGTTCTAAATACAAGTTAACTGTTATAAGATCACCACTAAATTCCAAATCCACCCAAACAGATATGCAAAGTAGAGGGCTTTACTCTTAGAAGTACAAAATATTTTAATTACACTACAGGCTCCCCCCTGTTTGGGAGTATTAGTCACATCTATTTACACTTTGTCCATTTAACACCTAGTCAACAAGCTGTAAATTTGACCATCCAAACATTGCTGTTAAGTTCAATTCCTCCCAACACACTAAACCAGGTTACAAGACCCTTTTCTTGTGCTTTTGAGTTGCACTGAGCACTACAGAACTGGGTAAGGAGAATAGCATCAGTCAACCATGTAGATTAACCAAAGACTAGATATGAAGTATTACTTCCCAAGTTACAAAAATACACAACTTCTGGATGAAATTCGCTAGTTAATATACATTTACTCCAGAATAAGAATACAAATAACTTTTATATATAAAAAAGCTAATAATACAAGAGGCATGTCTGAGAACTAGAGTTGTGTTAAAACCACTACTGTGTATCATCGGCCTCGGCGTCATTTAGGATCTATACAAATTTGTATTTCTAAAAGGTAATATCACTATTATGCAGCATAAGAGTTATTATGTGAGTTAAAGTTCTATGACATGGTTTGTTAATTTAAGTTGAGCCACTTAACACCGAACAAAAAGACCAGGAACATTATGGTCCAGTAGCTTCAAAAACAAACAGCCGTTTCTTCAACGTAGTCTTGATGCAAATCAGACCAATAGGTATATGCTAATCCCTAATATTTACAGTCAAAATACAGTATCACTCTACCATTTTCTTATAAAACAGCAGGTAAGGAGTTGATGTAGATGATGATGTTGGAGAAAGAGAATTCAGAAAGTCTTTTTCTTCTGTAACCTTCACTTCAGAATCATCAAAAAGCAGCCACTTTCCTTCGTACTCTTTCAGGCTCTGCAGTACATACAAAGCTTTGTTTTCTAGTCCACTGAAAGCAACACCATTTTGATCGCTGTGTTCTGAACTGAATTCCACATTTCCATTTGTACTGCTAGACTCAGAATTTCTGTTTTCACTAACTATATTGAGAAACTTGTCAGGATTAGCTGGTTTGTTATTGTACAGGTCACAGTCAGGCTTGCTCTTCTGTCCCCCAAGAAGTCCAACAGCTTCCATGTTCTTTTTATTCAAAACTTTACCAGGCTGTGCATTTCCATTGACTCTAAAAGAGACTTCACCATCATCATAGTCTTCAGCAACAGTTCTTGCTTCCTCCTCATTCAGCGGTTCTGGTTTAATCATTTCGTGCATTTGGTCAGTGATAAAGTTTCCCTTATCTAATTCTAGACTATTAATATCTGTGATTTTGACAGAAGCTGTGTAATGTCCACTACTAATTGTAATGCCACTGTGCATTACCACTGCAAATAATCCATAGGTGTCATTAGTTGGTTTTGTGCTCCATTCTTCTAGTGACAGCTTGAGAGGCGTCAGTAAGGGAGTGTTTATCTTGGACAGCCCACCGTAACAGTCAAACCTTGGGGAGAAAAATAAAGTTAGACCTTGTGCTGCATTACCTTACAGTATTGCTTCAGCTGGCCCATATTGTGTCTACTAAAAAGACATAGGAGGTCTGAACATAGGAAGTTGCTCACTTTCCACCTTCCTTATCGTGAGAATCCATCTCAGGCTTCCCTCTTTACTAAAGCTTTTTTTCCAAGTTTGTATCCTGGTCAGTCTTACAGCCTAATTGGTGCATATGTTAACTAATTAACACATTTAACAGTCTCCTTTTTTTTCCTGAAACATCAGCTAAAGTTTTAAATAGTGATTAAAAAAAAGTTATCTTTCACTTCCTACTTTCCACATTTGGAAAGTCTTCAACATGCAAAGTTCAGAAGGAGCAGGTTTTTTTCCTCAAAATCTTTGAAAGTTTATTAAATAAGGAATGTAAATCTCTTTCCAAATAACTTTAATGTTATCACTTTAAAAATGTGGAGCTTTGCTGTAGCAATTTTTCCTTGCACCATCATAATGGACGGTAGTGTATTTCTAACTATGCAAAGGGTAGTTTAGTTATTAATATTCTTTGCTTATTAGTAGGGATTCTCTATTATCTGTCCTATATTTTACAACTTCTTTACACAATTATTTAGCTGGCTGACTTTGGAAGAGCATCTAGTATTCCAGAAATGTTTTGTATTTTACCCATAGCACCACATTCACAATGCAAAAATTTTAAATCCTTTCATTATAGAAAACATCTTCTAAAAAGTTAGAAAATATAAACACTGGAGCTTAATCAGCTGCTTCACATTATTGTATATTAGTTTCCTTGACCACAGTCTAATTAACCTCTCTGTTTTATTTAATGATACTTTGTACATCCTATAGACTTCAGTGATGTTTGAGTCCTGCTCATCTATTAGGATGTTGTTGGGGAAAACAGGGAAACAGGGACAAACCCTGTAAAACTTAGGGCACAAAGAGCTAATTATTATTATTCAACTTCTCTTTTATCATAACAAAGGACCATAGCTATTTTTTAATCTGAGGAAAATGTATATAGACCATAACAATGTAGGCATAATTGTAGTAGTAGTATTTCTTTTCTGAGTTTAGTTTCTAGTCTGCTGTGCTTTTAAACATGTAACTTAATGTTCACAGCCATAAGCCTTACAAATACGTTTACACACACACAGATTTCCTTAGTCACACAAGTGTAACTGAAATCTTATTTAGACCTAGGCTTACCATAAACATTTGACTAAACCAAAAGAAACAGAAAAGAGCATTATTATCAGAAACACAGTAAGTTTTAATGTTCTGAAAATCCCTGTTACTAGCCAGCAGCAGAGATGTTCAGAAGAGAGTCAAGAAACAGAAACTGTTCACTGATATTCTAGATCAGAAACGCAGTTCCACCCAAGTACACTGTGACAATCATATAAATATAAAACATTAAAAACAGGCTCTACCTTTCTTCTGAACGAGATCCAGCATCAGAAAGATTTGGAGAGGAGGAAATTAGAGAGGAAATCTTTTCCTATTAGCTTTTTGTTCTTCTTAATGATAAGAATCTGAAGACAGAAAAATTGCATGCCAAGTACTCTGCCTCCTCTGACTGATGCACAGTAGTTCATACACAGCAAAGTTGCTTTCTGCCACTACATCTGCTGAGGTCAGACATTAGTGGGACTTTACCCACTGTACTGAATTAACACCTCAGCTTAATTCTTCAAGGGTCTAAAATAGTTTATTTTACTGCAGCTCTTCTAACAGTGAAGGGTGCCAGTACTCCAAATGAAAAGGATTTCTAATGGCTTAAGCACTACTTTCACTAGTTATCAAATGTGTTTCAAAATCTCCAGTAAATCTTTAAAAACACACACACAGCTCCCTTTATCTGCTTTCATTTCACAAGTCAAAAATCTAGTTTTCTCAGCAATAATGGCTGGTAAATTTCTATTAAAGAAATGCTTAGTTAGGGGTCATCAAGTTACACATTTGCTCTTAGTAGTTTCTGCACACCTGTCTCTACTACCAGAACCTGGCCTTCCTACAACCACTTTGCAAGCCAGCAAAGCTCCATTAATCGCCAAAGTCTACACTCCTTTTTCTGCTTCATTTCTCATCAGTTTTGATAGTATTCTTATTGGAAACACAGGTGTCAGAAAACTCAGGAAAGCACAACTGAGAAGCAGCCAAGGTTGCATTATTTGTCTTGCAGTTACGAGAACCAGGAGAGGAAGATTCTTAGTTTAAGGGAGAGCAAAAGAGTATTATTACTTTTAGGGAGAATAAAATATTGCAGTCCCATCTATGAGGAGACTAGTATTTTTCCCATAAATGTAGTTTACCTAAGGAAATAGTTATATATAGTTAAATATAGTCAACTGGGGGAAGCTCCCTCAGAGCTCAGCTCAGTAAACACTGTAGGACTGAGAAACTCCAGTGTCGGGAGTAACCCACTGTTCTGGTTCACCCCTCTTGGCTCTTCCCATCTGATTTGCAGCCATGTTTATTAATCCCACTGTAGCTGCTAAGGAGTAACGTGGGTTTGTCTGACATAAAACTGCCCAAGCCAAAAACTGGAAACAATCTTTTAAACAGTTCTAACTACGTCCCTGACTCCGGTACTGTTTGGTTTTTCCACTCTTACTTCCTTACTCTCTGGCTGCTAGCACTTGGCAGAAAACACATGACGTGATTCAAAGGGCAAGGAAAACTACAATGAGGAGACCAGGTTCAATGTGACCTGGGTATAGGTCTGAATACTCTGGATCAAAGATTTGGAAGTTTACCAGGACAAGAGAGGTGAGTAATTTGGGAAATGTCCAGTTAACTTACAAGCTGCAAATACTTCCTCACAGAAACAAGGATGGAGCAAATGTAGGAAGAAGCTGAAGATCTGTAATGTTCGGGTTTCCTCTTAGGTGGATATCTCAGGCTGTTTTTTTGGATAGCCCGTAACACCAGGATTCCATCTCCTGTCAAGGACTACTCAGTAATAGCCTAACGATTGTTTTTAGCTGTCTGACTTTTCTCTGCCTTGTCATAACAACAGAATCATGATGATGTTATGACACCGTCTCTTCTTGCGTGAGGAAGTGCTGTTAGCAAGTGTTACACACATGTTCCCTCTCTGTTTTGTCAGGCAGTATCTGCTTGGAGGAGTATCTAGACCAGGCTCAGTGAGAATTCCACTTTTTAAAATCTTAGCAAGCTATCCTTAAAGAAGTCTCAATATAATCCTTGAAAACATAGGTTATTACAAAAAAAAAACAAAAAACAGGTTATCAGGGATATATAAGCACTCTATTAACTACAGCTGTTAGCAGCATTTGTTTACAGAGAGCATCCTCTGACAAATCATCTGTCAACTTATGCTTTTTATTTCTATAGTGCCAAAGGGCCTATAATTTTTGAATATATAAACTAGACTTGAGTGAAGACCTCATGCGATAGACTTAAGATGGCTTCGAAAGTCTAAAGTCTACTAAATACAAGGTACAGGAAATTCGGTGCATATATAAGGCTGAGTCTGTGGCTAAATGCCTTAGTGCAGATCACTAAAGAGCTCTGTCATTTTTCAGAAGGGCTTCTAGTCATCAGAACATCCTCAGTTCGCGTGAGGTTCTGAAGTACAGGACTGGCTGTTGACACAGCAAAGTTGACAGATACAGAAATTATTTTCAGTGAATGACAGAAGTTGAAAATACAGAATCTACAGATGCTACTAAAACTGCACTCTCAAAACGCAGTCAGCTTTGCAGTAATTTTCTGAAGGATGCAGGGGACATTTATGGTGTAACAAGCTTATCCTGATAAGGCCTAATGTCGTTTTAAATTATTTCTCTACTGAGATTCAATAGAATCTATGGCAAAACACTGTGCTTAAATTATCACAGTGGTGTTCTATTTGTGTACAGTACTGTGAGATTAAAGGGTATGTCTGGGGCTTTTTATGAAATAAATACCTTTATTCATACTTGGGAGTTTAGGGGAAAAAACATGATCACTTTAAAAAAAAAAACGATTTCTAAAATATATAACATCAATGTGTCATTGCTAAGTAGCTAGGTATTAATGACATTGATATTGTTGTGTTTCAAAGGAATGGATCCTTTTTTTTTCTGTAATGTTATATCTTTAAAATATTTACCACCTTTTTTTGCCAGAATATTCCCATTCAATTAGACTAAAGTACTACTAGCTCTAATCATGAAATCGAGTTTTGTGCTCATCACTTCTGCATAACTACTTAAACATACCTCTAAACCTGTGCAGGCAGGTGATATTAAAAGTAAACAGTAAACAAAGTTTTACGAAACATTGGGATTGTTACGAAATATTGGAAACACAGTTAGATTAAAAAAAAAAAAAAAGCCTCCTGAAATTTCAGCTGCTGTCTTTAATAATGAAGAGCCTTCATGAAATTAAGGGCTGTGTCCCACTGATTTAAGTTGAATCTAGAAGTCTGTTCTCATTTTTAGGAAATATAAAATATTTGCATCTCTTCTGCTAGATTTCTCCTTCAACAGCACACTGTTCATAGTATAGCATATCTGTAATACTCACTCTAAGCCACTAGCAGCAAAGCACTTCAAATGAATTGTTATAACTTCAGGCATTTTATCAAATAAAAGGCTGCGTTCTGCTTCTGTGTAATGATGGCAGTTTTCACAGAAATATTTATCCTCTCCCACAATCCTTTCCACTGATGCAAACTGGGAAATTGCCCATTTTAGAGTCTTCACTTCTGTTTTTGGCTCTGGAGAAACTATAAAAGAGAATCATTACATTCACAGATACTTATTTACATTGCCAGTGTAAACCCCACCAGAATTAAATAGGCACATGGACACATACACAGTTTAGATATGTTCAAGAACTAGCAATTATACTGTAAAGAATACTCAGTATGTATGAAATAGAAAATTTATTTAAATATTTGAACGTTTCAGGAGATTGTAAGAATATCACTAACAGATTTTTAATCAAATTTCTCAATCTCGTTTAAAATATTCAGTCTTTCTAAAGATTACCTTCATAGGTACCTGTCTGAATTCTGTTGACATACCTAGGAATTGGATACATGTATTTGAGACCAGAATTTGACTCGAGACAAGCTTCCAGAATTATCAGAAAGTTCCTTTTCACTTGTTTTGTTTCACCCTCACTGACAGCTCTGCACTGTTAATGATAGTATCAGTGTTTTACACACACTGAAGTCCCTCAGCAAAACAGGAAGGGCAAAACAGTAAAACCTGCTCCAAATTAAGATGATGGGAGCTAAAATTAGTTTAAAACTCTACATTTTAAAATGTATTGTCACTCATTTGCTTATTGCAGAATTGTTGTTAAAAATCAGCTGCTGCATCTACTTTTGAAAGTAATTATGAACTAAGTGTATGCATATCACTAACATATGTGAAAGATATCAAAGGAATTAAGAGTTAATATTTACAAACAAAATATTTGGAGTTAAGATACTGATAGTAAAGAAATACTCAGAAAAAAATGATGAATTCATACGCAAAAAAAAATCTGGTTTATTTTTTTAAAAAGTTGCAGATATTTTTTCTGCTTTTTCTTTTGTTTATAAAAATTTCCCATTATCAGACCCAAGTCTAAGAAAATATCTCTTTATAAGCAGAAGAGCATGCACGTAGAAGTTTGCAAGTGGTCTATGTTATGGGCTAAAATCTGAAGTAGCATTAATATGCCTGGATCCATCTACATTATCAGTGCTCTGTTTCCAAAGTCTAAAGTTAATCAGGACAAGATAAGAGACCAAGCTCTAATTTGAAGCACTGCAGACAGGAGCACAAATGAATATGGCACTGCCCTTCATCAGTGGCTGTCTGAAGCAGACACACACAGCGCAACCTTCTCCATCATTACTTACTTTCAGAACTCTCCTCGGTTTTGGAAAGTTCATCTTCTTGCACTGGGACGCTGATGTCCTGGAAGTCTTCCCTTCTTTCAGTGAAGCACTCGCACTCCAAGCATCTTGTTCTCAGTACTAACTGGCCCTGGAACAGTTTCTCCACTAGTTCGAAAACAGCCAGCTCTGGACCTAGAGAAAATAGATGCCAGCTTACTCAAGATATGTCTTATGCAAAAGGTAATACAAAAACTAGGTAAAGTTTATATTAAACAGTTCAAGATTAAATATAAATATATATAAAAACACGCACAGAATAAGTTCTTCAATATTTTTCAATTCCTAAAAATAAGATTTGGTATTTGGGAAGCTCTTTGCTATGCAGTCTGAAGACTGACTTCCCACGCAGTAATTTTCTAACCCTACTGAATTTTAGACCATACAGATGTTCACCGACCTTCCTTATTTGGTTCTTTCTCAGTTGCTTTTTCATTATGGCTTTCCATAGGAGACACTGGTTCACTACATTCTTCTTTAGTATCGTTACCATTTTCACACTTTACAGATGACTCTTCTAGCTCACAGCCATCACATTCTTTCACTGGGTCTTTGGATCCCAAGTTGGTAGTTAACTTTCCCAGACTATAGAATTTGGACAGAATACTAGGCTGTTTGCATGACGATTTCAACCAGTTTAATCTAAGCCGTGACTTTTTCTGCGTTGGCTTCGCGCTCTCGTTTTCAGTGGAACACTTGGCAATGGCATCAGTTTGATTTTCTAGCTTTTCTCCTGTTGCTTTCCTCTTTGACCTGGTTTGTCTTTGATTTTCTTCAGCATTTTGCTCTTTTGATACTTTGGATTTTTTCTTTGCGTTGCCGCCTTCAGCATCACTTTTTCTTTTCCCATTTCCTTTCAGTAGTTTATCTTCAGATCTCTCTCCAACCTGGCTACTTGGTACACTATCCTCCTCCTCAGCAGGACTGCTAGTTCCATTGCTCTCAATGTTTTGATTAAGTTTTTCCTCCAGTTTAGCTGTAGGCTCTTCCACAGGCAGTTTTTTCAGTTCTTCCTTCTTCAGTATCTGACATGTTTCTTGAATGTTCCCTAGAATACACTGCAAAACTTCTTGGGCATCATGCTGCAAGTAGCCTTCATACATAGGGTTGAGCTCTCTATTAAAAATAAAAGTAAATGAACTATGAAGACTAGTTATTCTTTGCTAACCAATCAATATGACTTGAGATATATATTAAGGAAGTTTGCATTTAAGAACAAAAAGGAAGTCAAAAGCAAACAAACAAAAACACCCAGGGAGGCTTTCCTAACAGGTAGTTATGGCCTGATGCAGAAGAGAACACCAGCCCCTCCAATTGCAGCCTTTTAATGATCCTTCTCAGGTTTCCTAGAACACTTACATACTTCCAGGTAAATACTTTCTTAAATTAATTGATGTATTCAAATTATGTTCTTAAAAAATCAAGATTTACTTCCAAATTTATTATGTCAAAGAGGTATCAAATAACACAAAGCTGCTCTCAGAAACATAGAAAAACTTATTTCCTTAAATGTTATCCCAAAAATAAGACTATTGCCTCCACTAAGTCTCTAACACTGTACTGGATAGTTACAATGCCCTCAAAACTTTAGGTGAAAGTTCTGACTTTAAGGCGAAACATCTTGAAGGTAATATGTACCTAAGGGTATTTAGTAGCCTCCGTGGCTGAGTAGCAAGTTCATCTGTGTATTTTTCTGGATTTAAGAGAAAGCTGGCTTGAAGCTGTTCAACTGAAAGAATCAATGAGTGCAAACTGCAGATTAATTCATAACTTGCCAGTGGATCTTCTTTGCAACTTCCCTGTAGAAGACAATGTTAAAAAAAAATGGTAACAATATGAACTTTTTCTCCTGGCCTCACTTTGCTGATTTTCTAACTGACGTTTGCAGAATTTATCAGTTATGGGAAATAAGTGATTCTCAGTCAGTATATTGCTTTTTTGCCAGTAAAAGACAAATACATAAGCCAAGCAGACTGTTCATTTTAAAAATCCCAAACAACCATCTTTGGCCAGACTCCAATTTCCATCCACTTAAAAGAATATTGCAATTATCTTTGTATGAGAAATATGGTAAGATATGTTTCTTCTTTTAATTTCTATTAAACTTAAGACTTCTGCCTTGAAGCTTTACAGGAACTATGCAGAACAGCATCAAATTTGAATACAAGTCCAAAACAATTCAGTAATATGTTTACATTAAATGGCCCTACGGAAAGCTGCACTGCAAATCTTCTTACATAAATAAAAGAAATCATAGATTAAGTCGTGTTATACTCCTGGCATATAATGTCATTTGCAGGTAAAAGAATATACAGTAAGAAATGTTACCTTTTCTGATTTTTGCTCTCCTTCATCTTTCAAAGATTCTTTCTTCTTTGTAATGATATTATATAAATGCTTTACTCCAGTTTTAAAACCAGGACAAAAATATAACACCTGACAACAAAAGTTTGAAACAAGATAATAGTTGATAACAAAGTTATTCAAAAATACATACCCACACTTAAGATCAAATTAGGTTTATATCTCCCAAGGCTGCTGCACAGCACGCAAAGATAGAGAATTGCTAATGGCAGGGAGGTGGCCAGAGTGTGTAACCTGACAGATGGCTCAACCAAAGCCATCTATGGTGCACGTTATTTCCTGCAGTATCATCTTTTCTTTTCCCTCTATAATTACACTCCCTCTACGCAATATCTAGACAGCTTCTAGATGTCATCATACTAGGAATCTCACCTGCTTGTGCTTACTCAGAACATAAATTATGTTTCCAAAGCCCCTGAGCGTGGCCTTACCTGAAGAATGCTGTTAAGGTAGCAAGTGTTCCCTAGATTGTTCAACCCCACAAAAGGCAACATAGTGTCCTTCTTCTCGCAGCTAACAAGGGACGGAGGCTGTGGTGCAGGAACAACCTGATCACTGTTCAACAGAGAAAAGAGTATGAGAGAATTTGTGAAAGTTACTCCTAGCACACGTGCACTTATCTCTCCTGGCCATCTACCATGTCGGAACTGGCTGCAACTAATGACTAAATAAACATTCATCAAAGCCATGTTAAACTGTTTCTGAAAGTCTCACTGGAGTTACAATCAACTGAAAACACTTCTTTCTAGCAACATGCACAGAAATAGACAGGTTTACAAGTAGGCAAATCTGCCACTATTTCCAATATATATTTTTGAACAAGATCAGGATACTGTCTTAAGGAACAAAAAAAATACTTCTCTTTAGGATGCTAGAACATGTGCTAGAACGTATTTTCCTATTACTGTCTCTGCTCCAGATTCATAAATAAATGCTTAAAAGCATACTGAAAGTGTAAATACAATTTAGAAAGTGAACACAGTGCACTGTAAGTATTAATGCACTATTATTATATAATGGGAACAAATCTTCAATGTGTCTATAATTTACCATGATTAAACAATTTCTCTTTTCCCATTAAAATTTTCTCACTATCTGCAATGAAGTGAGCCAACAGACTTGCAGGAGGCTTGAAATACCCTAATGAACATTAGTAAGCAGCATGAATAATGCTTTTTGTAGCGAAAAGTTTAAAATGTATTTCTCAACAAAACAAGTTTTATAGGGAAAAATAAACTTTTTTTTTACGCTTTAAGTTGTTCATTGAAATTACAACCATTTAATAATGTGAAATAACAGTAACTTCCACAACTTCCTAAGAAGTTTTGCCACCTAAACACCCACAGCGAGATAGGTTTATTCGCTTGTTTTCTCAAAGGACTCCAATACCAGTCACTTCGGTTAGATCATCGAGGGCCAAGGGTTTATTTAATACACGTTGAAAAACATATAGAAGCAAAAGCTGCGGCTTAACGGGAGGGCAGTGGAGCCAGCGCTCGTCCCGTTTATCCAGCCCAACTCTGTGGGTCGGGGGACGGTTTCTCGCACCGATCTACAGCGCGACCGGCCGCGCCGGCACGCGGGCTCTTACGCACATTTCAGGGCCTCGGTACTCGGGGCCCTTTTGTTCATTCTCCGGCGCCTCCGCGAAGTCCAGCGCTCTCTTCGCCTCCTTCTTCTGGAAGAGCTTCAGCGAGAGCCTGTTCTTCTTGGAGGGGCTCCCGCGCGCGGCCGCGCTGCCCTCGCTCGGCAGCACCCCGGGCATTTTCCCTCACAGGGCAGCGCGCGGGCGCCGGAGCCGCG
>NW_010588598.1:0-38650 GCF_000705375.1 Tinamus guttatus | reverse complement strand
CGTGTCGGCCACCACCTGGGCGAGAGGGAAACGCAGCGGTCACGGCCAGGGCGTCTGCGCCGACGGGGCACGGAACAGCCCGTCCACAGCAAAACTAGGCACCGAGGTGTTTCCATCACATTGCAGATACGAGTCCTGCTCTCCTAAATCTGCCACTAACGCCAGCTTTGCTCCTTCTGCTGCATTAACGCGACTGCCGCACATTGGGAAGCGGGAAATGTTTTTTTTTTCGGGATGATAAGCAGAAAAAAAGTCTTCGACTTTCTAAACCCAGCCCGTGTTTTTCTGGCGCCATCCTGACACCAGCAAACACCTGGGAGCGTTCGGGCCGTCCTCCCAGGTAACGAGGGGTCGGACCTGCACAGGCCTTAGGGAACAGCCCTGCCAGTTTTACAGGTTGGTCACTGGGCCGAGCCAAGAACGTGGGTGCAGGAAGGGGCTGCCTGGACGCAGAGCTCTGCGTTTTGGCCTCCCAAGGAAACTCGCAGCCTGGGCAGAGCCCGGGGGTCGATGCCCGCTCCAGGTTTTACCGTTCTTAAACTTTCATTACGTGCCGATTTTCTATTCTTTTCTCTAGAAAAATGTGAAGACGTCACCATGAAGCCTTTTGGATTCTGCCAAGCATTCATAGCTGGAAGGACAAATTTCCTCACACCAACATGCAGCAGTGATTCCCTGCTCCGTCTCCCCGTGACGATGCTCACTGAACAGCGCAGGGCTCTGCACCGACACAGTGACAAGCACCCAATGACGGGAGCTGTATTTCCAGAGTTACTCTTAACTATTTATGGCCTTATTTTATCACAGTTAATGGGCGCTTTTTCCATTCCCTGCTGTGAGCACGGCTTAAGGGAAACGCCTTTTCAAAATAAAATAAAAAAATCCACCATATAAATAACCTCTTTTAAAGGTATGTTCACAGTTCTTCCACAATAATATTTTCCCCTTTTAATCAATTGCAGGCAAGGAGGTTTGTGGCATTTTTCAAGGCAAAGAAGAAATAAAAACATCATTTCTCCTGCAAATCGCACAGGCCAGGACTCAAGTTCCTCGGTCTTACTGAGGGCCCCAGCAGACAAGACAACTGTCCCTGGCTCAGACAGAAAAGGCACCATCAAGTTTTCTTTCCCGTTTCAATAGAGGTAAAGACTGCCAGTATTTCTCATATTTTGTTGCTGAATAAACTGAGGGCAGAATAAATCTATATTCAAAAATCTTCAGCTGGCAGTAAGAATGTATCAGAGTTCAACAACCTTGTAAAAAAGCTTCCCCTTATCTCATTACTACACCTGCAGAAAAGAAATTAAATTAAACCAAAGCATCAAAACAGCCGGAAGGGATGATTGTTCCCCCGAGACCCTAATCTCCCATTTGCAAACAGCATTTGCAAACTCCTCTGCCATCCTTCCCCGGCCGCACTGATAATAAGCCTTTCCACACCACGGAACACAATTATCTGACCTTTCAGAGCAGTTTGCCATGAAGTGGTCTAACCTGATAATAAATAGAATTACTTAATGACACATCAGTCATGATTATCACGCTGATAGGATTATTCCACTTACATTGTTTTAATAAAAAAGCAATCGGGTGATTGGGAAGTGGCCGTGGTTAGTGCAGAAGGGAACCACGTCGCCACGCGCACGGCAGGGCTGCTGCACTCACGTACAACCTCCCAGCTCCACAAAACCTGTTTTTAACACGTATAAAACGGGCTGCTTCCTACCAGAATAAATGCGTGTCAGCTGCAAAAAGTATTGAGCTGATTCTGAAGCTACGCAGCAAAAAGGTGGAAGAAAACCCCTCGACTGACAACGCGGAGACATTTCCAGAACAAGCTCTTTGTTTACGCGAGCGAACAACTGACAGGGAGCTTCATCAGGAATATTTTTAAATACATGATGAGGTGCAATATTCTGTATTACGGCTTTCAAGATCAGCAGTTTTGGGTTCTGCAGCAAGCTTTCATTTTCTATTCAGGGAATACTGTTGACATGAAAAGTGAAATTACTCAACGCTAGTAACGATATGATAACTGTAATGTAAGGGGAAACCCTCAGCTGCTGCGTATCCTTCGACTCCAACGCAAGCTCCCGAACACGCCGTCTGCTCGGGAGCTGCTCAGCACTTACCAGGCCAGCAGTTCATGGACAGACAAGACAAAGAAGCAGTGAGTCTAAAACCCAAGTTTCTTACCAGCCCACCCCTCTTTGGCATTTTTAATAGCTGAACTCATTTTGCACAGCAAAGAAAGAAGCTTACGACAATGTCTCAAGACGTGCTCAAATCCAATATGCTGTGACGATGAAGAAAATTAGAGTAGATTCTAGTGGCATGTCTTAAGCTTGTTTTCTAATTGTTACAATAATTCTGCAAATGAGGGGTAGTAGTTTGAATTCTCTCTGGCAAGTACTTTTCCCGTTTCTTTGTGTAGGCATAAAAATAAAGATGACTATATTGCAAGTGGCAATTAGAGACAAAGTGGCAGATCATGTCTTGCTTTTGGCTAGCAATATAAACATGGCAGTGATAACACTTTCTTCCCCTCAAGTAGTATTATTCATTACCTGTAGAATAATCAATTCCAGACGACATTGCCTTAATTATGGTGCTATCATTTACACCAAATGCAGCGAGCGTTTCTTGCTTTTCCCCTTTCAAGAGCAAGGGAATTACCACTGTGGACACTTTGGTCACAGGCTAGTTCCATGCACATACACAAAAACACACAAGTAATTTCATGTTCCTTGCTAACTTCAAATTAAAAAAAATATGTATCTTGGAAGCGTGTCGATTTATCATGTGCAGCAACAAGTTACTTTGTTCCCTTTGTTATGCTTTTATACAATCGTGCTCACAGCCTGTATAGGTGGCAATAAAGAATTTTTGAATGAAAATTACTTCTCGCTTTCATTCGGTGTAATTCCCATCAGCAAGCACCCTGCAATTCCATGGGGCCTCATGCCAGTGATGCTTAGGATTTTTTTTTCCCTGAGTGCCATTTATCTACCCTCATGCAGCTGCATGTTCCATTTATCACCATACCTGCAGGATAATGCTCCCATAAGCATTCTTTAGTAGATTAACAGCATCTGCATGAGACAGCCCATCCAAAGGTTGCCCATTAATACTGACAATCCGATCTCCAACCTGCAAGTACAACAGTAATGGAAAATTACCAGCATTAGGCAAAATTAAAATCAAGAATGCTCAAAATTCCTCATGAACTTGGCCCTGCGCAGTCACGCTTCTCTTCCAGGATCTGCTTTATGAGAAGTCGGCGTTGCTGGTGATCGTCCACCCTTCTGCAGAACAAGGATGATAGGGATTGTTTAAATGGAACGGCGCACTCCAGGAAACAAAGGTGGTTTCCATTTTACTATTTCCATTTGCAAGCAAAGGGAGGGAGATTTCGCCTTTTGTTACTCTGTCTACTGAGGATTTATTTGAATGCACGTGTGCATACAAGTTTATATCCTTATAGATTATGTATGCACATGCTGAACGCAGTATGGGAAAGCAGACACTTCTGATATTAAGCTGATTAGCATTCTGTTTTTTTATTCTTTTACACAAAACTGATCCTGACCCTTAGGCACTTAGTGCTCTTGCACAATTCTATTAAAGACATTGTACTATGAGAGTAGTGGTATGTGCTAATGAATCACATGGCAGGGATCAGAGACACAATTTTCCTATATATCTGCATAACAATTTATTTTTTGTAATGAAGGATCCCTGAAACTTTCTTCAAAACTACGGAAAAATTCTCCACAGTCATTCCTGAAAACACGAATACCTGCTGAGGAACCCTGTTACCCTGCAGGCAAAGCAATTCCCCTTGCCCTGGGGTCTGATATTATTATGGCTGCTTTATTTTGGCATTCTGTATTTCTTCACATGGGTCTGAGGATGGAACAAGCGGTATCTGCTGTGCCTGGGCTCTAGGTGATGCTCTCTGCAGCCCCCGGGCCTGCTCCTCCTGGGCGGACTCGCTGCAGAGCTCCTGCCTCGCTCCTCGCTGCTCAAATGCACTCCCAGATGGCCCCAAACACCATTCACATCCTGTATCTTAACGTTACTTTTCCATGTGGGCAACCACTGCGATTATTCCAGGATGAAGCATAATCCAAAAGGGAAAAGAAGGGCTTTTTATTTGTTTATTTGTTAAAGAGGGGGTAGCCTGTGAGGCAGTTATCAAGGAGGGAGCCACACCGAAGTGCACGGGGCTCCTTGGCTGCAGGGAACGCGGCAGACCCCACCGAGCGGCCCCTCCACTCACCTTGAGCCTCTGGGTGCGAGCGGCCACGCCACTGGCTTGAATCATGGCAATGAAGATGGGGATATCTCCTAAGGGGCTGCCCTTCCCTCCGGCTATACTGATACCGAGGGCATCATTTGGTCCCTAAAGCAAAAATAGAAGATTTGCAACGGTAGCAACTTGTCCAGGTCGATGTTCAGGCTGCTGCAATAACTGAACCCTTTGATTTCTGGAGCAGACCACAACAGACAGGGTTGCTGCACACACATCCTCATGCACCAGCCCCACTCTACAGGCAGACACTGGGCAGCACAGAGCAAACAAACAGTAACGTGGTTCTGCTCCGAGAAACACGGCAAAAATCACAACTTCAGGTAAAGCTGACAGCTCTTTGAATCGATAGGAAACAACTCACTGACCCTTGTTATCTCCACAGTCCTCGGGCTCGTATCTGCTCCTCCTAATAAAGAAGCAAACAATTAGCTTCTGTAATTAAGAGATAATATAATTAAGAGACAGCGCTGCCAGGGGACCACATCCCTTGCTGCCTAGTGGGTTATCACGGGGCAGCAGCGGAGCCTCCCCGGATGAGGACAGGGTTTGTGTTTCCCACGGAGGCGGATTCGGCCGCGGCCGCCGTGTCCGGTGTCGGTTCCCCAGCACCTCCCGAACAGCCGCGCTCTGCCGGCCCCAGGAAAAGTCCTGGGTGCATTTCACTCGGTTAAAAATGAGCTTATTATTCACAAATCACAGTGTCCCTACCACAAAGGCCATGACACAGGGAAATGTGGAGGTTCCATTGATTTCCTGGTCTAAATTGTGCTGTATTAGTAAATAATAGACAGCCAGGGAGTCTGGCTGGCATCTCTCTATCCACAGGACATGTAAACTACTCAAAATGTTAAAAAAAAAATAAAGAAAAAGATTGGGACACTTCAAAGGAATCATTTGAACTGGGGCTCAATAGCTTAGAAGTTGATGGTGTGCTAGGTCTTGGGCTCTGCTATAATAATCCTTAATTCTAACAGCTTTAATTAACACTGTTTTAAGGAGCTTTTAGAAGGCAGATAGAAGCAGCCTCTTTGCAGAGTCCCCAGCTCGTGTAACAGGTGCCAGCACTGCCCTGCCTCCAGCAGGCTTGCGAGGACACCAGGCTGAAGCTGGAACCACCAAACCCAGCTGGGCACTACTAGTGCCACCAGGCCCTGCAAAGCGGCTCTGAGGGGCTGCTCAAACAGCCGCACGTCACCCACGCGTGTGACGGCCACGAGAGGCCTCTGCTGCCTCTCCCCACGGCGGGGAGCCGACCCGGGTGGGAGCACACGAGCAGGCAGCGAGCACAGCTCATCCTGCAAACTGCAAACGGGGCATCGCAACCTTCTTGTTACACAACACCCTTCTACACATTCGAGAATGAGAGAGAGATAAACGAAGCGGTGGTAGTTTTATCCACTGAGAAATCCTATTCCGATGTCAGAGAGCACCTTGCCTGTCCTAAGTCTGCGACAAGGATGCCTGGGAAGAGCAGAGTGCAGGAATTTTACATTTCAAATTTAGAAAAGCTGCTTCCCTACTCCTTCCTAGCAAAAATAAAAATAATGTCATCAGCTGGAAAGTGTCCAGGGTCTTAAAATAGCAGCAGTGTATTTTCTGGGAGAGTGATGAGGAAAAGCAGACACGGGTACTAAATTTCCCTTCCCAACGTGCCCAGACGAAGAGCAGCCGCGGGTACCACGCGGGCCGGGCTGCTGCACCTGAGCCCCTCTGCGACGCGTCCGCCGGAGACCTCTTGGTGCCGACAAAACTCTGCAGGGTGGAGAGCACCGGGGCCAGCGCGGGGCGGAAGTGGCCGTGGACGCTCTGCTGAGTCACCTGCAGGTGAAAATAAACCACAACGGCCGAGTCAGACCCAAACGGCAGCCTCAAAACAGTCCCTGCGACATCAGGCCCCAGATCCCCCCTTCAGGCATCAATTCATGGGGCAGTTAATGCCCTTTGCCATGAGCATGGAAGAAATCACCGTCCTGCACCACACAGCTTGTAAGGCTGTGGTTAAAGCTACGCGATGGACCCCAAAGTCACGGGAGGGCAGTGGTTCTGGGTGCTCTTGGCCAGCAGCCGTCGTTCAAATCTCCCCTATTGATCCACGTTACCTGCCAAGGCTTTCACAGCACTTGGAGCTGTCTGGCTTCCACGAGAAGCATTTACCCGGTTTTCAAAACCAGCAAGTCACTCTGGAGCCTGAGCTGTATTTCCAGCAAGACGCAGGCTATCAAGTGACTCTGCATTAAGAACAGCCATTAAGGCTCATACAAAAAGAAAATCAGAAATTACCAGTTTCCTGCAAAAGTCTCCTATGCTACAAAGAAAAAGGAGATGAAGTTTTCAGTTTTTGAACTAATTTTCAGCACAGAGTCATGTTAAGATACTGCAGCATTTTGCTTCCCTCTCAGATAGGATTTTAGTTCTACACTGTAAAACTGGACGGACAATTTTTATCCATCGCTTCCCATTTCCATTGCTCCCGCTTAGGTTCATTGTGGATCTGATGACCACAGAAGCAGTAACCGAGGCCACGGTCTGTCCTTAGTGCAATCACTACCCTTTTCCTCTGCTCTTTCTGCCTGCTGGACACAGGGCAGATGTTTCTCCAGTGTCAGAGTTGTTATTTTTCAGGCTGGGCTTAGCACAGCTGTTCCCACATGGATACAGGTTCCGTAGGCCTTACCAACACCTCATCCTCATGGACACTGGCCTGGACTGCTGCGATCCTTTACAAAATTAAGGAAACATTCCGTACAATGACGATTCTGGCACTCTTTTGTGGTTGTTCACACATGACATCAAAGGCCTCCCCTTTACTGACCTCACTCCCAGGATTGCTTTTTCTCCTTGATAACATGCCTGCTTTAATTAATACCCCTCAGCTTCCCATGGCTCCTCCTTGCTGTTTCCAGAAGGAAGCGCCGGGAGCACTTGCAGAGGCCGGGCTGGCTCTCATTCCTCTCGGGGACATCTGCAGCCTCAGTGTCGTGGCAAAGCAGGAGGAAAACCCATTAAAACCCCCCCGTTTACTCCATCCTCTGTCCTGGCTTCTCTCCCTGGCCTGCTCAGGTTTCAATACCAACGATCAGTGTCTCAGCTGGCGGCGGGAGGGAGAGGTGAAAAGCCCCGTGCTGACTGGAAGACATGAATCGCTGCCCTCGCTTCAGGTAAAAGCCAAGGGAGGCAGGAAAGTGCCCTGTGTTTTCCTCGAGATCAGAGCAGTTCTCGTGTGGTTCTGCCCTGAGATAGGTGAAGATACACTTCACTTCAATCAACCCGTTTTGATGGGCTAAACAGCTGCGGAATACACATCCGCATCCAGCGTTTCGTGGGCCTGAAACATTTCTGCACATCACACTTGAGAAAGAGATATTTAATATCTGTGGTGTGTCTGGGGAAGAGCCTCCTTAAAAAGGGGATTCATTGAGCAACTCTTCTACTTACTCAGCATTTCTGCACGACACAACCATAAACACTTCACAGTTCAGCATGTGAAAAGAGAATTACTGCGACTGCACCACATCCGCAGACGCCCATGGAAGGAGCAGGCCCCGCTTGCTGCTCCGGTGCTCCGTCCCTGGGCCTTGTCCTCCACAACTTCTTTAATGGTTCTGGATCCTGTCACTAACCTGGCTGTTCTGGGGTGTTTTCCGTGACGACAGCCACGATCCAGCTCGCAGCCTCCCCAGCTCGAGATGCACCAGGCCTTGGGCACACTGGGGAAAAAAAATCATCACACAGCATTTAAGGAGAAACCCAGCATTTCCTGCTCTCCTGCTTATTTTCAGGGGAACAATTCTGAAGAAACCATGAGGAAGTGAATGTCACAACTTCAGTGTTTTTATTTGGACAGTATGAAAATATTTGAGCTTGCATTAAGGTTCATCATACCATCCCTGCTGAAGGCAGTATGAATCCTTCTACTGGCATAGCCGTTCTTACATCGTTCTGCAGATTGTCAATTTTTCACTAAAAAAACCCCACAAACCAACAAAAAGCTTGCCAAAAACCATACACTTAAAAAACACTTCAAAATGCTGTGGAAAAGGGCGAACCTGAATGTAACACATATGGATTCAATTTAGTAATATACCCGCATATCACCAACTCGCAATTTTCAAATACATAAACTTATGGCCAAGTATTGACCCTGAATGCAACAAGGAAGGAAAAACTAGCCCTGCTCTTCAAGAAAAAAACAGGAATCACATGCACTGGTGGTGAAGGCAGGCCCCTCACATACGGCAGCCCTCGCTTAACAACAGAAAAGGGCAAATTCTCTCAGGCCCAAGTGCTTCCAAGTAGGAAACCACTCCTGCAGGACAAGCAGCTCTGCAGAAATGAAGTTAACACACAATTTTATAGTTGTAGGTTAGCACAGCAAAGCCAAAAACACTTCATTTCAGCACAGTTCTGCTTTGTATGTCTCTCAGGTTTCATAATATTTTTCTAGCACAGGAAATACATGATAGCTTTTGCAAATAAATGTCTAAATACTTCATGTGTCTTTGTTTTCCCACTTTATATCATCCCCATTTCTAAATATGCATGGAGAAGTGATTTTAAGTGAATCTTCCAGCCATTTCAGATCGGATTTCTGCCTGGGTAATCAGTTTGAGTTGTCCTACCTGTGTGTAAATAGCACTTCAGCATAATTACCTTGCACAGTGTCACTAACCACAAGTCAATATCTTAAAATGTATTATGTACTCACCTTAAGAATAGTGGCAACAGTCTCTTGTGAGGCATTTCTCATATCCTCCCCATTAACAGACAAAATCTGATCTCCTTGAATTAATCTTCCATCTAGGTCTGCAGCTCCTCCTTTAACAATGTCAGAGATAAACACTCCACTTCCATTTCTGACAATGCAAGAAGCATATGGCTAATTACACAATCCAATATTCTTTGAGAGAGCAATTTAGATTACTTTCATTTAAGAGACATTAAAAGAAACCTGTGATCAGGGGAAGAAAGAGTTATATGCCCCATTCAAGTATTTGAGTGCGAAAAAACCTCTGAATTTTAAAATCAAGGCATTTTTGCTGTTTCTAATGCTGCCTTTGAGCTGCTAGTTCTGACTGCACCATCCACAAAGACTCATGAAAAATAGCACTTATATGAACAAAAAGCCGCAGATCAGCCTAAGATGGTGTTAAACTACCTCCTGATGTGCCTGACATGAATTATGCAGCCCCTGATTTTTTTTTTTTTAATTCTCCTTAATGGTTTAATCTCAGTATTTTTTTTCTCTATGAGCCTGCAGGTCCCCAAAAGAAGAGCAGAGATAAGTCTGCAGAAAGGACTTTTGCAGCTCGCGCACGAGTTACGCAGCAGTAAATCCCTCTTTGCGGCTCTCCGTCCGCAGCGGCGCTCGGAGCAGGAGCAGGAGGGCAGCCAGCCAAGAGGCAGAGGGCACTAAGCAGCTTTATGAGCCCCAGCTCCTTGTTGAGCTGTCTTACCGTTCCCAGCTGCCGTCGCCGCGCTCGGTGCCGGCCCCAGCTCCGCGTAAGCTCCTGGAAAACGTCACGCAAAGAGGTGGCACTTGGCAAACCTGGCCCTAAAGGCCACGGTGCTTTGCAAAGTGCATTAGACCCCGGCATGGTTTAGTCTGCTGCACAAATTAAGTCACCTCTAAGGTGGCAACCGAAGCTTTTAGCAGTAGCGCCGAAAGTTTTGCGGAGCAGCGAGCGCAGGAGGGCTGCAGGCCACGATAACCATCTGCAGGGTAATTTACATAAGCCAAATTAATTATCCAGCCCGCAATCTGCTCACAACACCTGGGTTGAACACCGCCACTCTTGTCAAAAACCGGCTGTGGAACCTTTACTGACCGTATGCAGGCGGGATAACAACATGACCATTTGTAACTGAGCAAATACATTTTGGGGGGCAATAGGGAGGAGCAGCCGTGTGATCCTCGTGCACCAGGACTGACGGAGCACTCGTTTGTGCCACGCTGTAAATCTCTTCTAGCAAGGAAGGACTTAATTTATCAGTGCTCTGGTTCCAACGGCTCAATAGCAATAGTTTGGAAACACATCCGTAAGGGATCCCCTTTTATCAGGCAGTTGCTGGCTACCCGGTTCTGCTCAGTGTTCCCCGAGCTCCTGGGTGCTGAACTCCACGCTCACTCGGGCCTCTTCCAGGATTTGGGGTCCAGCCTTCCCACCAGCTTCCTGGAAGTGGCACTTTGAATCCAAGTAGGATCTAGATCTAACAAATCCATTTACAAAGGCATATCCCAGCAGCTGTTTTTTCTCCCTTTTGGAAGGGAGAAGCCCAGCCCGGCCTTCCCAGCGCTGAGGGAGAGGAGCCCTCAGCAGGGCTGGTTCCCAGCTCCATCTGTGTTCCTGTGGCCATGCCCACGCACAAAGCAGGAGGTCCCTTCTGCAACACAAACTGCCATTTTTCCAAGAGAAAGAGCAGCTTTCATTACACAAGGATTTTGCTTTTCTGATAAAGAACCCAGAATCAAAACCCCATCACATCCTTGCAGATATTTAAATCCAAAATTTAATTGCTAATGGCGTTTTCCCCTATTTTGCATTCTGTTTAATAGCTACAGCTGTTCCTATGGCAAGGAGGCAAATACTTCTCATTTGAAGGGCAGGCTGACTGAAGAGACATTCTTACCGTTTCCCAGCTATGCTGAGGCCTAGCCCCCGGCCCGTTTTCTTCTGTATATCTACGTGGAAAATCTCCAAGTTTTCTTCGTCTTTGTAATGAGCTTCATCTCTGTAGACAACCAATTGCACCTTCTGCGGGGTCTGCCTCAGCGCTGTGATAGCTTCTTCGTGGTTGGCATTCCGCAGATCGATCCCGTTCACCTGAAATAATCAGTGTTTTCTTTCCAAACGACGTATATGAATGATCTTTTCATCACCATCCCCGCATCCTATCCTTGGGTGACAGGACAAATTTGTCAAGTTGATGTGCCTTGGCACTCTAATTTAGTGCTCTGATTTCCAGAGGGCTGAGCGCCTGGATTTCCTCTCGAATAATAGCTCAGTGCCTCGTGCCGCTGCCTAGTTTAAATCATGGCCATCCAAATGTTTTGGCTTAGCAGGTTTTTGAACGCAGGAGAAGCTCAAGCACAGGCCTTGCTGCACTGCCTGGACTGAGCAGAAACACGCTCCGTGCCCAGCCCTGCGGTCACTTCTCCTGCTGGAGAGGCTGTGCCTGTGGCCATGGCTGCTCCTGCTCCTTCCACCTTCGGGAAAACAGGCAGGGACAAACCAACATCATTCCCGTTTAACCCCAAACAACCCCGTGCAGCATCTCGCCCTTACACAAGTGTGCTGCGCTCCCAATAACTTTGGGAGGTCCCAAGGTTGGGGTTCCTCTTCCCACACGTCCTTAATGTGCCAAGGGAAGCAGGGCCACCGCAAAGGGCAGTGGTTATTTTGCCTGGTTCCAATAGATGGCACACCAGACCGCGCTTCCCTCGCCCGGCCCGCGAACACGGTGCAGCGAGAGCAGACCCAACGGGAAGCTCTGCCTGAACAGGGAGGGCTGGAAAATCTGCTGCAGCCTGAAATCCTGCCCCCTGCTTGGGCCAAGCCAATGCACGGATATTTAAGGTATTTACCAATACTCTGTGACCAAAATATTTTTGGTAACAACAAAAAATGCTTAAATATTCTTTAAGACTTGTTAGAAAGCAGTATGAACTGTACCTGAACAACAATACTGTGTTAATATATAACATAAGAAGTTGTAAGGCAAGAAAATACTTCTCTGCTTTCGACTGCACAGTTATAAACACGCACAATTCTACATTAGGACAATTAAGTCCAATTCATAGTAATTTAATTCTTTTGTACTAATTCTGTATGCATTTATTTATATACTGCCTTGCCATGCTTTTTCCTGCTCTGACACCTATGTGTGCTTTATCGTACTAACCTGAAACCAATTCAGAGTTGTCCTCCTGCTTCATTAGTGCAGCTTTTAAAAGCTGAAATAACAGCATTCTGGCATGCAAACATTAGCACTTTTCTGTATGGTCAGCGAAGAATTAATTAACCTTCTCTGTTTTTATTACCTGGCTAATTATCATGCCCTGTTAATACATAGCTATTTGTAAAATGAAAACAACATACAGCCCTAACACTAAAAATATATATATATATTGTCTGTGCAAGAGCTGTAAAGACAACTCCCTGAGTGCCCCTTGCTATTTTTCTAACCCTACACACAAAAGCCTTAATGGCCATGCTGGGAATTTGTCCTGCTCCGACGGTGAGGCCCTGCAAACAGCTGCGCGAGAGCCCCCGCGGCCACGATCCGCACAGCAGCGGCTCTGCCTTAACCCCTGCCTGTCCAAGAGGAGGGGAGAGAAGGGTGAGCACAAAATCAAACCAGCTCACGGGTGTTAAAACCAGCTCTGGGGTTGGCCCCAGCAGCTCTGTGAGGGCTGACCGGCAGCGGCGCTCACTTTCCACGTGGAAGAGGACGCGGAAGCTCCTGCGGCAGCGCCGGCCGCTCGGTGCTGGCCTGGATGGAGGGGCAATACGGAGCGGTTGGACACAAGCGGCCAACACGGACCTCATCATCCGCCTCGTCCGAGTGAACTGAGTCCCCATTTGTGCTTTCAGCTTACGTGAATAAACAGGGAAATGTCAGTCTTAGCGGCAGAAAAGCAGCCTGAAGTAGAGATCCTGCTAAATGATCCCCATTTTCCTCGTGAGGAACCTACCTGGCATTGAACACGAGCATGTGTGAGAAACGTCAAACGTACGTGCTAACGTGCACATACCGAGATGCTCCGTGGCCCCCTTACCTCGAGAATCTGGTCCCCGGCCCAGAGCCTGCCGTCCCTGGCGGCCGCCCCTTCCTCGTAGACCTCGTGGATGACGATGGCGTCCTGCGGGAACACGGCAGCCGCGTGAGGAAGACGTCCGGAATTGCACAGCAGGATCGAGAAAGCTAATGTCCATTTTCCTAACCCTCTGTGCTAAGAATGCGAGTGCCATAGCCAAAACTCCCATAGTGGAGGAGAAGGGCAGACATTTTTTGTCTGACACTTCAGGGTAGCCTCGTCAAGAACTTCTATCATTTTTATACATTGGCAGCAGCAACACGTGAACTCAGTGTGAACTATTACATTAATATCATCTACTTTTTATGATATTATTTAAAACCAGATTCTCTGGAGCTATGAATATTTGTAGGGACTTGGCAGAGGCCTCCGCGCTCGGCGAGGGCCGCATGCCTCGTGGTGAACAGCGCTGGTTAAAGCTGCAAGAAATGAAATCCAGAAGAGAGGCACAACGGCAGCCGCTCGCTCATTACCGAGCCTGGAAAATGTAGTGGCAGATGTAGCTGCAGGGAAGGTTGCAGCCATTTAATCTTATTGCCAGCAATAGCTGTCCCCAAAGAAAAAGCCTTACAAAGAGCCCAGTGTTCTCGGTGGGCACTTTCCCTTGCCGTTGTTCTGCTGTGGTTTTCTTGGGGTTTTTCCCCTCCACGCAGATAGGTGCAGGGCCTGCTCCGTGCTCCGCTGCAGCTCGGGATCCTGCCTGCAGCCAGGCTGGAGAACCGTGCACCGGGACGTCTCCATGGGACGTGCATTCCCCCAGGATGGGATACCCCATTCTCAGGGGGACGTGACCCCGGCCAACGCTCTTGCTCCATGTGCCTGGCTGTCACGTCACCATCCCGAAGCAGCAGGGACACGGGCTGGCACAGCCAGACACCACCACTCAATGCCACGTCCCTCAAAGCTAACGCCCAGCACGGTGCCCCACGAAGCCACTGCCAGCAGCATCGCACTGGCCAACATGAGCCAACTGCCCCGGCAAAAGCCATTCGGGTGACAGCGACACGTGGTTTTTCACCTGAGACCGATCACGGATCCCTTTGGAAAAAAGTGACTTGGGCTCTCTGCTCTAGAACACGTTTCGCTTCTGCTTTGCAGACTCTCCCCAAAGACAGGCACTTACAAACGGCCCACGAGGCAGTCCAAAATACTGACCAGCTTCTTAAAAAAACATCACTCAATAGGGTACACGGGATGAACAGGAGGTTCAATAGAAAAACCGCGTGTGGCCAAATGACAGCAGATGGGGCATGCACACACATGGTCCAATTAGGAACTTTTGGGCTATATTTCCTAACCTCAGAGCAAGGAACCTTCACTTATATTCCTTGAAGTTTGCTTTCCGCTTCCAGTTGCTTTAAAAATAGCCAGTGTATCGGAGCTACCAGCATTTACCAGTGTTACTGGATTAATACGCGTAAAACCACGCATACGTAAAGCTCAGATTCAGGAACTATTGAATGTTATCAGTTTGAATATCTGCATCATCTGCTCGAAAAGGCAGCAATTCAGTATTACACTGGGGTTCCGGCCCATAACATAATTAAAAATATATATGGCACAAAAAGGACCATTCCTGTTTTATTTGTGCATACTCTGAAGGAGGAAGCATCCGAGGTGCCAAAATAATGTCTGTCTTAACTATTTTTTTAAACTAGTGCAGTTGAATTAGTCTTACCAAATACACTAAAAACATAATGCAGCAGTATGTCCATGATGCATACTCGAGATTTTTAAACAGTTTATGGCATAAACATGACACACCCACCTTCCTCAGCTCATACATAGACATCTTTCCTCCTTTACTTCTGAGATCAGCTGAAAGCACATTTAATTCAGAAATAGTCTTTTTTCCTTTTAATGGGATCTGTATAAGGCCCCACTTGTTTTGAATATCCACGATAAACCCCATTGGGAAACTACTGATACTGAATAAGCATTTCATAGTTGCAAATAAATCAACCGATAACAAAGAGGAGGGAAAGATGTCGATGCCCAAATGGAGGTTACGAACTTGACTACATCTATGGGATTTCCCACTCCTGTCCCACTTGATCCCCTCTCATTTTCACACAGATTATGGCTCTCCATGATACAGCTTGGCACAATCTCAAACTGTTAGTGCAGAATTTAGAAATAAACACACTCCGATCATATCAAAATGACTATTACTTAAAGGAAAGTATCTAGTTGCTAAAAGTATCTACTTCAGAGGGTTGACAAATACATTCAAAAAACTAGAGCTTTAATCTTCATATATCCTGATAAAGAACATTTCCTTAGTCTGAGAACATTATACAAATTGGGAATTATGCAAAGTTTAACATTGCTTGGATATGACGGAAGGATGCAGAATACAAGCCAGAGTATATACTCTTAACAGGGTGTTTCTGATTTCTACAGAACCTTCCTATGGAACAAAGACTAGGGAAGGTTGGAGAACTGTAAAGAGAAGCAGAAAATCAAAGGAATACCTGAATAATCCTGGCAACAACAAGGTAACTGAGAAATGTCTACGAATGCCATTCTTGCACAGTGGTTGCATACAGATGTGTTTTGGACGGTCTGTCTGCTGGAGCCACATCAATACTTTCAGAAACCCGTGAGCCTCCCAAATAAAGCTCATACAGTGGAATTTAGACAATTCTCTCTCCTATTTTGCAAATCCACAACTCCACAGGGGAACAGATGACCCCATGGTGGCAGGTGTAAACCTGAAGTATCCAACCATAAGATTTGTTAGAAGATAAAGTAGAAGGGAATTTGTCTGCTACTGCTGGAGCTCTGTCCTGGTCTGGGCAAGGCGTATTTTGAAGCCTAACAAAACCAAAGGTTCTGTAGTTAGCGGAATGAGGCTGAACACACTGTTATTATACACACTATACAGCTAAAAAAATCCATCTGCAAGCCAGAATAGTTCCAAAACACGGCAGGAATAGCCCTGGTTGATATACGATATACATCAAACCTATGAATGGGGTGTATGTTTATCAAGCTGCAATGGGGTACACATTAGAATGCATTTTGCAAGGTTCCAACTCTAGCCATGGCAGAGCCGCAACCAATTTCTACTGCTCTAGCAGCACAGTAACACGGTGGTTGTATAGTCCTGTAGAATCAAGGAGACACCCTTGCGATAATTCTCATAATGACTCTCACTAAAGAGCTTCTTTGCTGATGGGAGAAACGCAGTGGCAGAAAGGGCAGAGAAGCAGAAGAGTTCACAGAATCTCTTGATCAACCTCTTGAAGATGCGCAGAACAAACGACTATTCCAGAGAAAGTGCAAGACAAAACTACAAAAATCAGCAGCCCATTTGAGACTGTATTTATGGAGAACACAACTTGCAGAATGTGCAAAGCATAGACTACATAGCAACTGTTTTCATGCACACTATGGGGAGAGCCCTGAACTTCAGAGAAATCTGGTCCCGACAGCTCCCCAGCTGTGAACATTTCTCCTGCTTGATTAACAACAGCTTCAGAGCCCCAGCAGGGTGAGGATATCAACTCACCCATCAGCAGAGTGCACAAACAGGAAACACTCCCATTAAGACTTAAATTCAGTTAAGAACAGCTTAATGTTTGTATCTTAAATGTCAAGAGCTGCTAGGGTAGAGACTTCGGGCAGAGCTGGCGCTGTGTTGTCTGATTAAGTCCTGGGGAGAAAGGTGACAACGTCAGCCTCGTTTTCAGGAAAACTCCTCATCACGTGAGCCTTAAACCATCAGGGTCATAGAGAGTGGTGAGAAAGACCCATGAGCAGCTTGGCTACGGGCTGGGACGGCTCCAATTTGCTGCAAGTTTATAACATTTGAGACAGTTGCTGTGCAGTTTCTCCTGTGCAGATGCTCTTCAGGAAAGCAGCAGCTTTCAAAGCAGCTGCCCTTTTCACTGAAAAATCGGCAACCAGACTACGGAGTTAGTTGTGAACGCTGGGAGTAGAAGGCAAGGGAGTAAAAGAACAACACACAAAGAAGGCTAATATTTCAAATACTATGGCTATTTTGTTCAAGGTCTATCATCTAAAAAGATGGAAGAGTACGGAAGAGGAATTGGAGCAGAGGAAATGCCATGTATTTGGTGTTGACTGAACTTGACACGTAAAAAGGTCTGAATTCTGATGAAGAGACTTGCACTGAATATACTTAATGTAGATCACTCATGACAACCTATTTCCTTTGGCTGAACTAATATTAACTGTATTTTGATGTTTATCTTCCCTGTGCTCCTGCAGGCTCCCAGGCAGCTCTGCCCTGCCAGGAGGACAAGAGGTGTGAGAAGATCCCAGCCTGGGTTTTCCAAAGCATGTAGGCATTTAACACGGGAATCTCCAGGCAAAACTAGAACAGTCCTGAGAAACCAGAGCCAGGGTTGTGTCCCCTACCTAACAAGGCCCTCTCTGCCACCAAAAATGTCATCGTCCATTTGTCCCAGCTCAAGTAGCATTAGATGGGGAGTGGAAAAGGCACCTGCTTCCCAGAATGGACAGTTCTGGACACAGACATCCACCTAATGCTGGATGTCCAGGCCAAAACAGAGACACCAGTTTTGGGAAAGCTGTTGGATTTGTATGAATTTTAAATGCCTCTACCCTAATTCGGTTTGCAGTTAGGTGAATGAAGTCTTCCCATTAACTACAATTAACACCCATGCCTGAACGGCAGTCCTTTTCCTCAGGAAGTAAAACAGCATGCTACACACACAATAATGTCCAGGAAAAGATGTTTTCTGACTTGGTTGACCAAATGTGTTTTTCTAAGCTAATATTACACACATTTCAAACAAGTGCCTTACATAGTACAAACATTTCACTAAATTAACATTTATTAAAGACAATAAAGCTACAAGGGTCTCTGATGACTGCAGGATTACAGACTTATCTCTTTCCCAGGGCAAGTAAAATATCAGTAGTTATTTCCTTTTCAGCTTGTGTTATACTTTGTCCAGAGTAGTAAAATTGTCATTTCATTTTTACAGTCTAGTTCACAGATAAAGCAGAAGTCAGACGCTTGTACAGTGTTTTTCACTGAAGAATTAGCCCCACACAAGAATCTTTCGATAGTTAAAATAAATCCAGCTGCTGGTTACTTGTAGGCAGAGGAAATTACAGCTGTTACATTATGATCTATGATCTTCCATTCACAGACCAAAATGGAATCTAAAAGATAACAGTCCAGCAGCAAAAGCTGAAGGTCGAATCAAAGCAAATGGCTTAAGAATTTTATCTAGTGGATATCGTACCACATACACCTCTTCTAAGACTCAAATATTTTGCAATTGCTAGCATTCACAAACCATTAACAGGCACCCAAAATCCTAAGCCAAACACTACTGTAATAAAACAGGCTATATAATGTAAAAATGTATTACTGTGTTAATGTAAAAATGCTTCACGTTGCATGATACTGAAAAACTTCTCTACTCAAGGTCAAAACAAAAAGTCTGTTTCCCATTTAAGTACAAGCCCTTGCAAAAGATGGTGCTCACTTGCCAAATTTCATAAAAAAGATTTATCCACAACATCAATATGAATATAATTTTTCATACTAAAATACAGATTTATTTTAAGGAAGTGGATAATATTTGTATTACATTTTATAGGCCCCTATAGTTACATCTGGTCCTTATTTATTTAAATTTTATTCAGCTTGCATAATATTTTTGCTTACAGTTATATTCTCTAAGATCAGAAAAGCCCAAACCTGAAAATTCAATGGCACTATTCATTAACATTCCTTCAGTCTGCAGTCATAGACATTTGCAAGCTCTCCTTTGATTCTGAAATAATAAAACTAAGGTAATAAGATGTTTAGTATAAAAATATATGACTTAAGTCAGAATGATAGAAAGAGCTATGTTTCTATGAATCACAGGCCAAAGCAAACCAAACTTTTTCAAAATGTATACATGCTCATTTTAGAGGGAATAATAAAACACAGAACTATGTACTAAAATGTTAACTCTCTCGCTCATTATTTTATTAAATAAAAATATGAAAATTTACAATGTACAGTGCATAACACAGGTTATAAAGAACGCGTGAGATCCTGAAGGCACATGAGACTTGAAGTCCAAAGCCAATGGTTCTAACTACCAGCTAGAAAGCTGCTCCTGAATCCTTTCTGATATGTCCTACTGCTTTCATATACTTTTAGATTAAGTTTTATGGTTGATTTATGCTTTGGCAAGATATTGACTTCTTAGAGCAAGACTCTGCTAAGCAAGCTAGCCGGACGGTCAAGTAAACCCTTGCCAAAGATCTATCAAATGCCTGATTTGCAGAACCTCCTGCTTTAACTCCCATTTGTGATAACCTGGGTGCAAAGCAGTTTGTTTCCTCCACGCTGTTGCGCACTAACCTCCTTCTGGAATTGCGATGAACATGAACCCACCAACTTCATTTTGCATCGTCTCACCAGGATTCAAGGCAGCAAACGCACCACCCACTCCATCACCAGGCTGCCTTCTATTTTACAAATGTGGGTGATGGCTAAGAAGTGATTAAACACTCTTCCCTTGCAACCACAAACTTTTCCTCTACAATGCTCAAGTCATGATTAAAAATTTAGAGTTTCTACGACTTAAGAGTTTCTTTTTTTGCTTTGTTGTTCTGCTCTTTGTGCAAGACACTGAACAGCATCGGTATCTATAGCCAATATATTACAGCAACCCTCCTGAGGCCCATATCCTGCCTTTCCTTTGCAGCTATAAGGTAAGCATACTGCACTGACACTGTTTTAGTCCTAGCTTTATGTGATGACTACTCAAAAAGCCTTGCAGACCTCAGCTGTGTGTTAAGTCATGAAGTTTTTTTTTTAATTATTTTGTCTGATTCTAAATGTAACCAGGGCAGGAGGAGCCAAGAGGGGAAAAAAGCTCCAGCAGGTGGGAGCCTGTGTGTTCAATGGGAGCCACATGAGTCCTCACGTGCAGGTACCTGAGCACAGCACCGAGCAGGGACGGCACCAACCCTGCTCTCAGCGGCAGGGAGCTCCTCGTGGGGACACCAGCCCTCGTGGTCACAAGAGCTGCAACTTAAAAATCCCTCCCTTGCCTTAACTGCCGGCATCGGTGCCAGATGTGACTCACCTGGATCAGGAGAATAAACCGAAATATTCCCGTGTCCAGCTCTGTGGCAGTCCTCCCCGTTCCCAGCACGAGCTGGAGAGCTCTGAGCAGCCCTTCCTCCTTCACGACTCCTGCACTAACTCGCGCACCCGCTCTTAGCTGAGTGCAGGCATTGGAGCATTGCTAAGGTGTTTCAGTTCCCTGGATTTGTGAATGTCTACATTTTATGGATGGAGTCCCTAACATTTGTTAATTACCTTAAAAAAGCCATTTATTAAAGCCAGCTGAAAACAAAAGCAAATTATATATATATTTACATTTCAGAATGGACAACTTGATATAAAAATTATATGCAAAGGATTCATTTTTGTTGCTTTTAATAATAATAAAGACACAGGATCAGGAATGCTTCCTTCCTTCTTTCTCTAAGTTTCAGACAATACTCAACAGCTTTCCTAGCAGCTCTACTTCCAGTTTGCCCTTAGGCTACCAGTCCTACAAATTGTTGTTTTAGAGCATAGGAGCCTCTGCAGAATGTAACTGTCATCCAGATATGGCACGTCCATAGACCAAGTCACCGTTAACCTGCAAAATGCTGCCTACCCCCAGCATGCCCAGGTGTTCCCATCGGCCAGGCAGCAAACAGAGTGTCAACAGCTACAGGCAACCAGCTCAGGAATGAGGCAGTGAGAAGGAAAACAGCGCTCCCACCTATCAAGAAAATTCTGCATCTTGGAGCAAGGCTTGTTCACATATTGCTGAGGATAAAATCCCTGTAAACTGACAACCCTGATTTATAAGGAATAGCTCGCCGCGAGCTGGACAAGACGTAGCAGCATTCACTCACTTGGGAGAGATGACGGGAGTAGGATGAGTCACAAATCTGGAGGAAAACCACAATGTTTTTTTTCAAGCTGTTCCTTCATGCCCTTTTCCCAGCCCATTTCAAGAGCAAACCACACACAGTTTTTGGCAAAGAGAGTTTCAGAGGAAAAAGCTCATTACCTGACCTAAATTATTTTGCTTGAAACAACTTGCACAAAATACAATGAACCAAAAGCAGAAAAATTAAGCAAGGTTTCCTAAATTTATGGTAAACCACTAGAATACCTGGGTTGCCACTCTGGTGTCCTGGGGGATCAGTCTGGTGGCAGCTTTGGGCCACTTGGCCGTGCCAACCCTGTCTCGCTGCCACCAACACCGAAGGCTGGAAGCTCTGGGGACTCCCCTGAGTGCCCAGACTTGTCCCCGCTCAGCGCACAAGAGCCCCGAGCAGCTCGCTGGGGTTTCCAGAGCCCAGGGCTGCAGGCACTGCCCCGCTGTCCTGCTGCAGCTGCTGGTCACAGTGACACCCCTGTGAGCTTTATAGCTGCTCTGGTGGTGGCAGGGCTCACGAGCCAGTATGCATCATTCAGCAACAGGCAGCTCAACAGGGCCAGACTGTCCTGGGGAGCACAGCCAGAGCCCAAAGCCTTTTTCAGATATTTTTTTTTTAAATTCCCTGAGAGTTGCTTTTACAAGTTTGATTGGACTACTACCAAAAAAAAAAAAAAAAAAAAACCCACAACCCCTCACAAATGGAGCGCGCTGTATTTCAGCCAGCTCCGGTCTGCCGCTTAATTGCTTTAACGGAGAGGCCATGTGCGCTGTGCAGGCAGGGGTGCGGGAGAAGGTTAAATGAAAGAAAGCAGAGGAGGAAGAAAAATGAAAAATCAGCCCCTAGAACAGGACTCCAAGCATCAACTCCATGAAGACAGCTTTCAAGGATGCATCTTTCCTTCCCATGCCCTTCCTACAGCTCCATCTTCCCGGCTTGCTGCTCTCCTCCCCGAAGCTTGCTGCCACAATCCTGGTTGCAATACATCCAATTTGACAGCATTTTGCTTGGCTGAAACTTTTAAAAAAATAAATTTAATGGGATGGTCTTCTCAATGACAAAAATTTAACAGGAGTTAAGGCATTGCTTTCCAACCTCCTGACAAAATTAACCTCCTGCACACAAGCTGTATATTTCAAGTCTCCACTTTGTGACTTCTGATGAGATTCCTAAGGTTATAGCTTAAAAGCTGTGACTATATTTCATTTTTAAGCAGTACTTCTCCTCAGCAGGCTTCCAGATTTATTATTCCACTATGGGACTGCACATCATACATCTAAAATGACCCCAAACAACTCAGAAATGAGCACTGTCACTCCACGCAAGCCTGTAATCCTTTAACCATTTTTATGGCAAGGCCACTTCCATACTGCATGGACAAAGCCCTTATGCTCTTGCCACAGCATCTCTTTGCCTCCATTGGACAAATCCTTTGATGAACAGCTTCCCTCAAACCTTATTACTAAAAAATACCAATAAATTAGGTAAAAAGGTAAAAGCTCAGAAGCCAAAGCTTCCACACTGGTGATGTGCAGAGTGGCATCGGTCATGCCAAGCGGCTCCTGTCTGCCAGGCCTGGTGCTGAGGCTGTCCCCAACGGGTCAGCTCCAGGACACACTGCTGTGTGTGCCAGCTGGAAAGGGAGCAAATCCCTGTTCCACACCTGCGGAAACAGGCTACGAATAGTGCTACTGCCACTTTGATCCAAAATTCACCTATTTCAAAACCAGCTAGTGAGTGAACTTCTGCAACAGGACTTGTTTACTGAAGGAACTAAATTCAACTTTAAAGATTAAAACCTGGCATTCTGTAAAACATCATCTCTTAGACAAACAATGGAGTGGACACAGCAAGAGCAGAGATGAGAGGTTTAGCATAACCGATTTGCTGATTTTACACTTGAACTGATACATTTTAATAGAGCTGAAGATAATTTTTTTTTCAAAACATCACAACCAGAAGTATATTAAATAAAAAGACACAGAAAACAATAAAAGATTATCTTTGTTTTACCTCTGTTCAGCGAGGGCGTTTGCTGGCAGGGCCATATATCATAGTTTGTTTGAACACCTACTAAGCATTTATATTCTCAAGGCATTGGTGTTAACCTTGCTGAAGTAGCTCTATCTCTCTGACACTTGTTTGTGCTCCAATCCTTCTGGTAACTCACCTGCATGAAATTCTTAATTCACATGTGCTAAGAAAGAATACTTGCTTGTACGTAATGACAGAATATACCACTCAAAGACACGCATTTCAATTTAAATGGGAATAGAAAACAACAGATCTGATAAAAGGCAAAATTATCAGTGCAGTATCAGAGATCACGGCTGTTTGCTGCTGAACAACTCGTTAGAGCACTAACAGATTAATGGCATCATTAGTTTCTACATTTTTTCTGCCTTTCTCTCATTCTTTAAAATAGACGATGAATATTAGTTGAACAGCAGCTCACCAGAGGAGTGTCCTTCCCTCCAACGATGCTGAGACCGAGGCCTGATCGACCCTTAGATATCTCTATAGTCATCTCTTGCCCCGGAATGATAGGACAGGTTGCTGGATCCACAGGCATCGGAGGTGGAAAGATGCCTAAGAAATGAAAAACAGAGAGGTGACTTACAGTATAAAGTAATAAAACAAAAATGGCTAATGAAATAATATGAGAGCAATTAAGTTCTCATATTTTGCTCTTCACCTTTATAAGCCTAAATCAAAATAGAAGAATATTTTAAGTCACTTACTACAGTGACTCACTACACTTGCAGGTTCTAAATGCCTGGGAGAGCGTTTACTTCAGATGTGACCTATCCAGTCCAGACCACAACAGCAAAGCATCCTGCGTTTGGGGTAGATGTGGCAATGACACAGCCCACTGGAACCAACAGTGTTCCAGATCGCAGCATGTCCAGCACCGGAGAGAGTCAGGCCACCATTTAGACATGAAAAAGAAAGTTATGCCAGGTATACAATATCACCATGTTGTCAGGAACTACTCAAAGGCAAAAAGGCACAACAAGAATGTTTCATGTATTGTTAGCATGTATTGTTAGCATGTATTGTTGACAATATGGAAGGAAAACATCAGCCCGCTAACACTCTGGCCTGACCCTTCTTTGTAAAAGCTCACTGGATGCTAAAAGAGAAAAACATCCTCTATTTTAGGGTACCAAATAGGCACTGAAAAAACGTAACTGTCCGTACTATGGCTGGTGGCTTCTGCCTCTGGAGAAAGGTAAGTAGGTGCTGGCACCAGGGAGATCTCCTGCAAGCTGACTGGTACTTTTGCTGAAGACTTGGATTGCTTGATCTGGTTGAAGACCTAAAACCAAAGCAAAGCAGAAGCAATGTAGATCAATTATCAATAGCTGATACTGTCCTTTGCTATTGCTCATCATACCTTACTAAATCTGCCAGGTTAACAGGAGGGAAATAAGAGTACAAAGAGGTGATGAACTGAAGACATTATCTTTAAAAGTAAATGGCAAATCAGGTAGACCGGATAACTGTGATTGCAGAAATACTTGTGCAGTATGGACAAAACTTCATCTGTCATATCAAGCAACTTGCAACTTTTTTTCCTTTTTCAAACAGGAAAAAACATCCTTGACATTAGCCAGGGTGATATTTTTCCACATGCTTAAAGGAAAGCAAGACATTTTTTAATCCCCTCTGCCCAGTAAAATTATTTTAATGCTTCCTCAATTAAAAAAAACACTGTTGTAGGCACAATCTTCAACTGATTCAAGCCCCCAGAAAATCTTACCAATTAATTTAAATGCACATACATTTTCTGGGAGCTGCTCCTCCACTTCCTGCTTTTTAAAGATGGCTTGTCAACTTTGAATTTCACATCCTAAAAAATAAATTTAGGAAAGTTAGGTGTATTGAAAATATCACATTACACAAAATATCCACTAAAACTATAAATGATGGTTCTGGTTGAACTCAGTGATATCGCATCATACAAGTACACCTACAGCACAACACAGAGCAGCAGCCAAGAATTCACAGAATTAACTGAAGTTTGGGGGAAGCTACTAAAAACAAAAATACTCACAAATTTTGAGGGCTTACAATAAAGAAAGGGATTTTTGGAGGAGATTATCCCACATTGTCTATGTTGTTCCTGAGGAACTGGGAACTCTAATGTCTCTAAAGGACACTGAGGTGTCACGGGACAGCAGCTCCCATGCGCAGTGGGAGCAGGGCCCAGGTTACAGGAGAAGCTTCCAGCACAGAGGCACCTGTACAGACCTGGCAGTGCCTGCAGCCAAAAGAAATCCAAATTCATCTCTTTGACTCCCCCTCACTCCTTCTGGCAGCTCTCAGCAGCACTGAGCACCCTGCTGGCACTTATATAAAGTAGCTGCTGATAAAGCCTCGTCCTGTCTCGTTATCAGTATCTCAAACGCGGGTGCTGCGATCGCCGGCTCCCTTTGCATCCCTATTTCCTTCCATATCCTTGTAATACACTAAAGGATATTTTTCTCTCCTCCTTCTGTTTCCTACAACTGCCAGCAGCAGTTTTGGTATCTTTCCTCTGTAACCTCTTAGCCAATTTTAGACCACTTTGATCATAAAATCAGATTTAGTTATCTTGCCAATGTAAGAAAACCCAAACAAGTCTGATATCCTAGTTTGCAGAAATGTTGTGCATGCAACTTCAAAAGACAACAGTGAGAGTTCAGCCTCTCAGAAGAATTCCTCATTAAGATGACAGTTCATGCACAAGAAAAGTATTAAATTTTAAGTAACCAAGCTTGAAAATACTGGCCTTGTTTCCTGAAGTTTTGTGAAATTACATTTCCCAGTCAGCTTTCTTCCTGACTTCGCTTTTTCTTTTACATTCTGAATTTGCTCTACCTATAACTGTTATTTGTCTGGATAGCAAGAAAATCAAATCAAATGATCTCACCGTATTATCAGAAGGGTTGGGGAGAAATGGAAAAATTGTTTTGTCATTTTATGACAGATTATTATAATGAAAGTGAAAAAATATTTCATATCTTGTTTTTTCATTTTGATACATGACAAACTTCCTCTCAGACATCTAGGGGACACTGAACATCACCTTTAAAACCATTTAATCCTCCCCATTTACATCAGAATGTGTCAGAGGTACCTGGGCAAAGCACAGGATTTCTAACCCCCCGTGTTCCGGATTATGTCCCCCATTTATGTGCTATAAGCCTGTGACCTGACTGTTTTAATCTAATTCAATGCCCTCAAAAGCATCTAAAAGCATTTTCACAAAGTCCCTCCGATTTGCTGCTGCTTCAAGGACATGTTTTCCATCTGTGCTGGGACACATCACTGTTCAAGTAGGTTATGGAAAAGGAACCTGCTCTCAGGAATCCAAGATCCATTTAATTCTCCCACCTACAGGACACTGCACGATCAAGGCTCTGCCAGGACACCAGTAATGCAGGGTGGTCACCAGCACATTCAGTTACCACCCAAACCATTTTCCTTTTAATAAAGATAAAAATTCTGAGAGCATCACATACTAGACTTTTTAAAAGCCTCTGTGTACAAATACATACATATATGTATACACACTTGTGTGTGTGCATATATATATACATACACACATATACATGTGTATGTACATGTATATACACACACACACACTTCCACGCACCCGCAGCAACACCTTAGAGAAACCAAGAGAGCTAAAATCCTCCAAAAACCATATCTTTATATCAGGTCACCTCAAATACCAGCTAACAAGCATGCATATACTGCCCAGCATTTGCACTGGCTCCTGTCCAGGAACAGAGCTGTTTTCGTTCCCCCCGTTATCGTGCAAGCCTATGATGACGTCCCTTAATAATTTTATATTTTATCAAGTGATGAAGTGACAACGGAAAGTATCTTGGGACAGACTGATAAATTTATCAGCTATGAATGGATTCAAAATCATCTGAATTTTTTACTATAGCTTCCACTCGGGTCAGCCTGTCCATGCTTTGAAGTGTACACACTTGGGGAAGATTTTTGCTGATAAGCACATACTTTTTATTTATTCAGTGAACTTGATCTTACATGTTGACTTTTGCATTCCAAATGTCCCATGATATATTACTAAGAAATTCAATAACACTGGTGAAGTAGCATTAGGCTCTAGTGGCAACCATCAGGGCTTGAAAAACAGACAGTTTTCTTTTGCCTCAAGAGTCTCTAAAAGATTATAACAAAAATCTCTTCTCTTCAAAATAACAGGCTGCCCCATGCCACACTGCAGTATTTAATGCTGATCCGACCACAAACCCATTTCCTTCTGGTCAGCACAGCAGGAACTGATTACGACCAAATGCTACCACTATTTGCAAAAAAATAAGATATTCTTCCTACAGATAATCGCCATATCCAGCCTTGCAATCTTAAAATTTTAATTGAAATAAACCTCTGAAATTACGATGCTTCCTGGCATGTCTGTCTCCACTATTTGCATCCATTTATGCCTCTGAATCAAGAGTTGGCCCATCTGAAACCAACAGGGAAGGGGTATTTGGATCTACAGGCATTCAAGCGCTTTTGTAAATCCCCCTCCTAACCATTAAGTTTTTGGTATCTATTCACAAAAGCAGCTTAACAGCTATTTGAGATCACAGGAAAAATCTAAGTGGAAAGAGGAGACAGTTTCTTTTCCACTGTCCATATCACGTTAAATGTGTTCCTGATATTTCCCCCATATGGGAGCTTTTTTTTCCCCGCAACGAAACAATTTTTTCATAGTACTCTGTAAGCCTTAAAATGTTTCTTGGAAGGCTGAGCAAAAGGAGCAGCAAAAGCAGGCAAATTATACCTGCAAATGCATATCATAAAGCTCTGAATCATTTATCTTCAAGCCCATCAAGGGAAGTCTCTGCACAAGGCTACAAATCCCAGTTACAAACAGCTAACTTCTTTTGTAATCCATCAAGAACACAAAGAAATCAGTTGTACATGGGTAGTTGATTCGAGTGGTTGAGTATCATGAAATACACCCTTTTTATTAGTATTTCATGGGCTTGTTAACTAAGTGCTTACTGGTAGTTGGATATCACATTCAGCTCATATTTGCAATACTCGGGGCAGCCTACTTTTCAGATTTCTGATAACACACAACCCTGACATATTAAACAACAAAAAACCTCACCTGGATCAACGAGAAGTTCAGTATTTATTACAGTGCACACTGACAGTACCACATTAAACAAGTTATGAGCTTGATGCAGAAATTACTGAGGAAAACCCTATAGCTCTTACTCAGGAGGCAAGACTAGACTATGAAAATAGCCTTTTTGGCCTTAGAACTTATGAAGCTATGAATATAAATAAGAGCATGATTTACAGACCCACTTTTTTCTGAAGTTTGTCACGCACAGGTGGCAAGAGCAAAAACTGAACCTTGTCATTGGAGAAGAGTCACAAGAAGGCCATAGCACTTCACACAAACTCTCAACTCAATATTTTAGCACATTATATTGACTTTTAATTTCACAAAACACGTGAAGAGAACTGTGCATGTGTATGAAGCTAAAAGTTTGATTCTCCTCTTACTTATAATGTACTGGATGTAATACTACAAAAACGACCAGCACAAAAGAGGATGGAAAACAAACGAAGCCAAGAAGTCTCCATCTTCCAAGCCCTGATCATAACTAAATACTGCTTTAAAGCCACTTACAGCTTTGATGGATTCCTCATCAGTCAAGCTTTTCATGACAACTTCCAAGCTGGTGTCTTCTTCGCTGCTTGCAGGTTCAGCACCACCATAATCCTAGCAGGAAGGATTAATGCCAGTTTTAAGATGTGATATGATCTCCCATACTAGTTAAAATTGGACATCTTGCACCTTTTTCTTTCATTTTGCTAAACAAGCATCAACATGAAGTGTATATATACGTATACAAACATACATATGTGTATATATATATACACATATATATAAAGGTTAGCAGATCCGGGCCACCTTCCAAGGTGGACTAACCCCTGCCAGTTGTGAAAACCAAACCCAAGTGGGTCAGTACCAGCAGGTCAGAGCACTCGTCGCCTGGAGCAAGAGCCAAGGCCTGGTTAGAGCCAGGTTACAGCACGTGGCCACCGAGCTGGCCAGGCTAATGCCAGCACTGGAGCACAAGCCTCAGCTTTAAGGGTAAATGCAGTCATGAAATTCAAGTCCTTCTGCGAATTACTGTGAGAATCCTGCTGCTGCAAGAAAATTAACTGAAGAAAGCTGAAGAATATTAACATTATATCATATGGTAATTATGGTACCCTGATATTCTATTAAATTAGCTGGCTTTTTTTTTTTTTTTTTGGATAGGATAAGTAACACACATTAGGTATTTACTCAGTTTTTCAGGCTAAAAGGCAGTTTTTTTTTGTTTGTTTTTAAAAGATGTGAACAGTTGGCTGAAGAAAAGTTATTTCAATTTCTATAAATCCACTTTACAGGTTAAGACAAAAAAAAGAAGTCTGGTTTCTCCATGTTGGGAGACTGCAACTACAGGCAGTTGGCCAAAGAACAGACCACAACTAACTAAAGCTTTGTGGCACATCGTGAAGACACCGACACTAAAAAATAGTGGGAAGAAAAATAAGGATTAAAGCACCAAAGATCGAACTTGGGCTGTGCAAATCACAGAGTTAGTTGAATCCAGCTACAGCAGCAGGTTTCTCTTGGAACATGTTGCTTTTATGGGAGGAGGAAAAAAGCAGCCGAAGCAGTATCTGAAAATGAGTTGGAGGCAAACAGAAACTAAGCAGGTCTTGCACTGCACAGTCCAGGCTTGACCGTAGCTATAGCTGCAGGGGAAGAGTCATCCAGGTCAAAGCCATAGCAGGGGTGTCACCAGATGTAGCCAGCATTCCCTGCAAGGACACAGAGCTGCAGGATAACAGCAAGGCTTATTGAGCTAGCTGGAGTCTGATGCCCCAAATTTATCAATTCGAGGCAAGTCTAAACCTGGATTGAATTATAAAGCATGTTTTGCTTTATGAGCTCAAATAGCAAATAGAAATAGAATTAAAAAGCAACAGCCAAGCTAACCACATGCTTTATCTACAGAATTGCATTACAGTACATGGGCATGTGAGAAGGGTGACAACATGGGGACACCGCAGGGATTTGTGATGCACAAGACAGCAGTCAGGCAACACTGGGGCTCAGAAACCAGCTACAGCATCACCACCCCGAGGAAGGTGTGTGTTGGACGACTGTCCCCCACAGCACCCTGCATGAGAGCTCCCTGTCTAAACAGCTCATGTCTGCGCTGGGGGCACGGGGCGAAGCTGTTGGCCACCCTAATTCTTTTTTATGGATGCAGAGAGGAAGATAGTTCTGCCCTGCTGGAGCTGGAGAAGACAGGATGTGAGTCCTGCCCTCAGAAATGCTCCTTTCTGCGCTGTGAGAAGATATGGAGATTCCAGGCAAAAGCTCCTCACCTTAACTACTCCAACCGGCTGAAAAAGAAACAGATTTCCATTCAGAGATTTGTTTTCTCCCTGTATGGCAATAAACTCTTTATTGGCTGCCACTTTGTACCACGCCAACTTTCAGCAGAATAATAAAAGAAAAAATGAGAAGAATAAAAAAAAGCGGGGGAGGAGAGGGAGAACACACCTGTCAGGTTTCAACCCAACACATCTTATGATTTACTGTTTAATTGGACAAGGTGCTTGAATTTATAATGAATATCTAATTATGATTAATCTAATTTAGCAAACCGTAATGAAAAATATACAGCACATCAACCTTACCTCAATAGAAGAGTGAGAGCTGGAAGGCAATGGGAAAGGAGTAACAGCCATCTGATTGACTGCATCTTCATTTCTGCAAAACAAAAAGCAACACATTACACACTAAACTGTAATGGCAAACTTTCTTTGAGTTGTTTTTGCCCATTAGGAAAATACTATTACCAGTGTAAAAATAAACTGTTTCCTAAACCTCTGCTTTTGATAAGCAAGCGCTTCATTTCTGCTTGTGTTCTTTGCCAGAAAACAGACTGCATCGCTTCTTGGGACCTCAGTAGTTCCCTCTGAGAAATACTAACTAACAACGTATGCCTTGGAAATCTAGCTGAATGTGGATTGCCAGAGGATGCATTTGGATGTACGTTCCCTATACATCAATATGGTGAAGAAAGGAAGAACAATTCTGGCCACCCTTGCTAAATACAGAATATTCTATACTTAGAGTCAGGCAATTAGGTAGATTCAGGCAATATGCACCACTATGTCCAAAACACATTTGTATAAGTAGACAATTAAAAGAACAAAACACAGGAAATTAAAACATATTTTTTAGAATTCTGTACGTATTTCTTTTTCCCCTAGCACTAAATATTCAGAAAAGTCCTTCAAATCTAATATTTAAGGATGTAATATTAACACTAGTTGTCTTAGTCACAGCAGTCACATCATGCAGCCTTGACTGAGCTCTGCCTTAAGGTGGGGGTTTTGGTTCCACAAATCCTGCACCGCAAGACCTTTGTGTGCTAATACTTAGGTGGCCTCCTCTAATGCTGTCTATGTTTATTAACAGCTTCTTTACACTCTATAGGCATGGCTGAAGCATGTATCAGTAATAGCTATTTATCAAAATAGTTTGCTTTTTTGTCTTTGTTTACATTTCTTGTAGTTTTTTTTCTAAAAGACCCAATATAAAAACTTGGAACAATTTTTTTAGAAAAATATAAGTAGAAAATAAAGTGATTAACTTAAATTCCCCTATGCATAAACTCAGCATTCTTTTTATCTGAAGATGCTTTTTGTACATGGCGGCTACATCTTACTACTTTAACGAGCAATCCCAAGAAAGTTGCTAATACCTTTGTAACCAAATTTCAAAAGCCTTTTTTTTATTAAATACCACTCTGTCTCCCAATATTTTTATTCCAATACCATTTACAGTTACTTGGCTTGTGAAATTAGCTCTGCGTTTTTGGCCTTTATAAAAATCGAACTAAGTAAAATATGATTTAAGTATTATTGTTGTGACACATGAGATAAGAAAAAGACTCCAAATTCTGCATCAAAACTGTATTAGCTGTATGAGTTTTCTGTTTCTTGAGCGAGCACAGCACAGAGGCCAGGAACACGATGCAAGGCTGGTTTTGCTAAGGGTTCAAGGATGCCCCCCAACCTCTGCTCACCCAACAGCGATGGAGGAGGAAACGGTAACGTTGTCACTTCATAAAAGCAGAGTGTGAGATGACAGGACTCGACTTGTCACGCAATGGGTCCCCTGGGCTTGACCTACTATACTTCCCACTGATACTTCCCACCATTATATTCCTGTCTGTATTTCAGGTTACCTTCCCCTCCTCTTTCATTTCTAGAGGAAAATATCAGCCTAACACGTGTTTAAAATCAATTAATGGAAATATCTGGAAGAAAAATGTCTTATTCTAACCCTGAAGAGTTAAACACATGAAGCCTGTATGTGCCGATCACTGAAAGACAACACGATAAATCAACAGCTCTCAGCAGAGCAGAGGACGGGAAATTAAATCACAGGCATTTGAAGTGATAAATCCCCTCATGCGAAGGTTGGGGAATTCATTTACTTATCTTCAACCAAACAGCCCCACAGTTCAAACAAGCTGATCCCCGCCGCGCTCGGCTCCGCTCATGGCCCTGCTCGAAGCTTCGCAACAGCCCGAAACGGCGGCAACGTTGGGGCCGTGGCGGCCGGCGACGCAAGAAGCGCTCGCAGGCGGCCGGGAGGAAAGCGGAGCAGCACGGGGAGTCACTCACGGCATCTACATGCACTCCACAAGCCAAGTGCACCTCTATCCTAGCACGGGGAATCACACACGGCATCTATGCCCACTCCACAAGCCAAGCGCGTCTCTATCCCATCAAACGTATTAGGCAGGGACACTTCTCTTCCTCTTATCTTCACGCTACCGATCCCGTGTTGCTTCCTAACCTGTAAGAATAAGCCTGCAAATCTAAGGTGTCCAAGACGGCTAGCAATTTTGGGCTAATTATAGAGATTTTTCTGACAAAGCTCTGCATGAAGTACAAACCTCACGAAAACAGGCCTCACCTCTGCCCTTACCTTGCAGCTGCAGCACCTGCAGGAAAAGCAAACTTGAAAAACACAAGTTCTTCATGGATGTTTGTAAGAAATATCTTTCTAAAAACTGCTACCCCCAGGCTTCACTACAAAGTGCAACATACCTAATTATATAAACTAGGTTCTCCAGTGCATGTGCACACGGCCTGGTAAGTGCCATCACTGGGCTAACAGTTTTACACACTCTTAAATGAAGGACATTTTTATTCTACATATTAAAAGCTAACACTCACAAGGAAAAAATGCCCTCAAATAAGATAACAAAAAGATATCCAACTCCCCAAAACACAAGGTTGCAAACGCCACAACTTGCAGTCTCCCCTTGCTTGGGCTCATGCATATTTAAATACTTCAATGAATGCTGCTTCAAAGGAGCCTTCAAAGCAGTATCAAATTGGGAAAACATTTTAAAGTGACAGATCTAATAATTAATTGTTCTTTTTGCTCTCCAGTTCTACAAGGATCGTTGATTAAAACATAAATGTATTTACAAGGAAAAGAACCAGCTAAGAAATCTGATAATATTCAAATCAGAGTGATCACAAATGAACATTTAAGGCTTGCCAACAGCTGCTCTCATAACCTCAGAGGAAGCTGCCTGCAGCAACGTGGCTGAACCACGATCACGTAACGCTAAGCACGGAAAATACTTGTTCTGCATGAAGAATGAGACTCCTCTCGACTGACTCATCTTGGCTGAGAGAGCACCCAAACTTCCTCTCTAGCTGGTACAGAAACAAGACAACTCCAAGGACAACTCACCCAGCACCTACGTGGGTTAATTTAGGGTTGGAGGCACTGAATGGCCCTGGGGGGGCTGCTGCCGACTGTTCCTGACCACAGAGAGAGACCAGGAGACCTGTGGATGATGAAGGGAAATGAACCTGCTCTCCAGTTCTCTGCAGCTGCGCATTTCAGCAACAGCAAAAGGATCATTTCCACAAGCGCTTTGTTGGGGACTGTGGCTGCTCTTTGGAAATGCAAAATATATCGAGAATCTGGAGCAAAAAATGACACCTCACATGCAACTGCATATTTTAGTTAGAACTGACTTTGAGACCAAGGAACTGAATTTTGCCTGAGGACTTAGGATTCCCAGGGGTTTTGGCTGGAGTACCAGGCTGCACAAGGCCCTGCAGGTTAACAACAAATCCAACATTGCCCATTTCCTGTTTTCAGCAAGAAAAAAAAAAAGGAAAAAGCAAGGCCAAGATTTCCTATTTTCTCATCTTTATTTTCCTATAAATGTTTATTTGGAGAAGAGCTGCAGGAAAGCTGAACATGGGGAGGGCAGACAGAATTTTTGCTTCAGATGGATGAAGACGAGCCCTTTGTACTGGGTTCACCTGGAAAAATGCTTCCTGCTACCAGCAGGCACAGTCTTGTTCTTCATTTCCCCTCTACTCACCATTAACTATGTAAGAACCAAATGAATACACGAACTTTAAATATGTACTTAAAATGTTCACTTAACCTGCACTTCAGGTCACGAAAGGTTGGAGAGCGACCAATTACTTAATTTCCTTGACCGCGGACTTGTTCACACATATGGACTGCAGCAAAGAAACAGCTCTGCAGAAAACAGCAAAAGAATTTCCAGCCAGCTTGGTATATACCAAGCAGCTGGCAAGGGTTTATTTTCAAAGCTTTCCCACATGAAAGAACCCAGTCAAAACAACTGAAAAATAGAGCTTGTACTATTAAAACACAGTTATATGATCTAGAATGAATTTAAAGCAAAAATATTGCCAAAGCATAAAATATCTCAATTCCTGGTATATGAGATCACTTAGAGAGGACCTAAAAGATTCAGTGAAAGTCATAGCCACAGTAAGTGTGAAACTGCACCGTGAACTTTCTCCTTTCACTGTGAAATGGCCTGATCTCCTAGTCCCTGTCCTCGCTTTACCCATCCTCAGACAAAATGCAGCAATCTCTCATTTCATGTCCCCATAAATACCAAGTGATTAGTCTTGAAAATCACACCTGGAAACGGAGGGAGGGCTAAAGGGACAGAGAGCTGTGGGCTTCACTCCGAATCTCCCATTCCATCATCACAAAGCAGTGACAAGGTAACTCCAGGGGTGGGAAAGCCACTGGACAGCTAAGAGCTAGTACTTACAGGGGCAAAATTCTGCAATATTTTACTCTTACAGAATTCCTCAAACCACCCTTTTTTTCTTAAGAGAAAAAAGATATACTGAAGAATGAATCACAGGACTGAACTCAGCTTGAAATGGTTCAGGATCAATCACATTCCCTTTGATGCAAGCATTCAAGCTATATTTGCTCTGCTTATTATCCCAACACCAAAGCACCAAAACAGATTAAAAGCAGTTAATTGAGCATAGACAAAACATGACATTTGCTGAATCATAAAATTCTCACTCTAAAAGAGTATTCCAATATAACCTGGATTTCCTACTACAAAGGCAAATACTAATTACTCTGTTTTTTATGACTCTGGAATGCACATCCAAATAGTCCACTGGGTATGAAAACCGTCCTGTTCTGGGGGCTGGGGCATAGGGATTCCAGAAAAAAATAAGTCCCTTTCTCAGCTTCCTGCCTGGCCAATTCTCAGTATTGGAGATTCAGGTCAAAAATATCGAAAGGAGCCTAAGACATCTACATGTCCTATTCCCACTGATTTCCACTTGTATTAGTGTGTGACATGCCTCTGAAAGCTGCACCCAAATTTTTGGTAGGTATTTCTGGTATTTGGAAGCCAAAAAGACAACCTACATTTGTGAGACTTGCAGGCCAGGTAAGATGGTACCTAACACGAGTCCCAGGAAGCCTTTGGATGGCGCCAGTTCTTAGGAAAACCACGCAGCACTGGGGTGGTGGTTTTCCCTGCTTGCTAAGTCGTGTGAGCAGGCTGAATGCCTCCAAATTTGTTACTGTACAGAGCAACAAAATACGAGATGCTCTGAGTCGGGAGGGACACGGGGAGAAGTGATGACACTAACTGCAAACCTTTTATATGCTATTACAAGCTTATGTAACTAATGAGACCGCAGGGAAACGGGCCTGCGTTCAGACCCACATCTTGGAACCTGGCCAAAATCAACTGTTTTAAATAACCACTGTCAATTTAATGGTGGGAGAGATGCTCATAACCCAGAGGGAGAAGCCTTCAAGTATAAAGGGGTTCTCCCAGCCCTTGATGCACTGTGCCTCACCAGCAAAAACATCAGGAGAGGATGGGAATGCACTTGTAACACTCCCTGGATATGTATTAAAAAAAAAAAAAAAAAAGGTGTGAACAGATTTTATAGAGCAGATTTGGAGTTAGGAACTTAGGAAAAATCAGAAGGCTGATGACATCTTTTATTCTTTTTTTTCTTTTTTTCCTCCCTAAAAGTCCAGGTCCAACCAACACCAAATTATTTACTGATAGAAATTACAGAACTGGTTTTTACAGAGAGCCTTGAATTTCTGGAGTTCTTCTTTGTAACTGCTTAAGCTTATGGAAATATCCCCCTTTCCAGTCCCACTGGTAGTAACAGTCCCTGTAGGTTTTGGTTGTGTTAGCCCACGGAACTGCAGGGTGAAAAAACTCCTTTCCCTCAGACCATGTTTTTAGGATAAATTTGGATTTTTTAGATCAACTTTCTGGTCAGCAGGTCGAACTTTTGGAGATGAAGGCAACAGTCTGCAGTTGCAATAAAATGATTTATTACATTTTCCCTTCGGTACGAGCTTTTCTCCCTAACAATATAAAAGGGAACTACACTGGTGTCAGTGCTCAGGAAGAACAGAACATTATTTCTGTTGCAACTAGCCCTTCCTCGCTTTCAAAGCGGAGCAAACACAACGGTATCCTGCTCTTTCCACACCATTAGAGCTGACAGGAAGATATCTGAGCGCAGCCAAGCAGCAAAGCTACCAGGAGAGCTCACAGCCTGCTGCACTCAGCGCTTGTTCTCAGCTGGAAAAGCTACTGCACATGGGAAAGACGGCTGGAGACCCAAGGTACCTGCTACTCCCTACATTCAGCCGGGCTGGCACTGTAATTCATTAAGCAGGGGCATTTCAATATCTGCATTTTATAACACTGTTTTAAAATATATCAAGCATGGAAGTTGTTCTACCAAACTATAGCACTGACAAGACCTCTGGGACTAGCACAGTCTCTCAGTTCATGACTTCAGCCAATCTCATCCACTAACTTTGAGGCCTCAGTTTTACGAAGTTGAAACGCCAAGGGTTCATGGGTTCACGGAATGTGTTTTGTAGCAGAAAGGGAAATTATTCTTTCACTTTATGACTCACCTGGTAGATTCACAGCCTAAACTGGTATCTGTGCAATTCTGAGACACCTCTTCTCCCCAAGCAGCATTTCCTGAGCTGCAGCCTGTGCTCCCCCAGGGGAGAGCGTTACTCTTCACCGCTGCCGCGTGGCTGCTCAGCTCTGCACAACACTCACCTGCTGTCAGTGGCAGGGAGCAGGGACAGGCTTGTCCCTGCAGAATTCCAGTTCCTCGGAATTCTGGAGACTTAAGTTTATAACCTGAACAGCAATATTTAAACAGTGAAACTTTATTTTTTTTCCCCTAAGCCCTAGGGAGCGTGACAAGACTTATCCAACGGCCACGGTATTTCTTATGGTAATTCAGAACACTGTGAGAGCCTCTTTCCAACTACTTATTCGCAGACAATCTTCACAGGGGAAATTCTTCTGAGTAAGGACTTACACCTTTACTACTTCAATAGTACAAAGCACCCTGGGCATTTCCAAACGCAAGGCAAAGCACGCGTTGGGAGGACCTTTGCTGCAGCCCCGCAGCACTAAGCCGGGCTCCGGCTGCAGTTCCATACACTCAGCTTTTGCCCCTGGAGCTTCCAACCCAGACACATTTTCCACATGCAACTAAGTAATGGTGAGTGAGTTGTTGTACATGACATTTAATTTTCAATAGCTGAAGAAAGTAACACAGGAGCTGCAGGCAAGATCATTAATCTCCTCCAGATCCTCTGTGCTGCCAAGTAGAGCAACTCATTCTTCATTGTGCTAATGCTGCTCTTCCATCATTTCTGTGTATGCTGTACAGACAGAGCCATGCCAGTAAATGTACACATTTATATGCATTCACCCTCCCCAATTATTACATTGCTTACAGGCTGTGTATGAGCAAAGGATACCAAACTATACAAAACATGATGCATATATTGGGGAGAAGATCACATTGTGGGGGATAAGCGCCCAACAGAAGCCAGAGCTGATACATATATATTCATGAATCTCCAAAATAGCAAAGCATGTTGAACTCTGAAAGAGACACAGCTTTTTCCCTACCCAGGGCCGTAAGAGCAACATGGCCTGAACTACAGATCGTAGGAGACACATAGACGGGTCTTAGCTCACACACAGATCAAGAGGAAAAATATTCATGCTTGGAGTGAAAGAAAATCCTTGTCATTCTTGGTTACGAATAACAACAACAAAAAAAAGCAGAATTGCTGAATACATTCTTTGCTTCGGTGTTTACCAAGG
>NW_010588597.1:65309-80108 GCF_000705375.1 Tinamus guttatus | reverse complement strand
CCCCGGAGTCCCCTGCTGCTCAGTCTGTAAAGTAACTCACTTCCAATGACCTGCCTGCAAATACTGCCTGAGGGCCACAGCTGAGCTCTGGATTTGAGTCACCTGTTTTCATATATGTAACGCTAAATACTGAAAACACAGAGGTAAATAGTGAGGTTTGTTCTGTTACACAGCATAAAAAATCAATTTCGGGAATCACAGAGAGCAGTGAAATATTGAAAGAAAACGTGGTTCACTGAGCACCAAGCGAGGAGTCAGGAGGTCCCAGTTTTGCTCCCTGGTAGATTTATTGCACCACAAAATCCAGACTATCTAGTGTTTTTTACTGTTTTTCTCTCCTTCAGAGATATTGGAAGGGTGTGGAGTAAGAGATATATAAATACTAAGTATTTATATTCTGCTTCTCACCTTAAGATTGATAAATAGATTTCTTAGAAAGTACAAAGACAGCAGAAATAGTCTTTCCTTTCCACAGTACTCAAAAAAGTTTTAAAAATGTGCTAACAGACACAGCCTGCACAACAAAAAGGGGAAGCGCTTTAATACTGCCCGTATAATCTACCCGTGGAGGTATGTGCACAGCACGAGGCTGGTTACTATAGAAACCTCCAGGGTGAACACAGATATAAGAGTTGAAATGCAAAATTAGTTGCGTACCTAAAAAAGAAAACTGCTGATACTGTGAAAAGCAACTGGCAGAAGCCGATCTCTTCCTGCACAAAAGCTTTCCAAAAAAACATAAGTCTTGACTATACAAACCTGTACCTGACTGAAAAGCCTTGGGCCTGACCTCCCACCTGTATGCGCCGCGGGCACGGCGGATGGATCACGGCATCCGCTGAGGTGAGTTTTCATCCTCCTGCTCCCGGTAAAGCTCCTGGTAAAGGCATGTTGCAGTCCACAATCCCCTGACACACTGCAGCATCTGTCAACTGAAGTTGGTATCTATCAACTGTATCTATCAACTGAAGTTGATAGATGCGCAGTGTGAGCTTAGTATCGGGGGTAAGATGAACTAAAAAACCTCTGGAGTACTGCAGGGTCAGGGACTATGGCCTCAAATAAAAATGAAAATTGTGCTCTAATAACTTTTTCCCTCTCCCCTCGTCTCTGTTTTCCGCTTTCCCCCTTTCCCAATTAACCCCTTGGCTGCCACATGAGCTCACAGGCAAAGTGAACACACACTGTCTTACCAATACTTCCTATGCCATGAAAATCCTAGCAGGGTTCCAAGATGCAAACTCAAACAGAGCTCCACGTAGGACAGCCATGTACGCCCATAGAGTCAACACTGGCAATGACATACAAAATAAATTAAGAAGCTGTGCAGCTCTCCATTTCTGAAGCTTAGCTTTCAACCCAGATGGAGAGCAGGGCCAAACTGGTGTCTCACAGCCAGCTTTCAGTGCAAGCCCTTTTTAAACATACCCGTCAATAAACGGTTAGCACTGTGCACCACCATAGCAAGGGTCCCTCCACTCGCAGTATTGATCCCTCGATCGATAGCAGACCAACGAACAATAATTACGCATCAATAATAAGCAGCTTTGCACCCCCAAACTCATCTGCTTTCACTGACTGCCATCAGAAAGCTGAGCAAAAAGTGTTTCCAAGCCCTTTATAGATTCTTTTTAATGGAGCATTAATAAATATTTATACAACCAAACACAAGAGTATTTGCTCTCACTGCAATTGTCTCACACGGGCACAAAAGCAGTGTCCCCTAGCAAAACTACCATCCCGACTGCAACAGCATCTCTCACTTTAATACCTCAAATGCCTGGCCTAGAAAACTAGTCTAATTGGGTAGGAGTAAAACAGAGAGCAAAGATTATTCCCTTGTTTTATGATAGCAATTTCTAATGATTGTTTATTTATATTAGGCTTTGCTATGCAATAGCACATCTGAGGCTTTTCTGCGCTCTCACCACTGCTGTTTATAGACGATTGCCTGTATCCTGGCTACTTCCAAGCATGGGCAATATGCCATCCACAACGCATGGCACCTCAAATAATCTTTTGTTTCTGCACTTGCTATCCCCAAAGAAAACACTTTAGTCTTTTCTTATCGCCAACCAAATATCTGCTGTGGAAGCATTTCAGCTGCTTTGGAATAAACACATTTAGATACACAGATCTCTGATCAGCAGCTTCATGGCCCTGTACAGAGAGGGAAGTCCACAGCACGCCTTGCTTTCAGATTTTATTTTGCTCTATCTGCTTTGTGCATCTCAGTTCATGAGCACCAAGACTGGGTAGTAAACACGAGCATAAATCATTCTCACTGGGACTGCCCAAGCAAGAGGTTTCCACTACGGGCTACAGACACGTGCCCCTTTGGACGTACAACCTCTGCTGGGAGATCTAAGATGCAGAAGACTTCCAGATTAAATTCCAGCTTCTTTTGTCACATACTACATGCTACAGCACTGAAAGGTTAAGAACATTTCCCCTAAGTTCAAATTTGGATAACTAACTTTTCAACATCTGCGGTCACCGAGCTTTCAATGTCAATGCTACTAATGGCATATAAAGATCTATGCAGTTCATCTGATGGCATTCCTATAGGCCAAGATTGCCTTTGGTCAGCTGGAAAGCTCTTTAAATGCCATTAACAGTATTGAGCAGACTCCCCTTGATCACGATGCACACCCAGAACTAGGGTAGCCTGGAGCCCATCTCTACTCCCTCCATCCAGACTCCCTCTTTCAACAGTGGAAAGAAAGAGCCAGCTCCATGGTCCTGGGGCTGTGTGTTGCACACATGGCTTAGAAGCTCTTAACAAAGGAGGAGGACCGACCCCAATTTATAACCTTTTGTGTTACTTTCCCCCCTCACGTTGTAAATTCATGAAACAGCTGTAGTTTATGGCGAGTTTATGGCTGCCAGTTTTATTTACATGCCCTCTCATGCCATTAGGGAGAAAAGCTTTGGGGTTTCTGGAGATCCTCAATCATTCCATGTTGGTGCCTGAAATGAGATGGAAACAGAAGGCTCTGGCTCATCTAAAAATAAACCAACACCTCAAGTGCTTTCTCAGCACAACCTTCCATCATAAAGCACTGCTACATAAATATGACTTCATGAATTATATATTTTAAGTCTTTGCATGCTCACAGCAGTTTACCACAAAATGTTCTGCAATACCTGCTGGGGGAAAAAAAAAAAAAAAAGGACATAAAATCATTGCCAATGATGATAAATGATTACAGCTTAATAACAGCCAAGCTGACAAAGCTGAAATGTCCATAGGGTATACTGCAATTCGAATGCCACAGGTGGAAAAATAAAGAGCTTTCAAACATAAATGTTACAGCCTTCAGGGAAGAAATCTAGAGAAAGGCCTTTTGATACCAGGCAGCCTAACAAATCCAGGATATCGCCAAAACAAAACAGTGAAGTTTAATGCAAACTTAAGGCATGAGAAGATACAAGATTTTCAGGTCCCCACAAGTGCAGCAGGTTCCCTGGCTGGCTCGGGGCAGAGCTAAGCTCTGTGGCTAAGCTTGGGCTCGGAGGACGGAAGGGCAGACTGAAGCGCCAGGCACTTCCCACCCAGCAGCCACAGACAGACAGACAGAAGCTGCCAGCCCCACATCACTCCTACCCCATCTCGACAGTGTAGGTCTGAGGGTTAACTGCAGTGTCAGCTTCTGTGCACAGCAAGAAAGGAGGAAATGGGCAACAGGACTCCTGCTCAGTTAGAATCAGGCCCAAAATCATAAATATGAAAGATGGGGAAAGTTTTTTTTCTTTTTAATATCTCATCATCAGACCACTTACAGACTGCAGCTGTGCTGTAAAGAACCTGCTCACAAGTAATGACCTGTAGCCACTTAAGGCTAAATGAGTGATTTCAAATCGTAAACGAGCAGCAGCTCTGTAATGAGAAAACGTCTCAGGATGGTTTCAGCAGTCCCCATTCAAATCACTATTAACTGTTTAACAGGCAAAATGCAACCAAGGGGACAGAGAGTGCCACTTGTTGGAGCCTTCCCTCCAGCAGCTCACTTCTCATGATGTGACAATTCCCCACGGGCACCGACTTCACTCTCTCCCCTGGGATCTCAGTCCCAGCCGGGTCCCTCACCCTCCCCAAAGCGGAGTGAGCTTTGTCTATCAACCAACAGCAACGCTGGGGCTTCGCTCAGGACGACAACCTCTTCCCTGCCACAGGGCGTCCAAAACTAAGTGTCAGTCCCGCTCCTCTCCCTCCCAGCACTCTCCAGCAGCGTGCATGGCCAGTGAGAGAAAGATGGGTGTCACAAGTGCAGGGCCACTGCATGGGAGAAAATCAAGCAGGACGAATGGGAGGCCTCAAGTAAAAGCAGGAAGACAAAGCCGAGAAACAAGAGGTGGAATCTTTTGAGCGAACGGCCCACGTTCTTAACTAGTTTCCTTGCTTCGGTGATCTGGATGAATATTTCCCCTTTATGCTTGACTGTCATCCTAAAATAAGCAATCTCAGCAATCTTTGCTACCTCACAGGAACCCTGAATTCATCCCTGATCTGAAGACTTTGGCTTTTCACTGAACCAAGACTTCATTTTGCTCAATGACTGTGGCCTCCAGTTTGCTTAGGGAGGCTGAATAAAATGCAGAGAAAACCATCTCCACACACTTGGTCAGGAAAGCAGAAGAGAGGTGCCTCACCTTCCCGAGCACCACAGAGCTGCAGTGCTCCTGGTGAGAAACGTGCATTCCTCACCTACACTCTGCAGGACTTTGCCATCCAAGACATGGGATGCTATGAAGAGATCTGGAGTTTGTCCTACAAGACAGCACGGAGAAAAAGCCCATTCAGGAAGAAGGAAATAAGGATGAGAGGGGGAACGGCAATGTGGAAATTCAAGAGAGGAAGGAAGTTAGGGGAAAAGGCAGTGCCTCAGGGCAGTACCCGCATCTCCCTCACTGCAGGCAAGTCGGATGAAGATATGATGTCATCGTACTCCTTCATTTGCAAGGAGAAAGTTGCTATTGGCAGCTGCTGTCTAGGTAATTGCTTCCGCCTTGGTCTGACAAATCTGAGCTTGGCTGTCAGCCTGCCAGGGGCAGTGAAGAGCTCATCTATCTTCTCCATTTTATCCGGATGAAATGGCCATGGGGTTTGCTCAATTGCACAGCATTAGGGTGAATGATTATGAGAAAGTTCTCAAGCGCCACCAAGACATGCATGGGGCTACCAAGGCTGCCAATTAGACCTGCCTGATAAAACCTAGTTCCTACAAAGAATAATTAGCCTAAATTGTAATCTTTAATAGCTGTGACTGGCACAAGCAGCTAGAACTAGACAGAGATGCTCCGAAATACTTAAACAAATACTCCTGTCAGGACCTCCAAGGCGCTGTGATCCAAGGGCGATACTGTTCTCAGGGGGCTCGATGCTGCATCAAAGCCAGCTCTCTTTAGGTTTGATGTGAAGAATATAATCCTGCCCTGCCAAGCCCAAGGGGCTGCAATTTTTAGTGGAATTAACAAGGGAGCCCTAACAGCTTTGGCAGCAGCATCAGGTGTGTTTTCTATGCCTGCACACCCTTAAAGGCTACAAGAGACCTCAGGGAGTGGAAACAGCTTGCCCTGCAGTGGAGCCTTCCTCTTCAGAAGGGACTTCTCCAGCAACTATCCTGAGTTTGGTAGAGGGATGAATCTGTCAAGACTGCTTTCTCCCAGGCCAAGAGTCTGGCACACCTGTAGGCAGTGTAATATTTTTCAGAGTGACCTTGGGCAGGTATTGTAGTGCTTTGCTTTACTTTACATATATTTGAAATTACACCCTCTTCCTGTCAGTGACAAGATCTGCGCTGAGCCTGCATAGCAGGTTGACAAAAGAAGCCTGTCGTTACCTTAAAGCCAGCCAGACCTGAGAACTTTACCCTGACAAAGGGACAACAGGCTCACAGGGAAACTTCCCCATCTCCTCAGCAAGAGCAGGCCTAGGAAAGCTGGTCTTATTATAGACACAATTGGCACTCAGGGAAATTTTGCTATAGGGCAATAAAGCCAACAGCGAAAAAATAATGTCACTCCGCTCAACATCTGCTTGCTAACTTCTTCATTGCTGTTGCCAATGCTAACCGCGGAACTGAATGGTGGCTACATTTATATGGGAAGAAATGCTCGGCATCGCCAGTGAGAAACCGCTGCCCTGTCCTAGCTACCACCCTCCTCTTGCTCTCCTGCACCCTCCAAGGCTCAGGAAGGGGTGCATAGAGAAGAGGGTCAATGTTTTGAAGGGCTTCACAAAAAATATTGACGTATATAAAGCTCTGTGAACTGCCTCAATTCAAGAAGAATTTGGATGTGAGATAAAGCAGGTGCCCACGTGCTTTTCCAAGCACCTTTGCAAAGGCTTGGGGGAAGCAGGGGGCTGTCCCAGCGCTGCAGCTGCAGGAAAAACCAAAGGTGCTGCTGCCTCTTGCCAAGTCTTCAGGTTATCCTGAGCTCCTCTGGAGACTAGACCGCCCTCCTGCAACATGAACTGTGTCCCAACCTTTAAACTGTACAGAAAGGGGGAAGAGCCACATGCATGTACTAGCCTGCACCAGAGAGACCATCCACCTTTCTGAAGTCACAGGTTATTTTACAAGCATGCAACCCGCAGTCGAATCCACGCAGGCTACCCTGGCATTGCTTGGGCCCTCCTCCCTCACGGACCTCCTCCGGGCCAGCTGCAGACGACGTGTTTCCGAAAGACCCTTTTGCATCCACGCGCTGTTTCCCACTTAGATGCAGCAAGAGCTGCCCACATGGTGCCACTAATACAGACGCACATCGCAAGGCTGAAAGCGCCTAGTTGGACTTTGATCAATGCGATGCCTCTTCCCCGGGCTCGCGGCTGCTTCAGACTGCGTGTGTGATAGGATCTGGACGTGCCTGGGAAAGTTATTGTGATCCTGTTCTCTGCACACGGGCTCTGCTGTCCACAGTATGCTGGGCTAAGGCTACAGTCGGGTAGGCTGAATTAAAAACAAACCACTGCAAAATATGTAAGATAAGGGAAGTTAAGAGAAAGGAAAATAAATTGTTATCTAAAACAAAAAAAGGGGGGGGGGGAAGAATTACATGTCCTCATATATTCTTATTCACATGAATATATGATTTATGAAGCATACTATTAAAGCACTACCCATTAGTCAGCTCCCTGCGGTACTATATTAGCATTTGAAGTGCCTAAAAACACAAACCACGTGACATGGCCAAATTCAGATACTACAAATCAGCACAGACTCCTAGGAAACTATGCAAACATGCGCAAAGTGGGACTTGATTTATTTATATATTTATCACTGTGGCACATCTCTCCCTTCTACTTGACCCGTGGGGATAACAGCAAGTATTTGCATTACCCAAAACACACTGAAGCTAAAATAATTTAATCCCTTTTAGCTGTTGTTTTTAAATTCCACTTCCTGAACTTCTTCGTGAAGAGGAGCAAACAAAAACAGAGCACCATGTCCAGTGCTCTGGAGAGAAGTGACGGCCTTCTTATCCGTACTCACTGGCCACAAGCCAAACCCAAACGTCCTGGGATTTCAAAGAGTTTGCGTCGTGTTGCAGCCATTTAACCTCTGCAGCATCTTATGGCCCCAGCGACACTGGGTAGTATTTACCAAGCAACCTCTTCCACATTAAAGAGTGACCTGACCATGAATTCCTTAACCGCTCGAGAGGAAACTGCTCAAAGGCCTTTTCCTCTTCCCCCTCATGCTGCAACCGTTTCCAGGCGATAGGACCATTTTTAGATCCAAAAATATCTCCAAGTAACCAAGGAGTTCAGGATGGGTGTAAGTAATTGCTCACCTACTTCAGAAAAACTGGGCAGTTTGGGTTGGTGAGGAGATCTGTCCTCAACACCTGCAAGCCACTTTCCTGAGGGTGAGTGCCTACACTTTCCCGAAGGTCAGGCTCCTCTTGAGTGGTTGCTGTTTTTCTCCCATGGCCACCCGAATTCCTGTCCATCCTGGCCACAGGGCCCGCGGGCACATCACCACACAGCCTCGCGGGGCTCCGTGCTGCTCTGCTGCTTTAAGTGCTTTGCTCCGAAGGACACTGATGCCACTTGCCTCCCCAAAGCTGGGCTGAGCCTGGTCCCGCTTGCTTCACCCTCCGCTTTTGCCAAAGGGGAGGGAAAGAAGTAAACAGTCATGTGGTTTTATTTATTACCATCTTATATTGTTGTTACTGTCCATTTGGATTCCAGTACTTTCTCTGTACATCCACATTTTGCCACCCAGTTATTTCCAAAGATAGATATCAACATCTTTGAGCTGTAAACTCCTGAATATGAGGCTTTAAATGAAGGATGCAAGAGCTGAAAGAGTCAAAGATCAACTTGCACAGTCAAATATAAGTTCTCTGCCATCCAATTAATAAATGCCATAATTTGTAAAACAAAACAAAACAAAAATCTGATGGAATGTTGTGGAACCTAGCGACAGCAGGATAACTGTGCTATCCTTTACAATTACTAAGACACAAATGTGCAAAAATATGAGACTGAAAGGAGACAACAAATAAGAGAAAACCTGTATGAAGTCAGATACACAAACGTGAGCTTTATCTGTGAGCAAACAGGCAAGAAAAAAAGAAAAAAAAGGCCAGGCATAACAGGCTAGATCCTCCACAGGTGCAAATCACCCAGCTCCACGGACTTCATCACATTTATGTCTGGCACTGTCATTTATCATCTCCTCTTCGCTAACGGTTTTCCAAACCAGGTAATTCTGGTATCAGCTGTACAAGTGACACGGCTAAAATGAGCTTCCCCTATCACTTCCTGCCGCTTCCCTGCATCCTGCAAACCTGGTTGATCCCTCTTAGGCATTCTGTATCCTGGCTGATTACAGTATCCCACCTGCATCTTCCTGTTCACCTCCTTTCCTTCCCTAAAACCAAAGGAACCAAACCTGCATCATGTTCAACAGCTTTATTCATTAAGTACCACCATTAAGTTCACCCTTCCTCATCCTTGACATCAGCAACTCCCAAAACTTAATAAACCCTTCATATGCAAGGTTTCAACTACAGTCCAGCAAAGACATGTGTTTACTTGCAGTTATTCTTGTTAAAGTCCCTTTGCCCTGGTACCTGACAGACTGTTCAGAGAAAATACAGAGGGCACCAGTGGAAGCTGAGGGTAGATGTTCTCCAAAATAACACGTGTTCCTTATCAATCAAACTAGAAAGCTGAACAATTGTCAGTAAAATGGGGAAGGTGAGAGTGCTATTCTTCATGATGATCACATAAGACAAAAAGAAATGCTGCCCCTAAAATGACCCTTCAAGTGCCATCAGAGGGATCAGCCCAGCACAGCTGGCTAACGCTGTATTGTGCCAAAGCACTTCTGTACAGGCTGCTTTACTCTTGCTGGAAGTCCACTTACAGACAGCTTCAACAGATCCTCTCAAGGATACTCTACTAACAGTCTGGTCTCTGTTCCAGATTTTACATCCATTTGCTAGTCTCAGTGGGATCTACATGCCTCCAAGGAAGAAAAAATTCCTACTACGTGTTATGGAGCACACTATTTTGGTATTTGATGGGGCAAAAGGGAGCTGGGCCTGTTCAGTCTAAAGAAGAGAAGACTGAGAGAGGATCTCATCAGTGTGTACGAATCTTAAGGGAGGGTGTCAAAGGAGGGGGGCCAGAGTCTTTTCAGTGGTGGCCTGCAATCGGACAAGAGGCAATGGGAGCAAACTGAAGCACAGGAAGTTCCACCTGAATTTTAAGAAAAACTTCTTGTCTGTGTAGGTAATGGAGCACTGGAGCAGGTTGTCCAGAGAAGCTGCGGAGTTTCTTTCTCTGAGATATTCCAAACCCACCTGGACACGATCCTGTGCAACGTACTTGGGGCGACCCTCCCTGTGCAGGTGTTGGACTAGATGATCTCCAGAGGTCCCTTCCAGCCTTAGCCCTTCTGCGGTTCTCTAAGGAGATAGCTAAACAATTGCAGAACATGAGAGGACAAGGGAGCAAAGCAGATATGTCATCAAGACTGTTGGCATGTTATAATAGTAACTAGAGGAGCGAAGGGATGGAGCACGCTCCAGACTTGGAAGCAATTTCCCTTATCAGGTTTTTCTAATTAAAAAGTGTGACTGTGTTTTTCAAAAGCCCGAGGTAAGCATGTAGGAATTGTGGCTGACATTTTCAGCGTTCAGCTTGTTGCCTTTTGGAAAGGTTCAGCCCTGCATCCTGTTCTCAAGCAAGTGGCTAACTGCACAACTAGCACCAGTCAGCGTTTCCAAGAGTAAAGAAGAAACACATATATACGAAAAATGCTAGAACAGAGACAGATGCCCAAATGTACTTTGAAGACAACTAGGAGGAGAGGAGGGAAGGGAAAGTCTTAGACCCACTGCTCCAACATTTCTACTACAGTCCACAAAAAGGCCTCTCAGGTGCAGGTGTTTGGAGAAAATGAAATACCTGTTTCTTTTTAATTCTTTTTTTTTTTTTTTTTTTTCAAAAGAGCTTGGTTAGGAAGCGCGTTCATCTTCCTGCAGAGCACTAGGAGACGAGCTGATTCGGGAGAGGTGCAGGGTACCTGCACTGCATACAGCGAGACGGCACAGCTACGGCCCGGCCAGACTTCTCGGCTGCCTGGGGGCAGCTTTGGGGTTGGTGCAGTGTGTTCAAAACCACGGATGAAACACGATGGGAGGCAACCAGCGAGCATGTAGGGCAAGTAGACAAAACTGCCTCACTGCTGAAGCTTTCAGCAGGTTAAGTGCCAGAAAGCAGAAGTTTCAGTGCCATGACCCTATTTCAGATTTGCAAGTTTCATCAAGGCAATGTTTTTTCTAACCACAGAGGCAAAACTGCAGTAAAAACACTGCAGTAGCAGTTTACCTTTGACAGCCCAAGAAGAGCTAGTGGGAGAAAGAGAAATCTTCTAGGATGACACGTGCTTGCTAGCCAGAAGGCATCCCGGCCTCCTGCGCGCTCAGGGTGCAGAAGTTCTTGCTGGAGGAGCTGAGGCGCTGCGTGATCCTGCTTTCTTCAGGAAGCCTGGGGCACCGCAGCAAAACCAGCAGCACAGAGCCCTGACCTCGCAGCAACGACGGCAGAATATCATCAATATGCCAGCATTAGTCCAAGTGCCCACTGGCTGCAATTATTACTTTATTTTTATTACCTCTCTAGTCTCTAACGCTTATAAAGCTTTCGAAGAACAGACAAATGGAAATAGGTGCTGTACATCCCCTGAAAGATTTGCATTGTGGCAGTCATCTGGAGGAGGGCAATCCAGGCGGCTCCGCCACCCGCTCCTGGTGAAGCTCCTGCGCAGCACGAACCCGGCCTGGAGGACCCTTATGCCAAGGAGGGTTATGTGACCCAAGGCAACGTTATGGTGCAATTTTTGCCAGCTATGAGATGGTTGAGACCTGAACGGAAAGGAAGTAAGTTAAACTGACAGACGCGAGGCCTAATATTGATTTTTCAGTTGATCTCATTAAATCGGTATCCACACAAACCCCAGTGTGGACATTCCTGAATTGGTTCAAAATTGACTTAAAATGATTTAGCTTACGTTGACTCTTTATTGACTAAGGCTGTGGCCACATTAGGAGAAAAAAAAAAAAAAAAAGAAGTAGCAGTGTTCTTTGTGGCAGAAAACAGCAGCGCATGCTGTGAGGTGTCCCAACAAGAACCAGGCTGCCTGATATATGTTTTGAATTAACATAAAAATTCACAGACAAGATGTACAGCCAACTGGTTGCTCATACAATTCCAAGAGATTCACAGCACGCGTCTGAAAGAAAACACCCCGTTTCATCTGGAAGTTACCCTTCCCCAATATACAGAAGCTTGGTTGCTTCAGCAGCGATGAAGGGCCATATTTGAATTCATGCCAAAGCCAACCTTGCAGTTCCGGGATGAGAGTTTTCTGGGAAGATCCTGGAGCAAAGCAGCTCCCAGCTGGGCTCGCGGCCGTGTCAGCAGGAGCTGAACTCGCTTCCTGAGCGGAGCTGGAGCCAGGAGAGGCCGGCTGGCGCGCCGCAGGACACGCAGCGGCCCCGCTCCAGCGCTGGACGCCAGCCCGCAGCCCAGCATGGGAACGGCACCTTCGCTGCCCAGCAAGGAACGAGGCTCACGCCCTTGGTACAAACACATGGGAAGATGCTCAGTCAGACTGACTGTATCAGGGCACACCTGGTGTATCAGGGAAATCAGGGCACACCTGCAGCAGGAAAAGGCTCCGAGTAGGAAACCCATGTGCCAGCCTGTGTTCTCGATGGGAAGATTTAAAAGCAGATGGTTGTGGAGCAGTGTGTGTTTACTACCTGATGCATACTCTTTATGCTGACAATTATACTGAAAGAAAAATATGTACTTTTCTTTCGACAGCAGTAAAAGCTTTGAAATGTAGCTTTGGACACAGCCCCAGCTATTCCATTGCCCATTGCTTCCTGACTTTCAAATACCCTCTACACAGACATATTTGCCTTTGTAATTGCATATGCAAAATTAAACCCCCCTTCCCTGGACAATCCTCCGTACTCTCTCCGCACAGCTGACAGCAGCTCACTCTCTCTGGTATTTTTTTTAATAACTTGTGCTGCGCCCAGCGCTTTGGGGAGTGCCTGTGACAGAAAGCACTTTATTACTTCTCGGCTTGAGCTCGCTGCAAAGCGTTTGCCAGGCGCGACCACTGAAAGGATGAATCTAGGCAGCAATTTAATCAGGCAGTGATTGAAAAATTAAAGGTGGTGATGATTAATATGGATTTAGGACTTCTTTTGTTTGAGTGGGTTTTAGCTGGAGAACGTGGCAGGCTTGGAGTCTGTTTTCTGAGAGAGGGAGGATGGCAAGTCGGGCAGACAAAGGAAACCTCTTTGGGCACATCATTCCCCTCCTCTCAATATTCAAATAAAAGCCAGGGGAGGAGGTCCCATGCAGTGAGTATCTCCTACCTAAACCCATGCATGATTTCAGCTGTCCCAGGGCCACCTCTGTGCATAGGCAGAGATGTAGCAGCAGGAACCTTGCCTGGAGCAGCATCCACAGGGAACATCTTGAAATCAGATCAGCCTCGCGGCTAAGAAGAAAGGGATGCTTTCTAGTAACCACAACTGCACTTTAAACACAGTAGGGTATATTGCATTTAAAACAGCGGAGCTAAGGTCTTTAAAGACTGATATGAAGCCATGAAAACATAACATGTTTCACGGTTGCACTAAGCAAATCCAAAGGTCCATTGCAGAAGCATTCTCCATGCCTCTGACCAGCAGAGCAGAAGACAGCTCTTCACCCACAAGGATACATCTCCTGTGCATACATCCTGCAGCTACGTTCACTTGTCTTGCACACTCCGCAGTCCTTCACACCAGCCAAGGAGGTGGATCATGCCTTCATGCTTCTAGATGACATCTCTCATCAACTTATTGATGATTATCAGTCTCAGTGAGCTTATTCTTACAAGTTACTACTGTAAATTCATACCAAGTAAATTCACACTAAAACAGCCTCAAAGTTACTCCATTCCATTTACTGCTAATGCCTTTGTGCGTGCACTTATTGCAATTTAAATAGCTTGTGGCACTTAAAATCATCTGGGAAATCAAGATAAGCCAGCTATGAATTATCTAATGTCCACACAAAATTTGCATCTTCTTAATTATACCTACTTAAAAAACAAGAGCCTGTACCAAGGTGACATGAGTTACGTACAATTCTGGCCTTAATTTCTACCCCAGCAACAAGTAGTTCCAGCATATGGCACCTTCACAAAAGTGCCAGACACATCTCATCTTCCACAAAGTCTTGAAAAATTATGAGAAAACACAAAAATGCGTAGTTAAACAAAGATTACTTATGGAATATTAACAAAAGCCTCTCTGAATAAGGATTTCTAGAGCTTTCATTTCAGTTAACAGACCGATTTTCCCCCAACAGATTTGTTTTTCCCTTTTCCATGCTGGGACAGAGTGCGTGATCCCCATTTCCCCAGCTGCCTCTTGTCCTGGCGAATGCAAGAATATATTCATAAGAAGCCACTCGAGCAGAGACCAGAAGTGCGTATTCACGTAGCATTTAGATTAATTAGGGTAAAAAAAGTTACCTTCAAAGCGGCTCTCGAGATAAGAATGTTTGTGTGCCTCGTCAGGTGATTTTTGCTAGTTTAGACTTATGGAATTGCCCAGTTCCCAAAGGATGCTTCTAATTTAAGTAGGGGCTGCCTGAGAGGAAGTGAGAGTGCTGGAAAGCAGATACCCTATAATTCAATCCCACGTATCCCTGGGCACAGCCATAATTGTGTTATTAGCTTTGCCCAAAAAAGAAATGAAGAACAATGTGTATGTACTGTTTATAATTAAGGCATTTTACTTTTTTGTGCATCCCTACAGTGGTAAATGCAATCTGGAACAACTCTTAAATGAGTGGCACACCCCAGTGAACCCTGCTTCAAAGCAGAGAAACGAGCTCTTGCCATGTCATATGTGTACTACAGACATATATAACCAGAGCTCTCTTGCCTATGAACTAGGAGAGCTTTAACTTGATGAATATTTGCTACCACTGTATAATAATTCTGATTAATGTTTTTAACATAAAGGAAAGCTGTGAATTGAAATTCTGCAAGAACCCAAAGGCAAAAAGCTTTTTGAGTGCACCTGGCGTTGCTTCTTCTTTCTACATCTGAATGCCTAACGTGAGGATGAAGAAAAACAAGACATAATTTTTGCTGCTCGTGGATGATGACAGTTAGCACAACCCCCACAAAACGCTGGGCTGACACACACAACCACTTTAGCAGATGAGAGAGGGAAGAGGCTAGGGCAAATACAGACACA
>NW_010588597.1:0-65263 GCF_000705375.1 Tinamus guttatus | reverse complement strand
AATTGCACCTTCAGCCCAGGGCCGTTACTCGGGCCGATGTGGACGTGCCCAGGCGCCGCCATCTCCGTGCTCCTCAGCCGGGCGCTCGCAGGGCCCACGCGCCCTCCCTGCCTCCGCTCTCCCTCGTCCAAGCCCTGCTCCGTGCAGCTCCTCTTCAGCTGCCGTTCACACAAGCTCTGCTAGCCCAGAAGCCCGATGCAGGAGCCACGCTGGTCGCTCCCAGGCTATTCCCTGTGAAAAGCTACACCTAACGAACGGTGTAAACCATCACCAGCGCTCTCTTCCCCCTCTTGTAGAAGAGGCACCACTGATACCAGGCTGCTGAGGTTCATGCATAACTCACCAGGCCCCTGTGTGTGCAGAGCTCTCCTCAGCAGCTCTTTCCCGGCAGGAAAGTTATCTGTGGAAAACATAGTGTCTACCTTGAAATAGTAGGAGGACACCTGAATTTTAGAGGGTACCTGAATTTTAGAGGGTCAATTGGCTTAATTCGCCACAAAAACAAAAGCATTGGCAGCATCCCCAGGACCATAAGGTGCAAAGTCCAGGATGGAGACGGAGCCACGGGAGGAGGCAGGGACACAGGAGCAGGTGCTGTGCCTCAGAAATGCAGCTGTAACAGCACTCATCCTGTGGAAAAAAATAGTCCTCCTAGAAGTGCTAAGCCTGAAATCCTGTGTCACCTCACTGCACAGGGCAAGGGATCGATCACTACAGCACTCCTCTCAGCACGCTCTGTTTTTCCCTAAAAGGAACGTTATTGCCACATGGAGTTACCGTGGCAAATTCAAGTGGGGAAGGGCATAATGCAGGCAAACAGCCAGGCTGCCTTCCCCACCACAGAGGCAGAAAAGCTCCAGTTGCTTCACCTGGACACGGCTGCGGGTCTGCACGGGGCTGCTGGATGCAACTCGAGAGTGCCCCGAGCAGGAGGGCAGCCCATCCCAGAACCTGGGTGGTTGCCGTGGCCGGTGCTCAGCCATGGGCAGATGCTGCGACCCCACAGTGAAGGACGCCAAGGACAACCCTTAAGCAGAGTCTTCCCTCAACAAAGGATTGCAGGAACACAGATGTGACATAGGGGAACTCACACCTCGCACTATCTCACAACAAAGCCTGATCTGACACAAGAAACCATCCACAGCACCTCGCAAACAGGCTGCACACAGCCAAATTAACTCGCAGGGAGACAACACAGGCACATATAGCACCCCCACAGCTCACAACCCCTAAGGCTTGCTTTAAAGGCACTGCTCCCCTGCTTACACCACTCCTCACACAAATCATGTCATGACCAGCTCCAGTCTACAGCCTAACTAAGCTAGTAAGAGAGTCAGGACTGTGCACGATGCGAGGCAATGCTGGAGAGGCTGGTCCCACCAAAAAGAGGTAAACCAGGCCTGAGGCTTTCCCCCTTTGCAGACTGACTCTTTAGATCTCCAGCACCTTGGTCCATTAATGAGCACACAAAAAAGCTGATTTCTTGTTTTGCTACCAGCCCTCTTGCATCTGGAGGCTGGGGATGCCACCTGCAAAGGTCTGCAGGAGAGGACACATGCTGCTTTACAGGCAGCATGTCTAAGCCTGAGACTACGGAGAAGGTTCAACACATGGTCTCCATAACATACGTAAGAGCCAGCTATTGCCTAGAGGGAGGCCAGTGACTTAAACGGAACTTGCAGTTTATGCCAGGCAGTGATTCTGCACCCCACGGAGACAGAGTTCGTTTCAGGCAATTCTCTCCTGCTTCCCTTGGCTCCGGGCTGAGGGCCATGCTAATAAAGCCAGAGAGAAGGTTCCTGACCCGCAGGGAATCTGGGAATAAATTCACACCTCTCCAAAAGTTGGACCAATCTAGCAGCAAAGGGCATTGCACATATGGCGTGCCAGGAGGGGAGAACCGGAGTCAACCTATCTCATCCCCTGTGGAGGAAAAGAAAGAGGAGGAAGAAAGGGAAAAACAGCTTGCTAGGAAGATACAATACATCATTTCACATTACGTGTAAGATGCACTACTGGGTGTGCAGTCACAACACCAGCTGGGTCTGTGCGTGCCCTTTTTCCCTCAGAAAGGCAGTCAATTTTAGACAGTAAGAAAAGTTCCTCTTTTCCAAGTGACTGCTTCATGCCTAAACTGGAACAGAGATACTTAGCTGACTCTTAGAAAGGGTTATATTGCTGTTGCTAGCATATACTAAATTATATTCATTGCTTCTCTGCTCAAATCAGAATTTGTAAGACCAGATCTCTGTAGCTCCCTGTGCCTCTGCTGTTAGGCTTTAGAAGAACCACACGAGCATGAACCAGGTGGGAGGAGGCTCTGTTTTCACATAAATACACAGGTGCCATCAAAAGGAGAGAAGCGCTTCCAAAGCCAGCGGGGATGTGAGAAGAGATGCATTAACTTTCTCCGCAGTGATGCGGCCCCCCTCCTCTTCCACCATGCCGCGTGCAGCGATGCCGCCAGGCCGAGATGCCGGCAGGAATCGGCGCCCGCGCTCCGCTCAGGGCGGCCGCGGGGAACCCGGCCCTGGACGGGGCTCGCTGGCCCCGGCGGGGCGCAGGGCAGCCTGCCGGGAGCTGCCTCCCGACGAGCCCCGCGGGCAGCCAGGCCCCGGGGCGCATCCCCCTGCGCTCGCCTCTGCCCGCACGTGCAGCTCCCCCTCCTGCAGCCAAGGAATCCACGGGGGAAGCACGGCTTTGGGTCTAACTGTTATCTGAATCTAACCGAGCCTGAGAGGGAGCCTTAGCAAGCGCTACGCTTTGGTTTCACCGATTTCCCTTCACAGTGCCAGGCTTATGTGGAGGTGCCTTAATGGAAGCAGGAATTGAGCTCTCTGTTTCTAACTCTGACATTTAAAATTCTGTGCTGCTTAATTCCTGGGCCTTCCTTCTCCATCTTCCCCCAGTCTCAGAGTTTTTGTTTTTTCTTTTTTTTTAATAAAAAAGACCTTTCATGGGAAAGGAATACACTTAGCTAGATCGTGTCTAGAGGGAGAAGAGCTTGTTCATTTTTTGCCAAGTTTAAGTTCCCTTAAATATGCTGCACCTTTGCAGGTCTCTGCTAAAATGCCTCTGCACAAGTAAAATCCACTTATGTTTAAAATGGCTGGAAACATTCATGAAGCATAAGTCATTCCCCTTCCCGACTCACCCCACAAGCTTTATCTATTATCTAAACATATGGATATTAAAATTATACATAATTTTTAAAGTGATAGCTGCCTTTGAGACTCTAGACACATAAATTATAGCCTCAGAGACTAAGGAAAAGACTTGGCAAAAGTTAGATATATGGTGCTACGGGCTCAAAAGCAAAATAAATTAAAGCTGAGGTAATTTCATAAGCTGGATACTCTCCAATTCCCCCGCGAGAAAGTTGCCTGGAACAAGGGCACCGGCACAGCGTCCCGCTGGGAACCCAAAGGGGAAGAGGCTTGGATGCAGAGCTGCCTTCAGTTTATTATTTCAGTGGTACTTAAACTGTCAATCTAACTTGGCTTTTGGCCTCCTTAAATTAAAACAGCACAACTTAACAAAGCCAGTGCTTTGCTGGCTCCCCAGGGCCCTCTTGCAAACATTTCCACCCTGCTGAGTTCAAATGCAAGCGCAGGACCTGCAAGAGGGGTTTAAGTGCCCACGCAGAGTGAAAATGGGAACGCGATAGCAAACGGCAGCGCTCTGGGGAAACTGCCTTTGCTCTCTGCTAAAGCCCCTCCGAAACGCTTCCAAGCAATTGCAGAAACTGCACGGATTGGAATGCACAGGGCAGCTGCGCTCAGCTTGGCCTCGAGCACAGGACACGCAGCCCCACCGTGCTCAGCCCTCCGCACCCTCCCGGCCTCGCTGCTCCTGGGGCTGTGAGCAGCAGCCTGCGCTCTGCGAGAGCTGCCGAGCCGAGGGCAGAGCTCTGCTGGGCTCCTGACAGTACAGAGACCTCAGGTCCTTCCCGCCTCGCCCTTTAGTACCTCCTCGTGGCAAAAGGCAGGGATGGAGATAAGGATTAACTTGTATTTGATGCATGAAAGAACCCAACACCTCCTTGTTACGGAAAAGTCCACAGAAAAGGCCAAGGGTTTTTTCAGCTAAACCAGTCAGGTTTTGCTGGAATATAAAATAGAATATTTAACTTCCTAACAATGGAAAGCTCAGAGGCTATGGCAGAGAGAAGGGGAATGAAAATGGCTTATAACGGATTAACCAGCTCCTGCCCAGTCGCTGTCCCTGGGCAATGCAGGGCTGGCCCTGCCTGCAGGCCCTTCTGCAGTCCTCCAGCTGCCCAGGGCTCCAGAAGGCCATATGGGCTCTGCTCCCGGGCAGCTGCTCCCAGCTCCTCGTTGGGACCCTCCTGCCCACCAGGTGTGTGGATCCCCCCCGCCTGCCCTCCTGTGCCCAGAGCCTGCACATCCCGCTTGGAGGACACGAGACCCTCGAGGGACAGCACGCCAAGCACACAGCCGGTGCCCGGGCACCACCAGCTGGCTGTTTATCCCAGGAAATTAACCGAACTATCCCCTTATGCTTCTTTCAAAAGACTGCTGTGAGTAGGGAGCATCCAGGGGGCTTTCACTGAAAGAAATACAGGGAAGGACAAAATTACAGCGACTCACAGGATCTGCCTACGTCATCGGCTGACACGTTTGTTTTTAGTGATGCAGTACAGCCCGTGGCAGCCATGTGCCCCGATGAGCACTGCCCTGGCCTCGTCACTGTGACCTTCTCCCGCTGCTTTAATAGCTGTGCAATTTATGGCCATAATAGATGGTGCTGCTGGCAGCCCCCGTGGAAACTAATAACTAATATCTGCAGAGCGTGTGCAGGAATGAGCACGTTGCAGTCGCAGTCCTGAGAGACCAAAGCGACGGCACACTGTGCCCAGAGCGAGGACTCCTAAATCACGGGAGTGCCTTGGTGCTGACCTGCCTGGGGAGCAGAAGGGCTGGCAGGCGCCCAGGTCCCGTGCTAGGCCCAGCGGTGGGGGAAAGGCTGCTGCCTGAGCGGGTGAAAGGCGGCATGGTCACTGGGTTTGAGAGTTTCTCAGCAGCACAGTAGCGTGTAATGCTCTGTGGAGGTTTGCGTGTATAATCCAAAAGCCCCTCTCTCCTCATCTGCAGATTCAGTGAAGCTTGTAAAGGATTGCATAGAGTAATTTTAAATATTCATGCAGTGTTCAGCAGGCATGTGTCTCAGTAAACCTACGAGGACAACCTTGGGCTTTCTAGGCAATTCCTCTGCAAAAATAGTACTTTCGCATGCGAGCGTTTGCCTGAGCGCTGCCATGAGAGCATATGCTGCTGCTTGCAACACTAAACATTGTTCAAAGGAATAATGCTGATGCTACTAGCACGCCGGCACGCACACTGTGCGCGGCCCCATGCCCTCCTCCAGAGCCAAGTAATCGCCGCGTTCACTGCAATGACAATTCCTACAGCATCATTCGAATATCAGCTCCCCTTTGTGTCATTACATGCAAACCAATTCCTTGCACAGATATTCCTTGACTCTTAGCAAGGCTTTTTAGTCGCGCCTTCATCTGCTGCTGAGGCCCGGAGACACCAATGCTGTCCTGCACCTTTATCTCTGCTGCCTTTCTTTAGGGGGAAAAGCATGGAGAGAACCAGGCATCCTCAGCCTGACAGCAACAGATAGGGCAGCAGTGTAGTTGGTTAAACTATGCCTGCTTGAACCTGCCAGGGGATTATCTTGAAATTTCAAGAAGGGCAGCCACAGCTTTAGTTTTTTTTTTTTTTGAAACCATTTCCCCCAACGCTGAAAGGAACCAGAAAATGACTGCAAGAGGCACCAACCAGGAACTCTAATTTGGGTCTTCTGCTTTGCACAGTACCTGCTGCTGGATAGCAGTTGTCTGGGACCTGCATCGGACACAGAAATTAATTCAATCCAGACAGTCCTGTGCATAGAGTTGTAAAAACTCTTCTACTTTCACGTCTTCAACATTTTATTGTTCCTTTCTTTTCCACGGGGTCTATCTGCTTCCTAAGGCCTGATCTGAAGCCCCCTAAAGCCTGTCTAGTGACATCAGAAGATTCAGTGGCTCAGATCTGCTGTACGATGCACAGCCTAGGTCTGTCCATGAAACACAAAACCAAAAAAAGTCTAGCAATGTTTCATACACTTTACCCTCTGACTGTTCAAAGCAATTGATTCTTCTAAATTTGTATAGTTTAAGAGCAGCCAACTGTGAGTTTATTTCTAATATTTAACAAAAAAAGCGCTAACTTCCCAGAAAAATAAACACGCCAAACTGCGAGAGCCTGCAGCCAGCAAGGAGACTTTAAGAGAAAGTCAGCCACGTTTTTGCCTTTAGCCTCTATTCAGTCTTGCAGAATGAGATTTAGAGGTTCACTCGGTGCCAAGTGCTCTTTGAGGTCTTGCCTGCTGATGAAATCTGCTCCTGAGACAGCTATTAGCAGTGTTTTATTCCTTGCCGTGGAAAAGCGCCACGCATTTAGTGAACCTCCGACAGCATGTGGATGCTGCCTCTCATTCCCAAGGGGTCAGGCTAAAACCGGTAACAGAGCACGCTTTTCTCTGCATCTACAAAAATGCTTCTCTCGTACAAGCACAGAAAATGCCTCTTCCCTGCCCAAACCAGCGCTGTGCTCATCACAGAACTGAAGAAAAGATGAATGCCTGCAATTTCATAAAATGCAGTTTCACTCATTCAATCAGAGCTAATAAGCAAGCTCCGAATGAGCAGGCCCGTTCACAACAAAGGCTGTTTGGTCTAAATATTCGACTTCCCACAGAAGCACTCTTGCTTTGATAAAGGCTCCTCCAAAACCAGGGACTGTCAGGGGACAAACGAGCACACGCTTCATAAACTGTAAGCGCTCTGCATATATGAACTTCTCATTTGCTGTTAGAGTAAGCAAAAGAGGGGGACAGCAGCACTATGCATCTCGAGTTAACCTGCCATCGAATGCAGCATTCAGGAATTTCACCTCACAGGTATTTTTTTGAGCAAAACCTTCAGGATGCGTTTCAGTCTTTAAAGGGTGTTATTTCAAAGTTTTCAGTCCGATTATAATAGCAGCGCTTTCAATGTCCAGAAACTTAAATGTGCCTTGCTAATAACTGCATCCCTTCTGATGTGCTGCACAGGGCCTGGCACTCATCTTTGCTACACTATTGATCTTAACCTGGCTAAAAAGCAAAGTTAATGGAGTAATTAAAGTTTGTGTGATGCAGGAGGGAAAAAGCATGCCTGACTTTTTCTGTTCTTCTTCCAAAAGCGACTCTGAAATTTGCCTGGCTGTTTTGTTTCACACTCTGATTTTGCGGGGCTGCACAGACCCAGGGTAATGCATTTACAGCAACTGCCTGTATAGAACTGGAGCTGGGAGGGTGGCTCATAAAACAGCTCTTCTGGGATATTTTCAAATGAACAGTATTACAGCAGGAGGCAAAAGTTCTATAAAATGACTGACTGTGCAAGGAGAGGTTTTCAAAGACAGAAATTGCAACACTCGTCCTGTAATTCCAGCCATTGCCAACCTGGGTTTCTAGGTGCTCCAAGTGAGTTGCTGAGCTATGTGAAAGGTTCCCAAACGTTGGTGTTCAAGGAGAAATTAGGCTGGCCATCTTTTCCTTTTGAAAGACAGGATACTGCCTGAGCAGTGAGCCATCTGCCTCTACCCATGGCCTGATAGGACTCGGGAGCTATTTGCAGCCGCTACTGCTGTCCCTGCCACATGGTTCCCCATAAGCTCTGCTTTTGGTCTCGCAGCAAGCTCAGTCTGCAGAAACCCCAGGTGATGCTGTTACTGCAGCAGGATGTAATGAGAGGCTATAAGAGATTATCACAGGGCATTGCAGCAGCCTGAAAGGCAGGTTTAGGACACAGGAGTTGGGCTACGCTGACCAGTAACTGGGCAAAACGTAGACAGCTACTTCATGCAGAAGCAGATGCCCAGACAGAACAACTTCTGTGATACAGAGAAATGAGTGTACGGAGCCCAGGCTAGGTCTGAGCAGCCACAGCTCCCACATTCACAGATAAGGAAGCTGATGCCCTGGGAGCCCGTGAGGAGTTTGTTCTTCCTCTCCAGCACCAGCAGGAGGAGAGCGGAGGAGAGCCTGGCAGTGCAAAAGGCTCAGGAGTGTTCTGGGGGAGCTGGCTAAACCGGGCCCTTACTCATCTGCCTTGTATCCACAAGCCAATGCTTTGCAGGGAGAGGTTGGCAACTCAGTTTATTATGAAATGTCATCCAGAAGGACCAATCTGAGTTAACATGTCCAAACCAGTATCTCGGGTAGATCTTCAAGTAAATACCTCTCACAGAACTGAATGTACAATGTCAGGTAACAACCTCTCTCGCTGTGAGATATTTATAGGTAAAGTAGCCACAGTGAAGCAGTGCGTTACTTGTGCTCCCATTCAGGACTTCCAGACTAATGCAGAGGTGAGAGCAGCCCTACAAATACCTGGAAAGAGGACTGAGAGAAGCCAGACACATCTCAGGCTCTGTAGTGAGTGAACCAGGGCTGACTTAGGACTGGGTATCAATTCTGTGGATTGAAGTGGTTCTGCCCACAGTGTCTGCTTGGCTGGATGAGTTCAGATTTTGAGGGCTTCTTGGTTCATATGAACATTATAATCAAACTTGGAAAGAGGGAAATGTTTTAAGATGAAATATCATGAACAATAATACCAATGCCTGTGGGAGTAAAGAAGTTTTCAGAAAAACTTCCTTACCTCAGAAATTTTCTAAGCAATGCCTGCTACCACTTACAGAGGGGAATGTTTTCACTATCTTTGAAACAAAAAAGCCATATTTTCCCGTCTCAGTTGTTCTGCCTCTTTTGTGATTACTGTTGGAAAGCAATGGGAGAAGCACTGCTACGTGAGCACCAAGTCTGCTTGGACTGCAGCTCCTCCAGAGCTACTGGGTACAAGATACCTCTAACTGGGAGCGCTTTATAAAGGTTGATACAATAGCAGCAGACTAAGTACAGGAATTGCTTAATATGAAATCTGCATTTCTGTTTCTATTAAAAGAAAATACTGCATGAAGCCCAAAACAGGGAGCTCAAGCTGAGCTGCCTCCAGAGGAGCTCTCGCCTGGCCGAGGCGCCCCTGCAGCCACACGCTGCTGCCATATGGCCGCCTCCGCCGCGCGCTGGCATCGCTCCCTGAGCCGCTTCCCACGTTGGTTTGCCCTCCCACTTGCAATGATCTCATATCCCGTGCACGCATTGAGACTGCAGCATGGAACAGTAGTTCCAAGGCATCTTTCCCAAGACTAAGAAATGTATTTACTAGAGATTAAATTAAACACCACAATTTAACAGCATTTAACAGCCACTGCATTTTGGCTGTGAAGGCAAGTACACGTCTGTACCATATGGCTGTGAAACCTTATCTTTTCTCCAGACCAAAGCAAAATCTAGGATTCAAATACTCCAGAAGTCTGAAACTGATACTGCCTCCCCTCTAATTGCACTTAGGCAGCTCGGACGCTTTCTGAACATCACCACACACCTACCAAAGCTTTTGCCTCAGCTCAGAACATTTCCTTTACAGTAGCTATGGTTGGGCCTCATGGAAAACTCACGCATTGCTACTGCTTACAGATATTTATCAGGCATCAAGTTTGACCCTTTAAAGAAATATATTTGCTGCTGCTACTTATCTACTGACTGAGTTTACAGCAAGCTTTCAAAAAAACCTCTCTTTGACCTCATTCAGCTTTGCAAGTGGGAACTGTCAGAGCCAGAACATCGCTGAAAAAATCACTCTATCAAATGAGCCAGTTCAGGCCCTTTCCACCTGTGGATGGGGGCTGCCACTTCAGGACACGCCACAGACAGCACAAAGGAAGGCTGTGAGAGTTCACAACCATCCTTGTACCTCTAGCTTTAGCAGTGCTGACAGGAACCGCCTTCATTAAACCATCTGCTGCCAAAGGTGAAAAAACAGGCACAAAAATAAAGCATTTTTTAATGACTATTATTGGCTTGCTAAATCTTCACAGGATTGGGGTATAGCTAACCTAAAACACAAGTAAATACTAATCAACCAATATAACAAAGCAAGTCTATGAGCTTTGTATTTACTGTTACAGGGATATAGACAGAATAAAGACCCCTCTTCTCTTCTTTGAAAAAAATCTCAGTTATTTACAGATTATTTCCCTATAATGTACGAGGTACATTTTGAATACACAATGGTGTATGTGGCACAACATAGAAGTTTTGCTGGCACTTATTTAGGATGACACTCAACTTGCTAAGTAAGTAAAACTTTTCCCAATAAAATTTGTAGCCTTAAACTTTTGCTAATAAAACCCTTCCACACTATATCATTAAATATATCCCTGCTCTCTAATCACATGGAGATAAAATAATATGCTGAGTGTGTAGATATGGGTAGATATAGGCAATAGATCAGTATGAGATACTGGGATAAATCTGCGATAAATCATAAGACAAACTCGTCCAAATCTTTAAGTCCGGAAGGTTTAAAAAATACTACAGCGAACAGAGCCGTGACGATCGCCCAGGAGCTGTTGCAATTACCTTGTTGTTCTTGCAGAGCTGCTCCAGGCTTACTCAAAGGTCACAGAGCAGCCCAGGGAAGGACGACTCCTGCTCCTATCAGCACACGTGCCATACAAACACGCTGGCCGCGAGCGCGGCTGCCTTGGCCGGTGCGCAGCGAGCACGGCCGGAGCGCTCGGCGCTGGGGTGTGCGGCTGCTGCCCCCCTCGGCGCCGCGGGCACAGCTGGCTAACGACCCGGCTCGTCATGCAGCGAGCCACTCGCTGTGACACGCTCGTGCTGTTAACACGCTGTATTTTTTCCTCTGTTTAAGGGACAACTGTGGGAAACATTAATACTGGGTGTTATGAAAGCAAGGGCAATTCCGGTCCAGACAGCAAGAAGAAAGCCGCACAGTGGCCAAATATTTCCATCTGCTCCATGAGCAAAGGGACTGCGAGGTCTCAATTCCTGCCTTCTGCCACGAGCTGCTGTCGCGGGCAGCAAGGAAGCCTCACGCTCGCAGGAGCCATGGGGTCCATGTTGCCAGTGACGCTTCCCTTGGGTGGCCTCTCCATTCCCTGCCTGCTCCAGCAGCACGTTCTGCTTTAGGTGGGTTCATCCCACCCCCTTGGAAAGATGCTCTGCAGCTTCCCTTCCAGAGGCTGGAGGTGGCAAGCCATCTGCCGCACCAAAGGAAGCCAGTGTTTGACAGGATGAACTAAGTTGTATGAGAGGTTGGTGCTGATCACAACCCTCTTCCCAGACCATCACCCTATCTATAAACCGTGTGCTTCTTGAAAGCATCAGAAAATAGATGTGTGTCTGCTTCAGTCTGTATGTCCTTCACACTCAAATCATTTCCAGAGTCTCCTCAACCCAAGGGAACATTTTCTGCTCAATATAAAATCAATAATATTCAGAAAACAACATAAGCTTGCTATCTTTCCGTTACAGCTTGTAAACACCCCTGACTTTTATACCAGTTTTGTGCTTTCCGCAATGCATCCCTGGAGTATTTGGTGTGAAAGACCTACTGAAAACTTCAAACACTGCGCACCACTATAGAGGCACCTTGTGAATAGTCCTGAGTAACCTCAGTCATTAGATTCCAAGAATCATGGTGGGTACGTAAGATCTGTGGATCCATTAAGGCTTCCTCCCACATTCAGATGCAGCTCACAGCTCTGTTGCTCACAGTCAGCAGCTGAACAGGAGTTTTAGCTCATTACCCTGTTAGCAACGTAAAGCTGCAGAATAGTTTGCCTGTGATAGCGCTACCTTATTTCCTCATTTGCTCTTTTTCCATCTTCTTGCTTGAGCAAGTTTGTTTTCCAGAAGGACCGTAACATCAGTGGTCGTGGAGCTCTGGCTCACTGGTGTGGCCAATCTGCGAGATCAGCAACGCTACAGAGCTGGCTCAGCTCACTCGCCTGGTGCCTCCTCACCCGAGGGTGTCCTCAGGATCTTTAGACTCCCCCGAGGTTTCGGCACTATCCTGATCCTGAGGGCTGCTTCTACTTGCCCACTAATATCAAAGTGAGAGCTGCTGGCTGTCTGATACCAAGGCCCAGTTTGTGCAAAATAGTTAAGTCCCTCAGCCATACTCGTTTCCTGAGGTGTTCAGATAGCCCGAGATGCCCAAGCACCTGTCCCAGCCCTTGCCATCCCGCACCCCCAGCGCTGTGGGAGCAGCTCCCCTGCGAGCCTGCCCGTCCAGCTCGGCGCAGCACGGTGCAGCCTGCATCACTGCTCAGCGAGCTGGCTGCAGGGTTTTCTCAGGCTGCTGGAAGGCGTGTAGAAGTGTGTTAAAGATATCTGGCATGTGTTAATCCTTATCAGGTGAGGACAGACTGAAATGTGTTTCTTCATAATGGTGTTAGTATTTGCTAATATATTCTAGCAAGCAGATAAAAACAAGAGACTCTCAGAAATCTCATTTTCCTTTGATGGAAGAGGAGGAGAGAATTTAAAATAAAACAGATACATGTTTTCGTACACAGAAACTAACAGAGAATGAAGAGCTGTCTCATTCTTTTATGAGCGATGTGTAGAGAAGCAGACCATGCTTTACTACATTATACTTGTTATTTTCTGCTAGAAGTTTTTCCTGTGGAGTTTTCTGACTCCCCAGCCCTACTGAAGGTCCCACTCGCACCCAGGACACAAGCAGTGAGCAAAAGAAGTTAATACGTGAGAGTGAAAACCCGGAGGGTGTGCGCAGCATTTGCATCACTGTCACCAAATCCAACGCCAGCAATGGCATTCGTGCTTACACACACTTTTGCACTGTGACAATTCATTCCAGGGGAAATGAAGATCAACACCTCAGTAAAGAGTAAGCTCTATTACAAGATTTGCCACGAGGGGGGGATCTGAGGTAGTTCTCCTTGGCAACGTTTTATTTATGAAAATGTTCTGGTGATGCAGATTAATTTTATGGGCTCCATATTTCAGTGTCCCATTGGTCTGCAAGTGGAGAACAGAGCGCTCTGATGAATGAATTGAAAGGTTCTCTGGTTACACTGCAGTTCCTCTAAGTATTTCTCTACATTCCCTATGGAAAAATCCCAACAGCTCCCTTCAGTAAATCATAAACAACATCTCCACACTGATGCTACGCTCACAGGAGTCTCTTTCCCCCCTCTCTCTTGCACCAGTGACAAAAACAAAAACGTTGATAAAATCCCTACAGAAGCCAAAACCAGTTCAACACCAGCCGAAAGCAGAAGGTAGTCCAGAAACTCCACTGAAAATCCACAACATCCTGGAGCAAGCAGCTGACAAACCCAACACTGTTAATTCTGATACTTTGAGCTTTGGTCTTTTACGTGAATTGCAACCATAAAGACGATCACCATCAAATTTACTGGGGCTGTTACCAGCCACATGCTATGCTGTGTGCACATTCCCCATTCAGAAGGGTTGCCCTGGCAGGAGCCATTTCTGCCAGGGGGACACTAAGTACCGCGAGGTTACAACACTCTAACGCCCTGTGCTGATTACGACCCGACGGAGAGAGCTCTTTCACCATGCATGAAATGTTTTATACGCTCGTGGCTGAAAAAGTTACTTTACATTCTGCTATAAATACAAATAAATACTGCTTGGAGAATTTTCTGATGCAAAGTTGCATGAGCTGAGACTGCCATTTTCGAAGTGGTACCTGCGCAGACATTGCGAGCGGTGTTTCTGCCAGCACGCTGGCTTTGGTCTCCCGCAAGCTACGGTGAATGCGGACTAGAACCAATGCAAGAAATAGGCAGTGTATAAAACGCCTCTACGTTACAGCAGGCAATACTCTGCGACTGCCCCAAGATATTATCATTGGAGCTATCCTATCTTCTGTTGCACTTGACATGATACTGCTACAAGAAGGCTCTACCAACCTAAAAAAAAAATTTGTATTTTAAGCTGCTCCATGAGTAGAAGCATGCACAAACCACAGATCAGGTCAGAGTCATCCTATTCCACCTGCGTGACATTCCTAACTCACTCTTTTGAAATTAGGTACTTCTTTGTTTGAACAACAACATAGGTTTGCTTTGCTTCCATCTTATCTGGAACACAGTGAAAGACTACAATGAAGACACGATGAAGAAATAGCCAAGTACATTAATATATCCTGAAATATGAAGATATTTGCCTTTAAAGTTTGATAGTTACAAGGCCAGTCCACCTTGCCCTCTCCCTTTCTACATGTTATTTACATGGGGTAACTAGCATTTATACTGTGCAACACGCTCTGTGCTCCAAGCATGGGGCGAGTTACATGCCTAACACCCACCTGCACGCCGCAGCACTTCAACAACTGCCCAGGCTAACTGCTGCGAGCCTGCTCAGCCACCCGTGTGCTTTCCTGCCTTCATTTCTGGAACTCAAATGCTGAAGTGACTTTTGCACCACGGGGGTATCTTCAAAGCTACCTCCTGAATCCAAGTCCTGAACATGGGGTAAGTTTTTATTTTTATTTTTTTCCCCTCAGCACAACATTCCAAATGGATTAAATATGGCTGAAAACACTCATTTGAATAGAGAGGCACTGAGGTGACCAAGGTTCCTCAGATCTTTAACTTCTTTGTTAAATTTAGAAGTAAGAGGGTGAAGGGGCAATTGCCCAACTTAAATTTCCATCTGTTTCAGAATGCTGGTATCTCATATACACCAGAATCTTGATACATTTAAAGGTTACTCTTGCCTACAGTCTCCCTTCCTCTGATTCCACTCAGCTGCTATTGGCAGCCTCTCCCCTCCTCCATCAGTGACCCAAAAATCAGATGAACAGGTCAGGAACTAAATACATACAGTTCAGAAAAAGGATGACTCAAGGGGAATACAATCACAGTCTATAAATATCTTCAAGGCAACAACATAAATGTATAAATGAAAGAAGGGAATTACTCAGTCTCAGAAGTTGGTAGGTTGGCTAGCCGTATAAGTTAAAGAAAAGAATAACTGGTAAGTGAGCGGCCTCTCAAGGGAGGCAGCCTTGGAACCACTATAGCAAATATTCAAAACCAGGCACAATCCAATACTAAGAGAAAAGATGCCAAGACCAGATCAGCAAAGTCCCTGGAGACAGGCTAGATGATTCAAGGTGTCTTTTCCGGTGTCACCTGCAATATCCATAACATTAGTGTAAGCCCTGGACAGAGAAACCATCATATTGTCCAAACTAGATGTGACAGTTTAAATTACAATTCTCTTTAAGCAGATGTTTCATAGGCTCTACACCTGCCATCCACTTGAGAACAGGGATAGCTTTTATGACGTGCTAATGTAGACTGCACCACAACATCGATACAAATTCATAGGTACTAATTATACTATTAATAACACTGAGCCTATCTGCTGCTAATCTTATTGATATAAATAGCATTATTAATCCCACCAGGCGTCAGCAGAGAAGTTGAACGACACCACGTACAGTAATCTCCCTGAATGACTCATTAGGCTCACAGGGATATATTACCTCCTTCCACAGCTGCACCTGGCTGCCTATGGTATTAATGACTTCAATGTCTTTATTTCCTGTCAAACAAATAACCAGCCAAGTGCACTGACATATTTTTATCAAATTCAAACAAAATAGAAAAGTCTCCACCATATGCATGCTAAGATTGCAAAGCCAGACAACAAAAGGCTGCCTGTCACACTTCTGATTTCTCTCCAGTACACGTTCATTGGACACACTGCCAAATACTGAGTTTCTATAGGACAGTTACCTCCACATTTCATGTGCACATCTCATCTTTGTACACTATAGTGACTGCAGTCACATTTTTAGGCCTTTCTTTGTTACACTAACTGCTGTTAGAGTTTCACATCTTGCCTCAATATTCCTACAACATTTGGTGTAGCTGCAATCCCTTTTGGCAGGTGCAAGCAGTGAGTAAAACTGAAATAGCTACAATTCTACATCTACGGATCAATCTTGAGCCCTCCAGAGCGCCCAATTTAAGCTGTCTGCTCTAGGCGCTCGCAAGAGCAGTGCATTGCCAGCGGCGGTGACATCCTCTGCTGGCTGAATCCTACCCATCAAATTCAGCAGTCTCCATTCAACAGGGCTGAAGTGAACACCCTGGGAACAACACATACAACTCTACCTGTATGATGGGAGAGAGTCTGCAGAGGCAGCGACCAAAAAGGAGGACTTGGGGGTTATAACAGATCTCTTTTAGATGACCAGCTGAGAACAGCACTGCAGCATTGGAAAGATCATCATTAAACTGGTGTGCCTGGTGCACATACATCCGTGTGGTGTGGGCATCTCCGAGCAAGCACCAAGAAGGTTCATAAAAACATTCCAGGACCTGAGGTATTCTTCTCAGTAAGGACCAAGAAGCTCTTGATGTACTCAGGATATTCAAGAGTAAGCTTACAAGTGATGTGAGCCCTGGGAAAGACTGCTTTCACAGGAAGGCAATCTGATAGCACAGCCTTCCAGTCTTGCTGATAACAGAATAACAAGAGCCACTGACTGGAAACTGAAGTGAGACAGATTTAACCTTGAAGAAAAGGTAAATTCTTAGTGCAAGCATAATTAAATATTAAAGCTGATTACTAGGAGAGGAGACAGGCTTGGCTGGATCTGGAGGCTTTAAAATATGTATATTGGAGAAGTTTTCCGGCAAAGGCAGTACGGAATGAAGAGAGGGAAACAGCTAAAAGTTCAAGGAAAAACCCTCTTGGCAGTGGTACCTATAAACGCCTATGCTCATGAGGTCAGGAGGAATCAGGACAACCAAGAAAGCAGGTCACAGAAGAGCAGAAAAGTCACAAAGTGAGGAGAGAGACAAGAGCAGGCATCCTGGAGAGCTGAGCAGGTCAGCAGTGCAGCCGCAGCATCCTGCAGGCATTTCTTCCTGAATTTCTACTTCTGCTTCCAGTTTGATGCTCTGCCATATACAGTCATTAAAAGCTAAGTGGATTTTTATAGCTGCTATTAGAATTGAATTCTGTCTTTGTCCAAAAAGATTTCCTGTTTATTAAATAAAATGTCAAAGACAAAAATAAACCATCTTCCTTCCCCGATTTTCGCCATCAAATTCATTAAATGAAAAGAAAGTTTTTGTCTGATAATCAATATACATCAAGTTCTGAACTTCAACTTCAAACCAAAGGCTAAGAATAATACTTGGGTTAGTGAAACACAACGACTCATCTCAGCCCCCTCTGGATCCCAGGGTCCAGGCATTTGCATGAATCACTAATACACTGAACTGCTGATCCAGACCAACAGAGCTTTCAAGAGCACTGTCTTGTTGATAGCCTCTATAAAATACAAGTATGGCTGAGAAATGCTGATCCACACTAATGCACTTACTTCGCAGTACTTCACTCGACAGTCCAATAAAAATACTAATGCACTAGAAGTGCTGACGTAGCCCCATTAGCCAAGATTTCCTCACCATAGAAGCATCTTGGGTTTTTTGCCTGTGAGCTTTGCTTTCAGCAAAGGTTAAACCAGAGCATCCTGAGGAGGAGGAAACATTAAGCAGTTCTCTCCTCAGAGAGGGAAGACTGCAGCGATTCAGAAACAATCACGCACTGCACGCCAAAGGGCAGCGAGAGGGCTAACAGGAAAAGCATCTTGGCTGATGAAGGAACGTGTATGGATGTAACTACGCTCCAGAAGAGAAATAGTGGTCTGCTTTCATTTGTTTCCAAATACGAGGCTGTAGGTCCTACAAGGCTGGAGATAAGTGACTTTCCAGTTACATCAGGGAAAACAAATTGTTCCTCCAAGAAAGACTGTGCTTGCTCACTCCAAATGGTGCAACACACTTGGGCCCAACCATTTTGCTTCCCTGGCACAAGGGTTGGGTTGATTCAGGACATGTCTTAGGGTAAATGGGACAGATACTCCTCATCATACAATACAGAGCGCTCCTTTAACCACTGCTGAGGATCCAAGATCCTCTGTGAAAACACACAGGACTGTGGTGTGCCCAACTGAAGGCCCGCATTCAGGAAAGCTGAGAAGGGCAGAACAGAGAAAACCATACAGCAGAGTAAACGGGAGGGCCACTAGCACAGGCACTTTATCTGGACAGGATTGTCCCTCTAATGAATACATTCGTGTCTACAGAATATAATTAAATTTGATTTTACTTGACAGTGCTCTTCTAAGGCCTCAAAGGAATGCATTTCCAAACGCATTCATGAAATGAATTGAGTATCTGTATGCTTGCTCATGCAAATTCTACTCCTATGCAGATTACCTTTGAACTGATAAATTGGAGACAAATCTGTAATTAGTATAAACAAGTGTATTTTAGTTTGCTGAATTTAATGGAGTTTTAATGGAGTTTAGTCTGTCGAATTTAATGGAGTTTTATTGAAGCCAATTTATTGGCGTTATAATCTCTTTCATTGAGTGGATAAAGACCATCAGGATGTCACCTGGATTGTTTTACTTTTTTGATATGTTCCACAAAATCTTAAAAAAATACACCTATACAGTCAGAGACAAGCAGAAGAAAACCTACTTTAATGGCACTGGTGGGTAATAATGCCACACACACAGAGACCTGTAGGATTTGTTGGAAAGGCAGGAATGGACATGGACTGGGTTATGCTCCCATGAGTATAACTCCTCACAGTCCAATAGGAATCTTTAGAGCATAGGAAAAAAGTAAATTCTGTGGCTCACCTATGAGAATCAGTACTGATATGATAAAAAATTAAAAGGATTGAAGCTACAAATGAGCATTGCCACTGTAAGCCAAGAGCACTTTCAGATTCCATGGAAGTGGTGAAGCTCAAGCACCACAGGAAAAACGAAAACAGAGGAGAATATGAACAAAAGAAACCACATGCAATACTGGGAAAAGGAAGTCGAGCATGTGCTGGTAAGGATATCGGAAACATGCAATTATTTCCTAATAGTTAGCACTGTCCTTTCTCTAAATTGGAGCTTTGCTATCTCATAACCTCTGGGGATACTACGGTGACTCACATGCGCTGGTCAGGAAGTTGTCTTTCAATTCAACTGACTGCTTAGGCCCTCTGCAAGACCTCCAGTCTCCCTGGCAAACAATAAATGTCTTGGGCAGCAGGGAACCAAGAAAGGCCAAAATGATAGTTTTCCGTAAAAGGGCACTGTGATATTTAGACTTATGTATTTAGAAAGGCATACAGTAGCGAGAGTAACAACTTTAACCAAAAGCTATTTGTGTTATTAAACTGTGTTTGCCCTATCAGGTTGACTTATTGCAGAAAATGCCATCTGCAGCAAGTGCAGAAGAATTGATGCTGAAAATTTTTAAAAGACTAGCACCCATAAGACAGGACACTTCCTAGAACCAAAGCAGAAGATATTCAAATCCCAGAGACTTCTACATACCAGGAGCATGCCTTTGGCTGAAATGTTTTGGAAAAGGTCTCTCTCAACAGTTTAGACATTTCCCAGAGGTGGCTAGAGAAAATACATTGCTTTGCTCGCGGTAAAAACAAAAGGAAAAAAATATATTCTCTTTAAGAAGATGTGCATTTGCAGTGTGGAACTGCAACTTGGCAGAGAAACAGCTTTCTAGGAATAAATCCTCATAAGCCTTTGAAAAGATGGAAGCCAAGTCATCTGCAGCGAAGAGACTCAGGTTTGCTGAGGTCTAAAGGAGGAAGCAACAACACAGGAACAGCTTTGGCTGGAAAGTGGAGAGAGGTCTAGTTTGCGACTGTGAGATGGAAGGCACCTCTGTACCTCCAAACCCTGGAATGGAACCTAAAATATAAGTCACACAATTTCAGAAGTTTTACGATGGTAACGAAAACACCTTGTTTGCTTTGGCTCTGAGATAGGGAAAGTACAGGGGAGAGAAGAAGGGAAAAAAAAAAAAAAAAAAAAGCTGTGGCATCCTGAGTCTATGGCCAGAAAATGAACTAACCAAATAGCAAAAATGTAAAAACACAATGTACCATCCCCCGAAGCTCCTAGTGCTCAGTATTTGCAAAATTGCAAAGCTGCCTTTCTCTCTCTGACTTCTCTCCAGCTCAGCTGCTGGTGTCTGGCACCCAGTTCCTCAAGCACTCTGGCCACTTGTACTCGAGCATTTACAGTTTCTACACCTCGAGCTAATGTGAGAGATACAGCTGCTGAAAGCTTTAAGAGCAGGAGGTGTGAAACAATAAAAATGTCACATTTGGAAACTACCTTTTATACATTTTTTTAAAAAATGATGCAGTCAGCTCACTGACTTTCAGAGTGACTTGAAGTCCAAGTCCTCTGTAATATGGTTCCAATTTTGCAGTGGCTCTTAGCAGAGCAAATCACGTGGTTTGCACTGTATATGAACACTTGCGAGCACTGGGACTATTCAGTAGTTGGATGCACCTGAGCAACTACTGACCAATATTTTGTAACACAGACATTGCGTATTCTGGAGTGGCTGGATTAAATGCTGTTTAAATATTAGGTGTTCAAACAAGCATGCCTTAACAAAGATCCTCAAAATAGAAAACATGATGTTCAAAGAATCCTAGAAGATTTAAGAGCTTCAGTTACAAACACATTTTTGAAGAGTCTCACCTGCTGGGATTAAGTTACGCTCTTGCAGTCTGTACATTGATGTATCAATACAACTGGCTTGGTTTTCAAATGTAATCAACATCCAGAAAAGCTTGCACCAAAAACTGCAATTCATTTGCTTTGGGAAGACACCTACAGTTGACTAATGGCCAAGTGGCTGAAAAGAAACATTACTCACTGCTGAAGAGGAAAAATTCCTTTTTTTTGGTGCTCCCTTGACAAACAAGGTTTAGTGATACAAAACTGAAAACTGAATTCATTGCCTTTCTGATGGTGGTGTTCTGCTCTGAATGAGTCACGGTTTGATGCAGACAACTCGAGACGGTAAGTAGAGCCACACGGACGCCTCTGAGCTCCTGGAAGGAAGGCAGCAAGGGCAGTGCCAATCTGGCTGCACAGCTAGTTAATAATGCAAGGACTGAAACCTCCTTTCCTAGGAACAGTCCTTACCCTGGAATGTAGAAATCTATACGCATGGAACAAGCCTTGTGCATGGAACAAGCCTTGTAACTCCTTCTCTCTGTATATATGCACTGAGTTTAAAGCGAACAGTCCCCTGCCATAAATATCAGGAGGAAGCACAAGAGTCTTCACAGCATCATTAACATGACCTTGAAAGTTGCCCTGCACACATTACATTTTCGAGAAAAGCAAAACTATACTAGAGTGGTCTAATCAGATTGTACTTTGGCCAGTACAAAGATAGCAATCTTGCTCAGCCAAGAAGCACCTCCAATTTACTGAAGAGGGAATCCAGAGCCTACACCAAACTCAATGCCCTCTCCTTTTCCCTCCTTCCCTTCAAACACGGGATTTATTAAGGCATGGCCCAGCATTCTAGATCAATTACTGGGAAAAGGCCAGGGCGCAATATATCAATTGAATGACTTTCTACCTCATCAAAGGTGAAAATATAGGGATTGGAGCAACAGCAGCCTCTTGTGTGCTTGCTGATGGGATTTGAGATTTGCTATTGATTTTCCAAGTGGAGGCACTTAGTTCTTCTTACTTCACTGAAAGGACATTTTGTCATTAAAATGAATGACAAAAAAATCAGTCCTACAAACCTCTTAAGGTTGCAAGAGATACCTAGTTAGGTGCTATTAAAAATTCCTTCCTCCTGGACTACTGTTATTACAGGGCTTTCCTTAGCAACTGCTCTTTTAATAGCATGGAAAAAATAGGAAGAGCAGACAGACAAGGCTGGCATGCACTCCCAGTTGTAAGGTACTCCAGCACTTTACAGAGACATCTAAACCACTTTACTTAAAGTTCTCAAAATAGCATGAGCTTAGTAGCAGACTAAACAGCACCCGTTTGGGTACTACTTTGTCACTGACCTAATGAATGAAGACAAATCCAGGCAACCACTGAACTTTGTGTTTTAAACGGCTATAATGCTTGCAATCTTAGAAGAAAGCCCATGAAAGACAACCACAGAAACATGCGTGACTCACTGGAAACCAGTAACTCCATGACGTAGAAGAGGATGCTCACTTGGCACTTCTGGCACCACGTACATTTTTCTTGCTCAGCTTCCTTTTGACACTTCAGAACTAATTGCAAACAGAGGTCAAATGATTTTTGTGGTATTTCAAATTCACAGCAAAAACTATTGCACATCGTTAATCATGCAAATTGCCATTGTCTCATCCTGCAAAATAAATTGCTTAAGCTCTATTTCTTTTTCTGTAGGTCTGGTTAAAGACACAAAAGACAAACAGCCTTAAAGAAAGAAAAACATGTATTTTTCATTGGGCTATTCACATGAGGCACTTGCTGGGTGGTTGGATGCTTGGATGCTTTTGAAAAGGTCATGCATAGAAGAGCATACCCCTTATTGCCTACCCTAGAGGAGCTGGTCTAAGTCCGATGTTTAGTTTGCAGCAAAAGCAGTTTACATAGTTCAGGTAACTGAACACTACTAGGAATGAAACCATCAGCCACAGCCCCAGAAGAGACATTAGTTGCTGAGGTATCCCTCCAGGCGAAGCAGGGCAGTCTCAGCAAATCAACAGAGTCGCATTCAGTTGAGGTTTCCGAAGTGGGCAAAGGGAAGCAAGTTTGCAGCACTGCCAACACTCAGTGCGAGCTGCAAAGGTCCTGGAGACCAGGTCATGACGCTGATTTTAAAGCCAACAATGTTGCCACTTGAAAGCTTTTTTTTTTTTTTTTTTTTCCCCTCAAAAACATGCTAAAATACTATGGTAATTGAAGAATGGGCATTTTCTCACTTATCCCTACATTAAATTTTATATTCTGACCACAGACATGCTTTACTCTTTTCCAGACATATATCATAGCAGAAAACAGAAAATTTCAAACTTTCCAAGTATAATTAAGGTTCTGACCATGTCAAGCGATCCAGAGCACTCAAGCACTAGAAGAAGCCAGTAGGTCTTGTACTACTTAGGACTACATCTACACATATTCAAATCCAAACTGGACCTGCAATGCCCCTTCAAGCCTCTTCCAAACCTACAAACTGCTTCATCCAGCATACAAGTACAGCGCAATTTATTCATTCAGAGCTTTAACACTGCCCCACAGGCAATCCACGTGTTCATTTGTAAATGGAAACATCAATGTAAATTTGTTTGCTGGAACAATTCTGTTTGTTAAAACAAAATGGTCAACAACCCAACTTGCACCTGAAGAGCTAAATGGATTTGAAAAGTTTACAGTATTTCTCCATGAAGAAAAATCAGATCAAGGGGGACCTTCTCCTCCCTTATACCTGATGTTAGTAAGGAAAGACTTCTGCAACAGCAACTTTACCTGCATGGGCACTGTGTCCAGCAGCCCTCCGTGCCCACTGGGAGCTGTGGAAGAATGGCAGTTCTTGGGCATTGCAGAGATTTCTGCAGAATTAGCCAGGAGCAGCAGCCAAGCAGGGTATGAGCCACCTGTACCCTGAACATGCACCAGACTAACTCACCAGACAAGTAAAAGTCTACGTATTATTTTCTTGTCTTTTTTTTTTTTCTGTGTCATCCTCCCTGCTTCCTTTTCTCCATTCCCTTGTATTTAAAGTTGTTTGCCCATCTGCCGCCTCCTCTCCCATCTGCATTAAGAACATCGTTAAAATAACCAGGCATAGGCTCCATGGCCATTCCCACCTCTTTGCTTCCAAGCCTGTCCGTTCTCCTGACCATCTGCACTTACTGCCTCAGCAGGCAATTAACTCCGTCAACAGCATCTGGCACAAGAAGATGGAGCAACTGATAGGAATTTCAGTTGCTATCGTAACTTTAACAATTGTAAAATGAGGAGAGGCAAACTGAGGTCACCATAAACTCTCGATTATTGCTGATCGTCCTGGGTTTTACAGTGAGTAGAAGTAAGCATATCCTAAGTAAAAAAGCAGCTTCATAGGTTTAGAAATTATAAAACAATTCTTAAAATGTATGTGTTTGCAAGCCTATTTGAGCAGAAACACACTCCTACTTAATGAACACGTCTGCCTGCCATTTGTAGCCTTACGTGACACCATTGCTACAATCTCTAGCCACTATCACCATAAAAATAAGAATTGCAGTAATAGTATAGAGGTTTTCTAACAGCAGGGAGAGAATAAGCTGAGAGAGATGTGCAGGAAGAACACTAAAAAGTTTTGCAGCAAAGTCCCTGTTACCTGCTGACTGTGCAACACAAACATCCTAAGCAGCAGAAGTAGTTAGAAAGCCAGCAAATGCAAGGTTGGTTCAGAGGCAGCTTCTTGTCTTCTGCAGACCCGTAGATGTTCCTTTCATTATTAGCTTAACCACTACCTACATACACAGGCAGCAATCCTTTAATTCACAACCATTTGCAAGAGACAGTACATAAAATCTATCAGGAACATATGCTCAGCCCTTGAAACAGCCCAGGCAGATCCTCTGCACAACAGCAGCGATCGGCACAAGCAGCTAAGAGCTTCCCTGCTGCTAAGGACATCAGTCCCCTTTGCTGTCAGAGACAAATCAAATCAAAGCAGACGAGTATCTTATGCCCTTTAAACAAGAAGGCAGGCATCAGCAATAATGGAAAGAAAAGGGAAGTGTGTGCAAACTCCCTTTGGCGGAGGAGGGAGCGCTGAGTGCCACATTCGCAGCGTTCACACCAAGTTAATGATGCTCTCAGGTGGCTGAGAGAGGCAGCTGCTTCCTCTCCTCACTGAACAGTGCTCAAGGTGTCCAGAAATGCTTGTCAGGTAGCAGAGATGAGATGGATTTCATGGAGCTCTGAAGGAAGGGCGAGAGGGCAGAAGGATATGAGCTAAACACTGCTTATAAGAACACCCATCACAGCCAGCCATAACGGGGCTGCCGGAGCGTGTCTGAAGTGAGAATGGAGGTGCTAAAGGATGTAGCAAACTACATCAGTGTGGGAGGCTGTGGGTGCCACCAGGCATCCCAGCACCATCAGCAGGGCACGGCTGCCCACGCGCAGCCACCTGCACGCTGCCAAGCAGCAGAAAGCAAAAGCTTTTGCAGCAATAAGGCAATCGTGCAGCGAGGTTGGGCCAAGCACAGCAAGGAGACAGGGGGGCACGCTCTGACAAAGCCCTTCTCTCAGTTACCAACTTCGTTTCTCAGTTTCATTTAACATACTCTACCTGGAAGACACAGAACTATAGCTCGATTCCACCTGAGGGAATGGGAAGGCACAGCTGCCACTGGGGAGATGACAAGGATGCTCCAAGTGAGGATCCCTCAAAGCCTCCTGTTCTTTCCTGCTCACAGGGAATACAAAAATTCTAACCGTGAAAGGCATGAAAGCATGCCTGCAATAAGATAAGACAATCTTACATAATGATCAGGAGAGAAAAGGTGTAGACTCCAGCCCACGTTGCAATAATAAAGTAAAATATTTAAATTCACTGCTGAAGGGACTGCAATGAAATCCTTCTATTTCTTTCTAGGACAAATGTCCCATGATAATAAACTTCCTATTTGCCCAGTGAACACTTTCCTATAAAGACAAAAGCCCCTGAACAGCAGAAACAGAGCAAGGTCTGCCCTCAGCCTGCAGCTCAGTAGCAAAGACATGCTCCAAGGGACAGAAGATACTTCCAAACCCCTTGAAATTCCACATCCCGAGCAGCAGCTGCAGCCATGGAGCACTTGGATGAAGGAGCAAGAGAGTCATGAGCGGCATTTTGTGTTGGACTTCCCCAGTGGCGCATTGCGCGAGCGCCTGCCCGATCGCGTTTCAGAGGTGCCGACACCAGGTATGTGGCAAGACTAAGCTATAACGTAGGTAGGTCATCCAGAAACACTAACCTTGGGGCATGTCAAGAGTTGGTCTTTTTCATCTATACATCTTTCTGTCTAAAAGAATAGACCCTTAGAGACACTAGGTTCTCCCAGTAATAGCCAACAGCATTCCTGAGGATATTATTTTTGAACTTTGTTTACAGGTAAGATTTAAATGCCTAAACAGATATAAATGTCTAAATGCCTTTCACAAATATAATTCTACATACTCTCACATAAGTGTTTTGACTTCCTTCAGCTTCTGTTTACTCACATACAAAATTAGCTAGTTATCCTCAGCAAGGCTTAATGTGTTCACAGGATTTTAACACCCATTGACAAGGAAAAAACACTATGAAAGTGTTTTTCTTCACAGACGCAGGAAAAAAACCCTGTAAAAAAATTCTGGCCATACTCATATATATATTTTTTTTCACACATACCCACAAAAAATGTAATTAACCTTAAAGCAACCTACAGGAGAAAACAAAAAAGGATAAATAAAATCCAAATAAAGACAAACATTTAGACATATATAGCTACATGATTAATACACACAAAAAAATATGCTTAATGTTGTCACCATATTGACTCTGCACTATGCTCTATTTTGTTTACACCATACCTACTTTGTAAATTATGGAGTTTCTTTTTTTTTGAACAACGATTATCTTACAATCTTCAACAAAGGTTTGGACTTCTTTTACATACTGTAATAGTTAAGAATGGGTAAGAATAGTTAAGAATATTAAGAATAATGGGTATATTCTTTTCATGATAGTCTTCATCAGACCACTCAGAGGGATTAATAGTTGACAGTGGACTCCTTAATTTAGAGGTGTTGTATCTATCTATGCTTGGCGCATATCTATGCTTGGCACTTGGCGTTTGGCAATAAATCTCTAAAAAGCTGCTTTCATCTCTCTGTTCTAATACTACATGTTTCATCATCATACCAACCTTTTATTCCACTCATGTACTGCCCTTAATTTAACAAACTGGGTCTAGAAAATTCGACTGGGTAGATACACTAGCTTACTGATTGATGATACTTGTACAACTGGTTGCATGTGGAATCTTAACAACATCTGAAAAATGATAATATTGCTCCTGCTAACAATCAAGAATTAAGATAAATAGGCTTTTTTTTTCAAGACATTGCACTTCCATGAAGCAATATGACTGTCGCAATTGTGAGGCTCTTTGTAATCACAGAGAGTTACACTTATTTATTTTGTCTGAATAAATCTGACACAAGAGTGCTCTCAGGCACTGCTATAAGGCTTATGCATGCTTGCCTAGTAGAATCTGCATTTCTATTTTTTGAGATATTTAGGTTCATCAATACAGCTAAAGGGTAGTGAATTAAAAATCAATACAAAGAAAGACTTCTTAAGGCAACAGATAGGTAGTTCATGGAATACATGATCGCCAGAATTCATTAAAGACCGGTGCAGGTAATGAATTTTAAGAAGGTCCCAGTGTTATCATTATGCATCCCCACACATAAAATGGGTAGTAAAATCACACTTCAGAGCATGAACTGACAGATACAAAGGTCATGAAGCAACTCCTCTGCCTTTTCAACCTTAAGTAAATTACTGCACAGTTGATGAAATAAATTACTGAAAGGAGCTGAGGGTCACCTTCACAGGCTGCATCACCATGGGAGGCATCGCGCTTATACTCCACAGGAGGTAATGATCTCATCTAAATATGGCAAACTCTGCATTAACATACAATATTACCATATTGTTTCCTCTTTTATTCCTAAAATAAGGAAGCTTAGAAAGCATCACTCACTCTTCCCAAAACACAGCCAGGGGATGAGTCAGCTTTCACTTGTGACCTTGGACAACCTTAAAGCAAAGTAGCTATATAGAAGCATACCTGTGACAAAACACTGACTGAAAGAAATTTTGCTATTCCTGAGATTTATTCTTTCAGCAGAGAGGCAAAACTGAAAAAGAAAGAAATCCTCTTCCCAACACAGTGACAACCATATTTCATTTTAAATCAAAGCCCTCTCTTGGTTTCAACTATAAAACAGCATCAGTACAATACCAGAAGTCAACTTTTAACAGGCCATACCAAACTGCAGCTTTTTAGGGTAACTTTTGTTGCAGTCATTTATCGCATTCTGAAAGGTGCTATGATTTTCTTTATTAACCATCACCTGCATCTTGTTCAAAGATAGAATTCAAAGGCATCATTTCCAAAAGATTATAAAAAAAATTAAAGAAATCCCCAAATACTTCCCGAAACATTTTTATAGAATTGACTACACTATTACCAAAATTAAGCTGCTTAACAAGGCTAATAAGAACTAGATATTACCAATACTTAACAAGATGTTAGTTGTTTCCTCCAGCCTACTCTCTAACCAGTCCAACTCTGGACACTCACTATTTTAAAGCTACGAGTGTAAACTGAGGCAAAATGTTTTGCTTGAACTTGATTTAGGAAATTACTAAGCTATGTTTCCCTAAAGCATGTTCATTTATGTAAGCTGAAGTATGGGCCCACATTACCTAGCATAGGTTGAATGCCCCAAAAGACTGCATTTCCAGCACAATGTGGATCTTCCTCTAAGGATCTGCATGATACATTATGAAAACTGCATAATTCTGAATAATCCATGAAGATGTAGTCCAGAAATGCAGGCCAATCCAGAAGAAAGAATGGAGAAGACATGAGATGTCTTAACTGCAATTCCCATCTTTTAGGTAGTTTAAATGCTAAAAGGGTCAAATTATATACTGCAGAGTCAATCAGTAATAAAAATTATGCATTTTCAACCTGAGAAGTGTTAAAAAGCTTCCCTTTGATTAAAGAAAAGTCAAAAGGAATGTTTGGAAACTCCCACAAGGTTGAAATGTCCTATTTCACATTTCAATACCAATTCAGAACAAAAACAAATATTGAAATGCAGGCATTGCCACTGCAATGGAAACTTGAAATTTTGCTCAGCTCTAATCACAGTTCATTCCCTTTAATTTCCAAAGCAACCCTCAAGTCTTGTATAAGGAAAGTGACTTATGCCTAATTTTTTTTTCTAAAAAGAATCACTCATTTCCCTGAAACATGAATGCCTACTTTGAAGCTTCTAGAATCACATGTAGAACCTCATCAAACGTGTATGGACACACACGAAGCTCAGAAAGTGGTCAGTAGGTCATCTAGAGAAGACCAAGTGACATTAATGGGTCATATCAACAATGAACCACATACTGCTTGCATGGAAAAATCATGCTCAGACAGTTCCACTAATTACAGGAGACAACGAAGAAGTGAAACTATGACACTGTGCAACGGTTTTCCATCCTGTGTGCATTAGGTAGATGCTTACCTTTTCGTTCCACGCACATACATGAATCTCTCTCAAATATCCCTTGATGTGGTGTGTGTGAATCTGCAACGGTCACAGGCAATCAGGTTCATATGGGTAGGGAGACAGCAGTAGCTTCAGGGAACTACAGCCCATTGGACAATTCCATGGTATTCCTAATGAAACATCTGAACCCTGATTTCAGGGAGGAAAACACCATTACACATTTCTTGTGGGCGAGCAGAGAGAAATGGCAGCTCCCTGAGCCAGTAACGCATCTTTTACACAGTCCACACTAGTAATAACACAAGATTTTTTCAGAGTTAAGTAGAAGTTCCCAAGAGGAAGGCTGACTATTATTTCCAGAGGCAGCTGATGATTCGCCTTACAAGACCAGAGAGCTTATAGCAGCCTGTTTCCCTCATAATATTGTTCCTAAACATTAGGTTAAACTCTCTCTCCATCTGTGGTAGGTGGTAAGTTAAATGTCAAGATTGACTGAAGGGAAATAAAAAAAAGTCATAATTTCCATTTTGAAAGAAAAAAAAATCAAAATTATTAATTGTGTGGTCTTTCAGTGAGGCCTTGCTTCATCCTCTCATGCTAAGAATTCCCTTGCCAACCTTCTTGGACGTTTTTTCCACACTTTGCAATACTTCGGGGTTCTTCAGAAGCATGTGAAATCTACCGCCCATCACCATTGCTGCAGCATAACTTTTCCTCTGCCAGCTAGAGGGTGAGGATCAGTCTCCCTTATTTCCAGGGCATCCTGGTGCAGACACGCTGGGTCAGCCCCAATGGCACTGCTATGCGTGGAAACAGCACCACATAATCCTGACCTACGTGGGGAAGATGGGCTTCATCTGCGCTGTTAATCACGTTATGCCCTGAAGATTTTGTTCTGCAAAGGTTTGCACTTTCCTCCAGGTTTGTAGCATCACAGAGGAGGACGCCGTTAATTGCCTGTCACACACACAGCAGTCAAGGGAAAATTTTTCTTCGGGCTTAAGAAAGTTTCCCTTTTGGGGATTTTAATAGCTGCACGGAGGCTTCTCTTTGCACATTTTTGCTGATGGCCTGTTCTCCAAAAGCTTCGCAAGAAATAACACTGCTTTGGTAGCTCTTTCTCCCCTCCCGCGTATTTACATGTACCTTGCTGCCCTGCACCGGTCGCAGTGGCCCTTGCAGGACCGCGCGGCACAGAACGGCCTCGCGTGGGCCGAGAGAGGAGCCTGTGAGGGAGGCATCGGCCGGGACGGGGGCAGGCGTTGCGCGAGAGCCGCCTTGGGCTGCGCTCCCTGCCCGCCTTTCTGGGAAGCCAGGAACGGAGATGAGGCAGCCAAGGGCAAACTCAAGTCCTGCATCTTTAGCCTTTGGTTTGAACCAGCAGCCCAAAGCAGCAGAAAGGCTCTTCTACGCCCTAGAGCTTACAACAACACCAGGGCTAGGACGAAGCCCGTGAGCTACCACAGCACTCTGGCCCCGGAAATCTGAAGCCCTGTCCACAACAGACACCTAGAAGAAGGCACCGCCAAAGCAGACTTCCCACGGATGCTTAGGGCTTGCCAAATATTTCTTCTTTTTACTAGTTTGACTTACGGTAACTCCTACTTGGCTAATTTTACAAGAGAACATTTTTGTTTTACCACATTTTCTTTCTTGTGCATTTTTACCCAGGCAGCCCTTGAAGATGACAGGGGTCTCTCCTACCCGCAAGCTGTTGAAGGTGAGGGGGCTCCCGACACCCGGCACACACAGGCCCCATCCCAGCTCTGCTCCTGCTCCGGGGACGCTCGCCAGGGCTCCCGGCCGCGCAGGCCTCGCAGCCGGCGCCTCACGCGCGGCCCGCGGCCTCCCCTCACGCACGGCTCACACGCAGTATTTATGGCCGTAATTATGCTGTCTCGTAAAGGAGTCGCTGGCTGTGAAGACGACGCTTGTCCTATATTTTACTTTAATAAGTCCCATAAATAAGCTTGGCTAATTTACAGTAACTGCATTCGCAGAAATACAAAATTTCCAGCCCGATTTATGATGCTGTAGCGGCTGTTCAAAGCATTTTGGGGGGTACTGGTGCACATGGTTTACACCTACTGCTGCTCTGCACCGTAAAAGGAAATAAAAATAGGGAAAATGTTTATTTTCTCCCCCTGCCGCCTTTCCCCCACCCCAAACAGCAGTAAAAACAGTTGAGGAAAAAAAAAAAAAAACCATAAAACAAGAGCAGCAAGAGCAGTGAGTTCACACTTGGAAAAACTCTCCTTGCTCCCAGTGAGCTCTGAAAGGCACATGAAACCAAAAATCTCTGAGCCTTGGCTCTTGCTGGTGTGCTAATGTGCTGCTTGGGCAGGATTTCTAGCACTGCCTAGCTGGTGCAAAACCAGCTGTGGTGACATGAACGCTGCCTTGCGGGGCTAGAGGACTGGCCCAGGGACCAGGGACCAGAAAATAAAAGCTGGGGGTCAGCCGAGGGGACACTGATAGAAAAAGGTCTCTTTTACACACATGTATTTCTGGTGCTGAGTGCACTGGGTCCGGCTGTAGCCCCATCTGCGAGCAGCTCTCCGGGGGATCCCCTTCCAAGGGAGCACTGCCAGAAGGTTTTCTAAACTCCGGACACCCAGGGCAGAATCACTTTGGGTGAGCCAAATAGCAGATTTGTTCCACATCCCACACAATAACTTATTGATTACCCCTTAAAACAGATTTATTTGCACTCTTTTCAGTGAATTATCTGTCAGGAATATTGAAAAGAGGCCATTCTGATGATGTATTTTTACATTTCAGTCTTTCATATTTCCTCTTATTTGAAATAACTCTGCGGTACAGCATTATACCTCACTTACATTCTTTGGTTTTGCCTATGAGTTTTTTTTGTGCGCTCATTTCCTTTTTTTTTTTTTTTTTGCTTTTTATTTTCTTTTTAACAGTACAGCTAAACAACTTTCAGTTACAGTTCTGGGACATCAGATGCAATCTTTTTTTTTTTTTTTTTCCCCCCTTCTAACAGCATGCACTCATGGAAAGGCAGGGATCAGAATGGAAGCACGGACAACATCTCTCAAGACAGTCTCACTTACATACCCCTTATGATTATTGCATCCAAACAGCAATATCAAACAGGTCTGGAAATACAGAGTTAGGTATCTCTTAGGCACAGACAACATCACTAGCTGAAAACAACATAACTGCAACAGAGAGCTGTAAGAAAGTCACTCCAGTGTAGGGGGACCCATAGATGACACAGGCCTGGCACAGCACACTGTGTAACAAGACAAACTTTCACTGAGATCTAAGGACTTACAAAAAGTACTTGTGGCTCATCAGCATTATGCTTTGTTCTGTCCTAAGCTTTGTTCTGTTCAGTGTTTTCCTTACATTTCCCGCTCCTGAAGCTGGGGATAACAGGAGAATCTCAGAAGTACAAATAGTGAAAGCATCCCACTTCGTATTAAATATGAATAGAAGCATCAACACTTTACTCTGAGACAAGAGTTAAAAAAAAAAATAAATAGCTTTTCCATTTCCAGAACTCCAAATAAATTGCACCCTGCCCTTCCCGAGAGAGAGAAAAGTTGCAAGTGACCCACTTGGTTTTACCATCTCAGACTAAGCAAAATACAGAAAGCAAGAGAGTAGAGCAAACTGTTTTGTTTGTTTGTTTTTCAGCAACTTCATAACTGCTAGTAGTAATGCAGGCAGTAATCCTAAAACTTAAATAAATAGGCTTTAATGTAATAAATTCTACGTAAGCCATGGAAGTCCCCCCAAAGATGTAAAGGAACAAAGGTTAGAGCACAGTGACATGCAACTGTCACTTTTCTTCCTTGATAATTTCCCTAGAATCACTTGCACCTTCCACAGAGATACCCAAGTAGAAAGGGGAAAATCTGTGTGTAATTACGTGCCTTACCTGAAGCAGTGAACACTACAGCATTAAAGACATTAATCAATCCGAGAGACTCAGAAACTCGGCGAAGAATATAGTCTCATTCTGTTATGCGAGTATCATCTTCGGAAACATTTTTGCATGATGAATTTAATGGAGTTGAACAGTCAGATTGACTTTCCTGGTGCTCCTTAAAGTTAAGCTTTGCTGTCAGTGTTTTGCTGAATGCAAGATTAAATGTCAAAAGGGAGGCACAGCACCCCGAAGATCCAATTCCGATCTCAGAACAAACTGCACAAGTAATCTCCCTGAAATTAGTAGTAAAAATCTCAAGCCTCATGAATTAAATAGTAATGCCTCTATTATTCAGTTTAGATCAAATGTCATTTGACTGAAAAAAAAATCCAAGGGAAAACAGAAGCAGATTTGAAAATTAAGCTATTGGTGAATGAGGTAACAAGCTAACTGGAAGTAAACTGCTGAGGTTTACCTTCATCAGCCAAAGCAAGAGCGGGAAAGGTAAATCAGTCATAACTGTATGGGGAAAGTAAAAAAAAAAAAATAAAATAAAATAAAAAGGTGAATATTAGAAGGTTAGCTTTTCCTTAAAATGATTTACTGTTTTCTTGTGGTGAGTTGGAAGGTAAACATCCCTCTTTAAGATCTTGCTACATGCATTAATACCTTCTCTGAAAGTGTTTTAAGTCCTGTTGACAGGAAAATTATTTAATAACGTGTTAAAGTACTTTGCTAAATTGAGACCTGAATCAGTTTCTCTATAAAAGCTTCATTCAAATCAATGGGAAACTTTTTATAGACCTAAGAGGAGCTTGGTCTGTCACTAAATGAAAACACACTGAACCGAGGGGTGGAAAAACTCAAATTTTTTCTCCTGGAAGAACAGATACCAAAATTTGCATGCTTAGTGGCAACTGTCTTTCACTTTCTAATATTAAATGACAGCACTAATAATATGCAGTATCAAGTTATTAAGCATTCAGAGTCCCAAGCCGTCCAATTAGTCTGCTGCAATGTAATTAAAACAAAAACAACACTAACTCAGGAGTGAAATTCACTGCAGTGCAGATGAGTAAAGCCTAAGATTAGGAGTTCATTAGGATGAGACAAAATTCATACCCAGATTGGTCTAAACCCTGGGTAATTAGCTTGAAACAGCTTGACATTATCCAAGGAGGATATGGATAATTGGGTTCAACATCCCTGAAGATCTGCTGTTTCTAGTGACAATAAACCATTTGCGCTTTGAAGCTGCTTCCAGTTTTCTCAATCAACCCCATCTTACAAGGGCTATTACTTTGATAATTTACTTGTCAAAACTTGTTAGTCAAGGCAGGACAAAAGCAACACGGCATGTGGTTAATCCCAGAGATCAATTTGTTGCAATAACTTGCAGGATCCTACCCACTGTACTGGAGATTAAAATCAGTTTTGAAACAGGTTAGTGTAAGTCAGAGATAAAACAGTAGGAGAAGCCAGGAATTATTTTATCGTCTTATTTGAGGTTACTAGAGATACAAATAGATGAGTAGAGATACCAGCAGGTATGAAATACATGGCTGGCAAAGCACCTGATCACTGGCTTTGAAGTGACTGCAGAGCAATCCGCCACTTAACACGATATACACTTAAACTCCATGCCAGCAACGGCTTCTTTTAACATATTATCTCCTGAATCCACTGTCTCTGAGAAAGGCGACAACCAAAGAAGGAACCAATCAAACTTTGACCATGTGTAGCTGTGAGCCTTAAAATAATACTGTGGCATAAAAGTAGTAGTAAGACAGGCACCGTGTCCTCTGCTCACTCCATTTTTCTCAGTTCTCTTAGTTACCATGAGGTTTGCAAAGTCTTCCACCAGATGAGCATTTTCTTTTCTGAAGTGCAAGAGGGAATAGCACCTGAGAAGAAAACCTGGTTTACACTCTCCCATCACACGATCAATCATACAGCTGACCCCGAGCAATAACAACACAGCCTGACCACTTCCCATTACTCCCCAACTACCATAGCGAGTTGGTTGTGATTTACAGCTGACGGAGGATCAGTCTTGCTGTATTTCTCAAAAGTGTGTTGCAGAGGCAAAGGGAATAAAACCTAACTCCATCCAGAATTGCTAACCTTATGCAGACAGAAATCAGGAATCAAGCTCCTCAAACTGTGGAATAGGATTAAAAGGTAATTTCTTAAATTTAGGAGTCTGAACCTTCCAGCACATTACAGTGACATCTTCATATCTTATTCCTCTGGTAAGATGAGTCACAAATGTGCTCACAGACAAATGGAAACCAAGTTTCATTCTGAAGTCATAATGTGACACAGCAAATCCTAAAAAAAAAAGTAGCAAATATCCTAAAAACCACAAGAAAATTACAAGACAGCAATGCTGTTCTTTGCCCTCAGCATAGCAGATTTTGGTGCCACAAGCCATAAAACCCCAGAAGGATGGTGGTGCTTCCACATAGTTACTTGCCACAGCAGCAATGCAATTTCCAAAAGCTGCAAGAGATGGAGAGCACATCTACCTCCATCAGCTCTGCCATCTCATCCAGCACTACCCCTGGTGGTAAGGAAGGGCAGGGAACCCAAAATGACCTGGGGTTTCAGGTCACTGTGTTGTAGGACGCTCATTTTTCAGCTGCAGAATTCAACCTTGCATGCGAATGCCCACAAGCAGCCTCTCCTTTCCCAACCAACTCTGCTGCCTCTCAAAGTCTGACATTACAGAGAAAAGGCATGGAAGGAATCGAAAAATAGCAAACCAAATACGCCTTTCACATCCTACTGATAGGCAGATACCACCAGCTAAGGAATAAAAATATTTTCTTCCCTGAAGGCACATGAGGGGAAAAAGCAAATTATAATTCTAAATGCAAATATCTCAAAAAAAAATCCCTCAGAAGAGTTAAGGGCAGGAGGTTAACCCTAGAATCAAAATAAACAGAAAGTATATCTTCAAGAGAAATCAAACAAATAATAGCTCAAGGGGGTTGGGTTGTTTGGTTTTTGTTATCGTCTTTAATCAAATATTCCTCGTCTTTTCTGTTCACATAGTTCATTTTTCCCTCTCATCTCCCAGCACAACACCTGGCCCCTGGCAGGTATTTTTCAGTATGGATAAGGTTCTTCACCAGTTTCTTCATCTCTCAGTTCTTAATTAGGAACAAAGGCAGCCTGGTGTCCTATCAGGCATATTCATTCAAATATATTATCACTATCACCCATAATATATCTGTCCAAACACTCCTGTACTCTGTGCCTGGTTTCTGTTTCACTCTGAACATCTTTTGCTGCACAGAATCACACTCTGCATCAACACCGGATCCTTCTCTGTGAAGGCTCCTCTTCTCATAGAAGTTACACACTAATAATCTAAAGCAGCAGCACGTGAGACCAAAAAGCTGATCATCTCCACAAGCTAAAGTTACTGTTCATCAGGCTTAACAGGTAATACTATTAAACAAGTGTGGACAAAAATCTTTATCAAATTGTGCAATGAAAAAGGAGGTATCTTATGTAAGGTGGAGATGTAAGGGAAAACCAGACATTTCAGGATTTCCCCAACATATTCAAAAGAAAAGAGAAAGTGACTTGCGGAAATAGAAAAAAGAAGGGCAAAAAGAGGGCAGTTAAGACTACTAGATCCAACGCCGCTTGCTTGTGCGGGACACTGAGGAACTGGAGCTGTAGGAGCCCTGTGACGACCACCCTTCCTAAGGCTCCTCAGGCGAGTGCACAGGAACACAAGCTCTAAGAGAAACTCCTTGGTGAGGCTCATCAAGGTGGGATTAGATGAGCTAATTATCTAATCCAAGTGGGGACTAAATGGCTCAGTGGGCATTTTTGACCTTAGTATGAATGAAGCCATGAACAATAACTGAGCAAATTTTCTACAAACACAAAGCAATGTGACATACAGGAAAAACATAAGGCATCAAAAGTCAATCAATTTGCCCATGCTCACAGGAAAAGTTCTCGATTCTGGAACTTTTTTTGCCTTTTCTAAGGCAATAGCAAAGATGGTATTACCTTACTGACTAGACAAAATAAGGCCTTTGGATTTTCTCCAGTAATACGACAACAACAAAAAATGCTAATTCCACTTTGGTTCATGCTTTTCCCGTGATGATCTGTGAAGATCCAGAGAGCTTGTCTGCTATCCTAAATCAGGTAATTTAAGACTAACAGGCATGCAGTAATTAACCATTTAAAAGCACATGATAAAAGCAGTGGACCTCAGCACAGTTATTCAGCTAGGCTCAAATGATCTCAGGGCTCTGATGAAATAGAGGTTCTTTAAACTCAGTTCTTACTCAAAATGATTCCTTTTTAATAGGTATTTGATTTGAAATTGTAAATATGAAGAGGAATACTTTTTAGCTCTTTATTCCCAGTGAATAGCTAATGAAACCTAGATTAGAGATGCTTATGGTTAATGCAGTCTGGTCTGTGAATACAACTGCAGCACAACCTCAGATGAGGTACGTACGTAATAAAAAGACCGGTTTCTTATTTGTTTAAGTCTCCACAAACAGCTCTGCTTAAATTAGAAGAGTTTGTGGTACTCAGAGATCCGGCTGGGTACCTCCCGTCTTGTTGCTGACATGTCAGAAGTGGTTTGATGCCTGTTTTGCCTGTCGGTTCGCTTGCCTCTGCCTAACTAACTGTCCCCCACATGGCCATGGGAACACAGACACTTTGAGTACCTGCTTGCCCTAAACTCCTCTATTTGAATTATCTCATACCTGAATAATATTGACACTGGAGACCCAGGAGAGAAAAAAATTGTTAACACTGGATAGTGAATGTAGTCCTGCCACGTGCTTATTGGGGGCACAGATAAATAAGCTGCTACTGACTGACTCTTTCAAGGTCATTCATTTGCCTGTGGTTTTCTGCTCTTCGTTGCAGGCTTGCAAATCTGTGCAGACAGCACCTGAGCAATGCAGGCCAAAATGCAAGTCAGCACTTCAGCCTTGGAGGAAGGGCAACACGTCTCTGTGCTACGGAATCGGTGTAGCCCTGTCAGCGGTGTCGCGTTCCTCCTGCCCAAGCCTGCCTCTCCAAGAGGCTTAGAAAAAAAAATGCACACGGGAAAGGTAATCAAGCAATTTAGAGCCAATTTATCTCTGCCACACACCACTTAGCTGAAGTCCGTGCTTTCCCTTCCTCGCGGATTGCGCCGTATGAGGATATTGAGGATATTCTGCCCCACAAGGAGATTCACCAGGGACTCCAGTTGGTGGCATTTCTGAGCCATAGTGTCTCCCCAGCAAGGTGCTTCCACCTCAGCTCTGCGGGGAGGGGGTGGGGGAACAGCCAACTACCTGGAGCAGAGGCACCACTGGTCAGCAAAGAGAAAATCATTCACACCTTGGGGACAAGGGAGCTTCATTACAGATCCCCTGTGGTCCCTAAGACTTTGCTGAACATTAAAAATGCTCCTCTTTCTGAAGAGCAGAAGCTCAGCGGCTGACAGAGGTTCCAGCTGTGCAGACCTCTGTTACAGTAATTGCATGAGTTGGGACTTATTAGCCAGCTGTACAAAAAATAGAACCAAAAATCAAGAGGGTAAGAGCCTTCCCTCTTTCCAGAAGCACTTTCCCATGGCACAGCTCCATGCTGCACTTCATGTGGTCTTCAGGGAATGGAGGGATGAATTTGGAGGATGCAGCATTTACACCTTCGGATTGCTCTAGGTCCCTCACTAATCTCCTCCTAGTACTAGGTTGTTCTGTTCACTAACAGTTTTCAGAGATTGTCAAGCCATTCAGAGATCAACTGGCATCAGCTATGCCTCAGGTTATTTTGGTTTTGTCATTAAATAAGCTTTCACCTTAAAACAAAAGGAAACAAAGCTACAGACCACTGAAAATATGCCAGTCAATCCCAGGCACAGGAAGGATTTGGGAACAGCGCTTCCCTTTTCTGACTCAGTCTTTTGCTCTCTTTGCTCAGGAATGGATGCACTGATAGCTAAACGTTGGACTGGACAGCAAGGTAACAAGCACCCACCCCAGAGAAGCCTTGTGGCAACTGCAAATAGTGACAGTCAGAAAAACAACGAAAACTTCCCCGTAGTAGAGAGTCAAGAGGGCACCAGCACCTTCAGGCCTGAAGTTCTCCTGAGCAGAGACTGAGGGTCTTTCTAATTAGTCTTGCATTTTTGCACTTCCCATTCTTCACTTCCACTTCAGGGGCTGCACTTCCATTTCTGCACTTTGCAGAAATTCTCTTCACAAGCTTTTGTGCAGCCCCTTTCACAGGGAGTCGCCCTGGTGAAGCTGCAGAGCACAAAATCCAGCACTGGACAGGCCTCCCCGCAAGGGCCCTTCCCCAGCCCCAGGGACACGCGGCGCAGGCCTGGCAGCAGGTTGCCCTGGGGGACCTGGAGACTCCGCGGGGGCATCACTCGAAGCAGTGGGCACTGCCAGCAATAGGCCTTCCGAGTCTCCCAGCAAAGCTGGGAAAGCTCCTTTTGCTCAAGGGCAAATTGGGTTGAGCAGACCTGGGAACTCTCCTATGGAAATTTAAAAGCGCCCCCCACCCATCTCTCCTGCTTTGTGCTTGCCTGAAGGCACGGAAAACACATCTGTACCTTGAACACATTAAAGGCATTGCTTTTCTATTTCCAAAGGAGTTCCTGCCCTCAGAGAGCACGGACATGCCCCAGCCTACAACAGCTCTTACGCACTGAAGTCTTCAATCAGACTATATGAACATGTACATGACAGAAGAGACCATAATGTGACAGGTGACAGAATCCCTGACAGGACAGCCACTGCTCTGCTACCAGCACTAAGCCACAGGTAAGCGAGTACCTGTTCAGCCTCGCAGGCTTTTTCTTTGTGAACACCTTTGAGTTACAGAATAGCCCATAATGACTCCTCCTTGGAATGGTTAAGCTCTATAATGCAGAACACTATTTAGGTGGATCTAAGCTTATGCTCGTACTGTGCCCGGGGTGGCAGGGCTGAGCCCGGGATTTTGCTCAGGATCGGCTGCATCGAGGCCCGTGCCACACACCAGAGCCCAAAGTGCCACGGCCGAGGCAGCGTGTTGGGGTCCTGCCCAGCCCAGCCCCAGCGGCACTCGAGTTTCCAAAGCCTGCAGACCTTTCCTCGTATTTCATAGCCCTCACCAGGGTTTTGCTCCCGATTTTCTCTTTCTTGAACTCATGTGGCCCCCAGTACACCTAAGGGCCACAAATTCCACAGCCATAACCCTATCCTCTTTAAGAGTATCATTCCTATTTGTTTGGCACCTATGACTTGATAACTGCATTGGGTGCCCCCAGCTGTTCTTTGATAAGTAATCACCCCTTATTCACCTTTTCCCATGCAATCTATAAATTTACACTTACAATATCTTCCAAATCCACTCTTGGCCATCTGTTTCCTAGGCTGGAGAGACTTACTGTATTTAAAGATCCCTCACTGGAAAGCCACTCCACTTCTTCAATTTCCTCGTTTCCCTTCTCCATTGGCTTTACAGTTCTTGCAGACTTCCAGAGACGAGAGGGGCCACAATTGCACGCCCTACCCAAGGTGCAAGTGCTCTCCCTGCTAAGGAATCAAGTTCCTTCACAGGAGCTTCACAAGTCACACAGGATAAAACAGACGCAACCAAATCACTAGTCATTTCTAAAGTCTTGGCTTGAATTCATTTATGCTTAGATAAGGAAGGGGAAAATATGCTTCTTTCCCCTACTGCTAGCGTTGCTGCCTATTCAGATAGGCCTTGGAGTTTCTGATCGGATCAGCAATTCACCTACTTTTACACCTTATCTCTGGCAGTCACAGATACCTTGGAGAAGGGGAACGAAATGCCATCGCAGACAATGAAATAATATATTGCACACAGAAAGCTTCTTCCAAACCCCGTAAGTGTTTCAAACCTTAATACATAAAGATTTGTATCTTCATTATGTGCAGGCAACTCAGGAATTGAACCACCTAAAGAAACCCAAGTATCTTCAATGCCGAAGTCTTTGAAAAAGAGGAATACAGGTCCCAGATTTCACATTCAAAAACGTCTACCCTACCTTCATTAAGACTGCATCAGAACGTGCTCGAGCAGGTTAACTGCACAGCACAGATAAGCAGTTTTCTTTACCATTGTAAAAGTGATCTTTACTCTTGCTGGATATCTTCTGCTTTTATAATATGCAAAGTGGAAAATTGGAGAATACTGAATTGCATTCCTCTTTTTGTCCTACCCTTATCATACCTTCCCCGATCAATTCGGCCTATGCAATTTTGTGCCCTTTCACCTCAATACCCACATTATTGATCAATAAAAGCCTTTTGAGCTTGATGGATTGGAAACACCAGTTAAACAGGGCCAGTGCTTCAATCAGCCTCCTTAAGCCAAGCGGCGAGAGACACGCTTCAAAGACACTCAGTGTTACTTGCGGCAGCACAGCTAGAAATGCCGTTAAGATCCTTGAAACGTTGCCTGCCTTTCAGGCACCCCAGTAGCATCAGTGAAATACTGAATTTCACAGACTCTCATCCTCTAACGCATGTTGCTGGCTTTGTTCATGGCTTTCCTGACCTTCCATCGCTGAGCAGCGTCCTCGGTTCCCGTCCGCTGGAAGCTGAGAAGCAGCAGCCCAACCACTGCACCTCTTCACAGAGGACTCCAAGTGCACAAAGGCAAACATGACACAAAATGCACAAGGAATGGAAGGGCCACAGCAAAAATGGGAGTTATTTAAAAATAACAGCAGAGAGAGGGACATATTGCAATTTAAACAGCAATAGCTTTTTAAGCTAGCTTTAATGCCAGCTTAGTTAGTTACTCATTATATAGTGAAAATATAGGGAAAATAAAGCTGGAGGAATTGCTAATGATGCCAGAAGTCTGTATTATGCATGTTGCAATTCCTAACCTTTTAAAACCAAACCAAAAAAAAAGAAAAAGCCAACTAATCATTTATTCCTAGTCTCCTGATTTCATATCAAATTGCCAGCAAATAAATCCACTTATGGGGATTTCTGAGTTCCTTTTATGCAGTGGTTTAATTAGATTCCACCGATGAGTCTCTAACTGCAACATAATTTCTTGTCTCCAAGCAGTTGGCCGAGGCTTGTTCTGTCCCCATGAAAACTGCCCTTGCCTGCCCGCAGCCCCTCTCCTCCTCCTCCTCCTCCTGCTGCAAGAGCCAGGCCATGGCCCACAGCTCCCGGGCGCCCGCCGCTTCCCCCCTTCTCTTATTGCCTTTCCAGATCACTTAACACGCGACCATCCGCCATCTCCTACAAGTCAATGCTTTGGAACCTGATAGTGCAATTTTTTTTCTTTCTTTTCCCCTTGTTTCTGCTGGGGACGCTCTCTTGGTAGCTACTGGGGTGGAGCACACCCTGGGCATCTCATAAATGCACTCATGTACCTAGAAAGTTGCACTTTCACTCAGCTGTTTCCCAAATCATCTGCTAATGTGCGAGCCCCAGGTAGAAGGGACGGGATGTAGCACGACAATCTGCTCATGCAGCTGAAGGCCGAGCAAGAGGCGTCACTGCAGAGTAGCAAAACACACGCACTTCATACCAGCATCAACCATGTGCTCTTGTTCAAATTCTCTCTTCCAGGGATCTAGTCAAGGACTCTAAGCCAAGCAACACCCAAAAACTGTGCCCTCACCTCGAACTGTCACTTGTGTGTCATTGCTTGAAACATTAAAAAAGGTCTTGCCTTTGTCAAAGGCAAAGCATTATGAGGACAGCCAATTTCCTCTCGATGACAGAAAGTTGGCAGCTGCTGGCTTTGCCCACAAGAAGTTCACAGCATCTCTGCCTTTCCACTCATACATCAAGCCAAACAGGTGACAAACCTTGGAAGGACCAAAAACTCCACGTAACATTGGAAGATTAGTTATGAGTCTTACAGAAAATAATAGGACTTATTCTTCAAATTGCTATTACCCAGTGGGATTAAAGGTACCAAAATATAGCTTTTACCCAGCAAATATCTTCTAATACAGTTGAATTTCTCTAGAGTGTAGAACATTCACTATGTGTTTTTTTTTTTAATATATATATAATCTCCAGTTGGCAATTAGCTTTCCACTGACAAGCAATTGCATACACTTGCTCCATGCACATCTTCAAAGTACCTCTGCCCACCTCGCTGATGCAAACAAGTCTTCAGTCCCTAAGAATACTAACACAGAGTTGAGTATCATGCACTCCGAGCAACTTTACTCGGCCTTACAGACTTCCAGCAGCTTATTAACTGGATTCTGACAACAGAGTCCTTAGGAATAAATTTGGGGAAGCAAAATTATGACTGGGGACAAAAATGTCATTCCCCTGGGATCCTCAAAATATACAACTCAAATCCACTGGACAAGCCTGCTCCTGCAATAATCTTACCCTCAACTATTTGTCACTAAAATGTAATCAGTCTTGTTTAAAATGAGATCGTAGGTCTCCAGGGGAGCCGGTGACGATCCCCTAATGAACATTCATGACCTTTTTCACCATTCAGGAGAACTATACTCTCATCAAGCAAGGCCCTAGGAGGTATAAATGATTTCCAAAGCACAGGAAAACTGTGATCTGAGGCCTATGTGTAACTGTGCACCCACTGAAGCAATGGAAAAAAAAAAGCTCCTTAATTTCCGTGGTGCAGCATTAGGCCCCAATTATCTTTTCTGAGGCTTCAGGGCAACAAAGGCAAACTTCCTGCTGGCAGATGGACAAGATGCTCCTGTGCTGACCCTGGCGATCCTCGATCCCAGGAAAGTGCCCAACCTTGTGAGTACTTTTACTGACTTGCAGGATCAAAATCTTAATGTACATCTCCCAGTAGTTCTAGAAAATATGAAATATCAATTAAGTAGAAATTTTTCTTTGATATTCATTGTACATTTGGGAAAGGACTGATAAAGGCAGGAGAACATTGTAAGTAAAAGCTATGCCAAACACTAAGAGGCCTGTGATGGATGGCAGGGGGCCCTAAGGCAAAATGCAGTTGCCCCAACTCCCCCATTCATCCCCTGAAGAAACCTTGGCCCAAGCAGGAAAGGACAAGGCCCCGTGCATTTAAACTCTGCCGTGAGGTCTTTAAAAAGCCTGTGCAATCTGGCACAGTGATCCCAGCCGCTTCCAGCTACTGCAAGGTTATACAAAGTACATTTGGCTGTATCACTGAGGAAAAGCACTTTCAAGGGGCTTGAAAATATTTACATGCCAATCTCTCAAAGCAGCAAGAACAAATCAAAAGCTAAGACAGAGGCTGATGAAGTTTTAGTGAAATTCTTGATATGTCAGGATACCATGTGGTGGTTAAAATACACATTAATATGAATTAAAGCAGCCCTGGGGCATTCTTATTTCCAGCTGAATTACGGTCTCACAGCATGGCAGCCACTTGTAAAGATCTCACAGGAAATTATGCTGTATCTCGGGCAAGGGGGAAGAAAAAGCAGGGTAGAAATTACAGTGTGTCACCGTAGAATAACGTCCTCGTCGGAGCTAATCAGAGCACTGGGGAAAACCACACAGAGCACCAGGAAAGCTGGAGAAGATTAGATTGATCCCAAAGTCAAGAAGTAGTCTAGGAGACAAGAAAAGATAACAAAATCAACCCACGCCATGCAGAATGAAAAAATAGTTTGCTGGTGATAACAAAACTCCACAATATCTCATCCCCAGCAGAGGACATGCACTCAAACTGGTATTTACTTTTGTATAACAGAATAGGTTAAAAGGTGAAGGAAGAACAGAAAGTTGGAAGGAAACAGAAAACAGACTGTAGTACAGAATACAATTAATTTTTATATAACAGCCTTATTGTGAAGCGTTATAAAACACTTTGCTGCACGAGAGTCAGTCAGAACCTAAGGGAATAATAAATTTTTACAGCAAGGTAAGTAGAGAGGAAACAGCTTAGGGGAAACAGAAGATGTTTAAGGAAAAAAAGAAAAAATCAATGGCAAACATAATAGGGTCAATCTGGAGGAGTCAGAGAGTATTATGATGTGATTATGATGTGACCTCAAAAAGTAGCGCGCTTGGATGCATCTTTACATGGAGTCTGAGAAGGCTGAAATGTTTCTGTTTTTTTTTCCTTCCCAAGACTAACATCCACACAGATGGCCACAAGCAAGCAGCACCAAAGCCCTGGCAGAAATACTTGTGCTTGCAAGCTCCCTCCTCTCCTGGGCCAGCTGACAAATACCCTGCAAGTATCCTACATATTCCAATGAACACACAGATTTTTTTTTCTAAAGGTCGTGTCGGATCATGGCAACCACGCAGGACCTGAGCTCACGCCTAACACAGGAATCGGTGGCGTTGTCCAGGTCCCACCTGCAGCAGCGCTGGATCACAGAACGGGCGCAGCACCGGCCGCGCTAAGAAAGTGCCTCTTGAATCCTTGCACAATGCCAGCCCCTCAAACACACACGTACCCTGACGGAGAGATGCCAACTCATATGTTACATTGCTCAAATAAAACACAGAGTTGGGTTGTTGTCACACACTAGATGCCAACATTTTCAAACCTCCAATGACTTTGTTTACCCCTTACACCTACTGACGCTGCAATCCCACCATTTCATCCCAAAGAGCTCCTTTTCCTAAGCTCTCTCCCGCCGAGCTGCTCCTTTCTATCAGGAGCTCGTACTCCTCATCTGTATGCATTGCTGCCTTCACCTGAACACGGCCACAACACGTCAGCTATTGATTCCTGTAGGCTGCTTTCCCATCACCAGCACTAAGTGATTGCTTATTAGATGGACAGGGGAGAACTGGAATCTGTGGGCAGGGTCATTTCTCTTAGAAATGAAGAGCTCTGCAATGAGAGGCAAGGCCTGGGAGGAAGAGGATTAGAAAGCAGGTGAAATCAATGCTCTGCAATGACTCTCCTCCCAGAGAAATTCTCTAAAATGCGATCTTTAACCTGAGAGTGAACTTGGTCACCATGATCAGAGGGCAGAAGCAGTGGAAAAGGAATGGTTTGGTTTAGATATCCCTGAGCCCTTTGGAATTAGCTCGGGGTAGTATAGAGCGCCCTGGAGCTCAGAGGACGGCTCTTGCAGAGGCAATGCAGAGCAGTATCGATTCCCCGGCACCACTGCAGGCACTTAGGGTCTGCAATGAAGTTTAATGAGTGTAACGAGGCAGAGAAGAGCGCCTTTCCTCTAGAGACCCTCACAGACCCTCGCTTTCCAAGCCTATGCAAAACCATAGCACTGACAATCTTTCTCCCATCCATTAACAGTTCCAAACCAGCAGAAACACACAGGTCTGTCTACAGGTGTTCAAGGGCTAGTTAAACAATTAAAGGGGACCACAGTCTTACAGAAAAACCTAGAAGAGTTTGCCACATTTGCAGGAGACTCCCTGGCCTGGAAGTCAGATCAGCTTCTCCGAGGAAGCTGATGTCTACAGAGGACTCCTGGAGGCTGCACTCCAAACCCTACTCTTACAACCTACATTACTTGTGATCAGCACAACAGCACCCGCGTTGGCAACACTATTTATTAGTATGATAGGAAGCAAGGAAGGAAGACAGAAGCAGCACAAGTGGTTAAATAAATGACCTCTCAGTTCTCAGGGATAACATCCTTATTAAGATGCTTCACATGTCCTTCAGCTGCCTCTCCTCCACCTTCCCACACTGCTCCCACAGGCAGAATAAAATGCGTCTGATTGCTGGAAAGAGATGGCATCAGTACATGTCAGCTCCAACTTCTTTTACACCCTCATTCTGCTGGGTGCGTCCACAGCAGCAGGATCACCAGCAAGCCAGCGCGAGGGAGGGGAGGGCCGGCAGGACCGGACACGGCCCCTGGCGGCACTGTCCCGGATGGAGAGGCTGAGGGCAAAATCCATCACAGAGAATATAAATTAAGTTTTTCATTCCTAAGCTTATTCACTTGGTCTCTGTGTTACCTGACTCTTATCGCTGGGGAAGGGACAGGACTCGAACTCCCTTATGGCACCAGGGTGCGACTACGTGCCATGGGGAACAGCACCAGCCAGCAAGTGAGAGGAGCCTTCCAACAGGTCCTGGGCAATAGGCCATCACTCCGAACATTCCCCAGCCCTGCTACTGCCAACCCAGGATCCTTTCTCAGTGGCAATCACCAGGCTACCAGTACGAGCTTCCAATAATGCAGAAAGGCAACCTCTACCACTATTATTTTGCAGAAAATGCGCAGTTATGCAAAGAGGGCTCAAGTGTGTGAGCTGCTCTCAATCCCTTCAGGCTTGCAGGCCATGCCTAGGATGAGGCTCCACACACTCCTGTCTCATCCCTGAGGATTTCTTGCTTGCTTCTACAACGGTCATTTTTTTCTTGCTGATCTTTCACTATATAAAGGGAACAGGCTTCTCTCCAGTCAAAGGCTCTACTTAATTCTGTAATGACTGGAACATAATAAACTTATTTCAGAAGAGTAAAAAAGGGCTGGTCTGTTGTATGTGAAAACCATTACACACCTAAAGATGAATTGGAGATAGGAGGTTAGCTACTTAATGCTTTGGTTCTTAAACACCCTTAAAACCCCCTCTTCTCTTCCCTCCATCAGGCTTCCAGGACATAACTGCCATCAATCTCCCTTCCTTTTTTCTTCTTCACTCGTTTTACTATTTCTGTTTCTTTTTCAGCACTAAGCTGACATTCTGGTGCCCAGCAGTGACATTAATCATTGACGACTCTTCCCCCAGGGTGCCCAGCAGTGACATTAATCATTGAACGACTCTTCCCTTCCCCCACACTCTCTTAACTCGAGCATTAGCTATGTAAAAATATCAGTACTCAAAGAGCAGTTAATAAATGACAGTTCTTAAGGCTGCTGCAACCTCTTCCCTCCGCGCCCTGGAAAAACAGAACAAAGAGGGTAAGTAGCACAGGGCTGCCAGGGAAAATACGTGGGCCTGGCAGTCACAGCGCAGTCTGTGAATACCACAGTGGGACATGTTTATCAGGGATGGGATTGCACGTGTAGCACCTGCTTTCCTGGGCATGTATCCCACCTTTATAAATGTCTCAAGGCTGTGCATTCAAAGCTAAGGTTCAGAGGCACGTTTTCCACAAGGAACATGCGCTAAGTTAGTGACTTATGCATCAAGCTAGCAACCTTAGAGCTATAAGGTAGCAAAACTAAGCAGTTTCAGTGAGAAACTGAAAGATTTTTCTGGGAAGATCATAACTGGATTTCAGTCAAAAACTGGAAGATTCTCTGAATCATAAACAGAGCAAATATTTTACTTTCAGAGGAGGAAAGTGCCCCAAACCTTCAATTAAAAGGAGGGGAACAAAAACCCCTACTACCATCTGCTGTTTGGCAGACCAGATTCTGATGCCTTTTCACACGTCCTGGTCTTTAGTCTAGAAATAGATCACAAAAATCAATGGGCACCAACTGAGCACAGCTGGATTCGAAGCAGGTAAGAAAAATAGCATCTATCTGCAGAAATTCTGTCACTCAAGGGCTTGCTCTGCTCAGCTTAGAATATATAACCCAAAGTCTTCAAGCTAAGGTCTCAGACCTGCAGTCAAATCACTGCAATCAAAATGCTTACCATTTGTCACTTCATCTGTGGTGACACTGCTGGGGGCACTGAGCCTGCAGTCAATGCAAGGTTGGATGACCACTCCTTTATGGCTGAAAATAAATGGAATTGCCCCAAATACACTGTGGGCTCTGAGCACGTATGTGAACTCTCATCAGCACTCAGCTACATTTTAGCTGGAGACATCCAAAGAACACTCTAGCACAAAGGGCACTACAAAGGGCATCAAAATAACATGGGTTGTGCTAAGGAAGATGCCATCTAGGTACAAGATCACTTACCAATTTGGGGGGCTTTTTCTGTCTTTTAATGAGACCACAATGCAGTGACAGGAAAATCAAAAAGCAGGTACATGCAGGTAGAAGAAACACGACTAGCAACACTACTTGTGGATTTACTACTTAAAAGGTAATAGTGCACAGAATGAAAGAAGCTGCCATGGGGTTGGCCTCACTCAAAGTGGGGCCAACTTAGATGCAAATACATGGTTAAAAATGGAAACCTGAAAAATAGAGAAAGGTCAGCAGAAGGGAAAGAAAAAAAAAAAAAAGGAAAGAAAAGTAATGAGAAATTAATGAAGTTGAAGCAGCAGGGAGGAGAGAAAAAGAACAGAGAAGAGCACTGGGTCACTCTGAATTCTCATCATGATATGACAGTGGCCTCACAAACCAGAGATGCTGCAAAAAATGTGCATAGCAGAGACAGGGGAATAGATGGATGATGGTGAAACAGCTGGACTATGTTAGGACAGACAGGACAAAACAAATAAAAAAAAACAAGGCAGAGAAAGTAGAGCTTTGGGCTGACTGTTGTTGTGGGTAAAGCCGTGGATGCAGGATTGCTACCTGCCAGCCACTGTGCATCCCTGCCTAGACCCAGACCACAGCCAGCAAAACTGTCTCCCAAAGGAGCAGTAAGAGAAAGGAATCTCTGAGACTCTGAGAGTCACCACTGGCATCATCCACGTTTCCCTCTGACTTATCCCACTTCTGTGTTCCTGCTTGCTCTCAAAAGGAAAGCACACCTATGCCTTTGGGAAGACAGTCCCTCTAGCATCTATCCAAAAGGCAAGATAGGGGCTGTGGCACCCTATAGACTACCAGCTTTGGCCCACTTTCTCTGCAAACATAGGAGACAAATTTTCTATTAGAGAAACTTAAACTTTTTGTTGTATGATGTTTCTTTATGAATGTTTCTCTAATGAAGAATGTTTCCAATTAAGAATTTTTCTCCAAATAAGTTTTTTTTTTAGAAGTAAAAATATGTGTTTATATTTAGAGGTTTTGCAATATCGATCATTATATTAACAGCATTTCATCAGCAGAAGTTTCCTAGCACCTTGGGAAGCAGGGAAGAGCACAAGGTTACCCAGAACCGAAACAGAGTGCTACCTGTACCAGTTGCATGGAAGAAAGCAAGACAGAAGCATAAGAGGAATGAAAACTACTGTAACTCATGGAGAGACTAGGAGGACTCTGGTGGTCAAGATACACTGCCTGCTGAATCGAATCAAGGATCAACATCATTCACTTACTAAAAGATTGTCTCCTTGGAAGCTCTGAAATGTTCTGAAAGAGCCTCATATTTCACCCCACGACACTTCATACTGTCCGTGTCACCCCTGCCATTCACGGCACCTGCTGCTACTGTTGTCCTGCCAGCCATGCTGAACTCCCTTGGGTTTGCTGGCCCGAGCAGTGGCAGGAGCACTGCTGCTGTTCAGCAAGACTGGGCGTATGTTTCTCTTAACATCGTTTCCCCATAAAGACCCAGAAGCAGGGCTGAGAAAGGAGGAACAACAACTCTGCTGTTTTGGTGCACAAGCTGCCAAGCACCATGAACTTAAAAGTTACTCCATATCCACCACTTAAAACAGAGGCTTTGCCATCTCCTCTACCCTCTAACTACAAAACATAAAACAAATATAACTCACTACAGTATCATAAGAAGCGATCAGTGATTTAAATGCATGGAGAAAGTTCCTTATTTAATCCAGAAAGAATCTTGGAAGTTTTTCTCACAGAAGCTCCCAGGCTGCCCACTGGGGAAGGTGAAGGGGGACTGCTGCTGCAGGAGCCACCCAGCATGTCTCTAGGGAGCCACAGCCAGTCCCCAGGGGCTTCCACTCAAACCTCCCTCTGTTAGAGACGCGGCTTCACTCCTGTCAGCCTCGCACTTGCATTATAAAACAACCAACCCTAGCAGAAAGGCTGTTTAGCCAATTCCTCAGAAACCGCATACTGAAGCAAAAGTGAGGACATTACTGTAACAAAAGGGCCTTTGCTGCCATGATGGGCTAAGGAGGTAACTGGGCAAGACAGTAAGAATAAAGATTACCTCATATTGGAACAATTGATAAACTTGGGAAAAAGAGACAGCGCCACAATTCCCTTGCACTCCCCTTCTGAAATGTACTCTCCTTGGGCCTGGAGGCTCTCTCTCTTAACTGCAATCCTAACCCTCGAAGCCAGAAAAGTTTCTGGTGGGTGCAGAGCCTGCAGCTGCCAGGCCTAATGCAGTCTCAAGGGCAATGCTCTATTAAATGAATCTGGATATAGCATCACATTTCCTTTAACATGCAGCTTCTAGCTCTATTCCCTGAAAGGATGCAACATCTCTCTCTCTTAACCCTAACATGAACAATATCTGCCAACCTAATCTCCTGGATTAACAGCCTAAAACAAGGTCTAGAGCATGGTAAAATACAATGTTCTCCTGGAACTATTCTTTGTATAGCATGCCCTCTAGCATGTCCTTTCTCAACCAGGAACTAAATATCTCTGGCCTTTCTTTCTCAATCTTAAACCTAGCCCTAACCATACCCTAGCTCTAAGCCTGAAATCGCAACACCTACTGCTCCCTAAAAGGGAAAATATGCTCCTAGCACCAATCCGGATAGGGTGCGAGATTCCTTTCACAAGCCCTTTTATTCCCCATTCCCAGTATGGCTTTAGGCTTTTGAGCTCTATTAACCCCAACCCCATCCCTAAGAGTGAGCTCACCACTGTATTTCCTATGGATCCGTATTTCCTTTCGCCTGCCCTTTCTAGCACCACTCCCCATGGAGCTCTAGGCTTTCTCACTCTCTTAACCCTACCCCTAGCCCTAACCCCAACACAAAGCCTGAAGCCAGTAGGACTAGGGATACCAAAACACAAAATATGCTCCTAGCGCCAGCACACGTAGGGCACTGTATTTCTTTTCGCCACACCTTTCTAGCGATACACCCCATGGGGCTTTAGGCTTTCTCTCACTCTTAACCCTAACCCTAGCCACAAGCCTGAGGTCAATAGGCCTAGTGATACCTAAACACAAAATATGCTCATAGGAGCAGTCTGCATATGGCACTATATTTCCTTTTCTCAGCCCTTTCTAGCACCACTCCCCATGGTGCTCTGAACTTTCTCTCTCTCTCTCTCTTAACCCTAACCCTAGCCCTAACCCAAAGCCTGTGGTCAATAGGCCTAGTAATACTTAAACACAGAATATGCTCCTAGATGCAGTCTGCATATGGCACTATATTTCCTTGAACCTGCCCTTTCTACCACCACTCCCAATGGGGCTCTAGGCTTTCTCTCTCTCATAACCCTAACCCTAGGCCTAATCCTAACCCTAGCCCCAAACCTGAGGTCAATAAGCCTAGGGATACCTAAACACAGAATACGCCCCTAGGAGCGGTCTAGATACGGCGCTACATTACCTTTCGCCTGCCCTTTCTACCACCACTCCCCATGGGGTTCTAGGCTTTCTCTCTCTTGCAACCCTAACCCTAGCCCTAACCCTACACACAGAATCCACACAGAATGCTTAAGGTTGGAAGGGACCTCTAGAGATCATCTAGTCCAACCCCCCTGCTCCAGCAGGGACACCTAGAGCACGTGGCACAGGGTGGCATCCAGGCAGGTTTTGAAGATCTCCAGAGAAGGAGACTCCACAACCTCTCTGGGCAGCCTGTTCCAGGGCTTTGGCACCCTCACAGGAAATAAGTTCTTCCTCACATGAAGGTGGAACTTCCTGTGTTTCAACTTACACCCATCAGCCTTAGACCTAAGACTGAAGTCAGCAGGCCTAGTACTACCTGAACTAAAAATACGCTCCTAGCGCCAGTCCACGTAAAGTGCTATATTTCCTTTCATCTGCCCTTTCTAGCGACCCAGTCCATGACTATTTAGGTTTTCGGTTGCTCCTAATCATAACCCTAGTCCTAGCCCTATCACTGAGGTTACCATGCACAGTGCAGCTTAAACAGCAAATATGTTCCTAGGAGCACTCTTGATATGGCAATATATTTACTTTCACCAGCCCTTTCTAGGGCCACTCCCCATGGTGCTCCAGGCTTTCTGTTTCCCTGAACCTTAACCCTAGCCCTATCCATAACCTGAAGCTAGACCTAGCTAGGTCATTTCCTTCCACTTGCCCTTTCTAGTGCTACTCCTCATTGCCCGTAGGTTTGCTCTCTCTCCTAACCCTATCCTAGACCGAACCCGGAGGTCACCATGCCTAAAACTCCCTACATGGCAAGCAGGCTTCTGGACAGGGCGCTATCTTTCCTTCCTCTTGCCCTTTCTAGCACCGCTCCCCTTTGGGCTTGGCACTTTCTCTCTCAACCTTAAGCCTGAGGGTCACGATCTTTCCTTCCTCTTGCCCTTTCTAGCACTGCTCCCCTTTGGGCTCTGCACTTTCTCTCTCAACCCTAGCCCTAACCCTAAGCCTGAGGGTCACTATAGCTAGTGCTTCCTAAAAGAAAAATATTCTCCCAGCACCAGTCTGGATATTTGGCTGTATTTCCCTTCACAAGCCCTTTCTGTCACCACTCCCCATGGGACTCTAGGCTGTCTCACTCTCTTAACCATAACCGTAGACCTAACCCTAACTCTAATGCTAAGACTCAAGTCACCAGGGCTAGTGCTGCCTCAACGCAATTACGCTCCCAGTACCAGCCTGGATATGGCTCTACATTTCCTCAGCCTGCCGTTTCTAGACCCACTCCCTATGTGGTCGTAGACTGAGCAGAAGCTTAGGCCACGTCACATCTGCTCTCTGTAATCCAGGGCTTACACGAGGCAGAGGGCTGAGGCACTTCTCACTATCTTAGCACTACTCTGCTTTTCATTGTCTGATCAAGTCTCTTGATCCATGTGAGAAAAGTCCCAAGGAAAGCAAATGAAGATCCAATTTTCTGTAATACTGTGCTAACCTTTTCGCAGGTTGCGTTTAATGGGCCTGCCTGCCCGCTCTGACGGCTGCTGCATCTCATACTGTGATGGCTCCTTTGCAAGGTTCAGAGGCTGGCTCTCCTGCAAGACAGCTACTCCTGTGCTCAGAAATTGCTTCTTGTATCTTTAATAACTTGAGTAATTTTTTATCATCTGAGAAAAATAGTTCTGTAATTTTACAAGCTAACCTACACAGGAGAAATAACACTAAGTTCACAGTCTAAGAGACTGCCCCCCCTTTCCCACATCTGTCTCACAAATGCCGTATGCACAGGTGAGAGCATTCCCTGTCTTCTCTCGGCAAACCTTGGATAACCGAGAAGATACATAACTCACTGAAGAGTTTCAAGACAGAAACCTGGCAAAAACTTCCGAGGACCTGAAAGAGGTGTCCAGCTCTAAGTGACATTCAACAGCATATGGATGTTTACATCACATTAGTCCTTTTAAAAGATCACCACATCTAATATTGTCACATATAACCTTCCCCAGGACGGGTGACTCAGCCATCCCCAGCCATCCATATTCTACAATAATTGATGAGCAAAAGTAAAAGGATCCATATTCCATTATAAAACACCTTGATATATCCAAATAACCCCCTAATTCCCTTTTTTTTTTTTTAACCTTTCCTGTACGTTTGACAATAGTTTTTCTCTCCTAACACACCTAAGTACTTAACAGCCTAGAATATCTGCTATTAAATAACTCAGGTTGCAAAGAGATGCTGTTTTGAAAAAGACTAAAACAACTACTTTACTAAACAATTTTACATTTTATGCAAGACAAATTTAAAAAACTCTAATTTTGGGGAAAAAAAGAATGAAGAGGATCCGGAAATTGAAAGCGCTGTCCTAATTAGGAGACAACTACAACCAACTTCCAGGTCAAGTGACAACATCAGTGAAAGCATCATTTCAAATATTACTACATTGCATTTTTAATTAACCTTCCTCCACTTTTCAAAAGCATCGCCTGTGTTACAAACACGACTTTACAACATCAAGCTCAAAAGCGCTTTCTCTCAGGCAGGCAACTGCCAATGGCAGGGAAAATTTTTACCTCTGAAGCCCAATCCCTTCAAGAGCAGTGATTTAAAGGTAGAGATGCTAGGACAGACCTCTCTCTAAAATCCCCCCTGAAATTCCTTCCCACAAGGTAACCAATCTGCCAAGGAAAGTCAACTGAGACTTTCTATTTCATGATCTATGAATCTTGGCATAACAATTATTTTTATTTTATTTCTCTTTGTACTCGGTGTATCTTGCAGTTCCCACCTCTTGTCCTGTATTATTTCAAGGAAATTGTTTCATTTTGCTTTTAAAATCCCTAAATATTCGTATAAATGGATGTATGCTTTTCCTCATTGCACAAAATAAGCCTGTCCAAGACAAACACCTACTGCTCCAATGCCAGTGTTAGAGCACAACTTCCAAGCCTGCTACATTTCTAAGTCCCACAGCTGTCAACTGTTATTTCAAAATCTAAGCCTAATATGATCTTGTTAGCCAAAATTTAACACTTACTTGCAGCAGCTCACTTAGCTCTCACTCATACAAACACATATGCACACGCACAGGCATGCAGTGAAGAAACTGCCTGTATAAAGCACCGAATTCTACATTCTGCCCAAGGCAAGAGTTCATCAAGGTGAAAGTCACAGGATCACAGAATGGTTGAGGTTGGACGGGACCTCTAGAGATCATCTAGTCCAACCCCCCTGCTCCAGCAGGGACACCTAGAGCACATTCCTGCAACAAAAAACACCCCCCTGTTTTCTGTAGCTTGTCCTCTTTTTAGGCATCTGTGTTTCCATCCATCCTGAGACAGGAGGATCATTCCTCAAGCAAGCGATGTGGGATACAGGCTCCGAGTTGGCGATGGGTCAGGATTCCCAGAGGCCCCCGACAAATCCTTGCCTTGCATTTCCTTTTAACAGAGCAAGTAACAGTGTTTGAGGGCAAATGAATGGTCTTGCAGATGGACGCTGGTGGGGAAAACCATGCAAAAGAGATACCGGGGGGGCAGGAGAAACTGGACTGCAGCGAGAAGCATTTTATGTCCAGTCTTAACTAAACACTGCCTGCCACAGAGTTAAACTGGGGCATTCTCCTGCCTTTACGCAGCTTTGGGAAGGCAGCAAAGCAAAGCTGCAGAGACAAAACCAGAAATAATCCCCAAACCTCTTTGTGCAGCGCTGCCTCTCTGAGCAGCCTGCCAAGAATGGGTTAAACTATGCTGCCCTTTGGAGAAAACGGACTTGTTGAGTAACTCAGCTGAGGAGTGACACCTAGATCCAGTGATTGAATCAGTGCATAACAGCTAATGGAACCTGTGATGAGAAAATTAGGCTGTTCTACTGAGTTGATTTGGGACCAAGGTCTGTAAAAGCACTGCACTCGCAGTGCAACCCAACAGCTCCTACCACCCCAGCAGACAGCCAAGCAGGGTCCACATGGAGTAAATTCTGGAACTGGCTTCCCAGCACTCCCGCATGGCTGCGACACAATTGCACTTTTGCAAACACAATAAAAAAAATAATAAAAATTCTTCAACGAGTGGCTGGAGAGAAAAAACATCAGCTAATGAAAAAACCAGCAGCGAGGCCAAACTGAAATCATGCACACAGAGCACTTGCTCATGCATGCTAAGCAAAGCAAGCTGATCCAAACCCAAGTATTGGCAGCATCCAACGTGACTCCAAAACACGAAGGCCTGATTCAGACAAACGGCACTGAGCAGCTGTGCAGCTGCTAGGCCCTAAGCCTGAGCACAAGGGCACGTGCTGCCCAAACCACGCACGTAGGTGTGACACCCCAGGGGCTGCTCTCACTGTCGCGTGGCCCCACAGTAACTCCATGTGCTGTGTACTTCACCAATAACCAGCCGTCCACTTCAAACACCCTCCAGCAGGCCAGGAGCCTGTGAAGGAAGGTGAGACACTTTTCCCCTCCACTCTAGGGGAGGGAGGTACAGGAAAAAGCTTTTCAAGTCTACTGCGATGCCACTATCTGATTTTGCCACCACAGCCCTCAGCTACTATCCTTCCCCAGCAGTTAAACTCTTCCTCCTAGTGCTAGTGCATTGTTTATGTTATTAGCAGTGAGCAACGACAACATCACCTCTTTCACTTCATAGACCCAACGTCCGACACAGGTAACTTCCAAGTCACAGTTCCAAGACTGACACGCAAAACTCCAGAGGCTCAAAGTGGCCTCTGGAAAAAGCTAGACTAGACTTCAATTTCACATAAATGAATCCAACTTACTATTGTGCATAGTAAAAGAGAGCAAGCCAACAACGTTCCCTCCCTTCCCTCCGCCCCGCTCTGCCTGGGGAACGCATGCAACGTTGCTTTTCTTAAGTCTTGGTGGCCAGAAGAAATTCACCCCCAGCAGAGGAACAACCAATACCAGCAAAAGTGCTTGTGCTGCTGCGTCTCACAGACACCCTCTGAACAAAACAAGCTTTCCTGACAAAAGCACAACTCGGCCAGTGGAGCTGCAGCCGCGCGACAGCTGGGTAACCCCACCTGAGGCCTGCCATGGCCTCGTTCACTAAGGCAATGAGATTTTTGCTCCAAAGTGCTAAGTCGGTTTTGAACAGGATACTTAGGTTCTTTAATTCTAAGCAGCCCACCCCGCTCCTGCTGTTTGATACCTCACATTGGCAATGGTGACAGAGAAAAGCCACTTCGGGGAAAAGAAAAAAGGTGAAATTTTCTTCCCAAGGGAGACACGAGCGAGAAGCAGTGGCTCCCTGATGGACTGGTGGTTGTTCTCTCGCCTTCCCCTGAGCACAGGTTCCCTTGGTCTCCAAGCCCTGGCTACGTTCCCTGTGGCACAGAAAGAAGACCACTAGCCATGCACGTGCAGTGTGAGCAGCAGCTCGCGGCTTTACCCCACACGCATTCCCGGGGGACGGCCGGCATTACCTCCTGGGGCGAGGGACCGCAGGAGGAAGCCAAGGAGCTGCATGCCAAGGAGGTAGGCAAAGCATATATTAAGCTAGGATAGATCAAACTGACACGGATTAGGAGGCATGTGTTAAAGCGCATAGCTCAGAGGAACTATGGGAATAAGATGATGTACAGCAATGGCTGTGGCCACAGGATTGTGAATGCGCTTGAGCAGGAGCAAAGGTGCCACAGACAAGGCAAGAGGAGAAAGGACTCTATGGGCAATCTGAAATACTGTGTAGCGGAAAAATACACCTTGAAACTCCTGAACATCTCTATGTAAGACATTGCAAAGTACGGTCACTTGGGTCTTCTGACCTTGTGTAGCAACCTTCTGCCTCACCCACACCCCTATTTCAAATGTATAGCATCTTAGGAGCAAGCCTCATTCTGTTGCTCTGAATCATATTTGATTACTAGGCTTCGTATGCATTTGCACTCAAAGCCTCTTTGAGAGGGTTTTTTGGAGGGTATTAGATTTTCTGTTGAAGAAAAATTTAAGATGCATTACAGTATGACAGTCTAATTACAGACTGCAATTTCAATTTCATTTACTTCTGTAGCATCTTGTGATGTTTAACATTTCCAGGAGAAACAATTACAGGACAGTAGTAAGAAACACAATTTAGCATCTGCAATCATGCACACGCAGAAGTCAATCCCTCCTACTCCACATTTCATTCTTGATCTGGCAGTGCTTACTTTATTAACACCCGAGAAGAGTGTCTTTATATATCTTACATAGATGCTTTACATTACTAATCTAGTAACCTGATTTGCTATCTTAGCCAAAAGTTGGGCTTAAAATAAACAAATACATTTATCACGTTTACAACAGCAGTGTCTGTATACAGACAGAGGATGGGGCTCCAGGTTTCTAGATAATCTGTGGGTACAATGGTGCAAACAAGCCCCCGGACAAAAGATGTGCACTCTAGGGAAAGGTCCAAAGAAGGAGTAAAGGATAAAACACATGAGCAGAGTCAACAGTGACGTAGTGGCACACATACTGGTTGCTCTCCATTGAACATAGCTCCCCCAAGAAGAAGAAATAAGTCTTGCCTGCCATTCAGAAATGTTCATAGGAGGAGGAGGAAATGTTCATAGGAGGCGGAAGGATAGAGATGATCTCATCTGCCTCTGCCATCCTCCATGCTGGCTGCAGTATTGACTACGATGGACTTAACATCTGTCATGGTCCAGAAGTGAGAATAACATTTGCAGCCATTCTGCTCCAAGAAGGCCACCTCTGCGCACCCGCTGCGCGCCGTGCTGCGTGGGCCAACGCGCTGGCACCTTCCTTCGCTCCTTCAACCTAACACAAAGCCCAACACAATTCCGTGATGACACTTGAGAGCAAATCCTGCGACGTTACATGTTCAGCCCTTGCCAGAACTATTGCTAAGGAGCAAGGAGCATGTTAGCAAACCCACCCACGCTACAGAGCTCCTCTTGGGCATGAGAAACAGGCCTATAGTGAGCAACTGGAAGACTGTACATAAGACATAGCCCACCTGAAGGCAATTTTTTCCCCTCCTTGCCTGGCTTCCTAAGGAAACAAAGACAAGGAATTGAACTGCATTGGCTGAGCGTTGCACAAATAACTCGCAAGGCCATTTGTCAACGTCTGCCTGATTTGACAGCTGTGTCCCTTTTCACAGTCATTAGTTTCTGAAAGGCTTTCAGAAGATCTGCACTCAGGTAGCGAATGGAGCCCTTGCAATGCCTTCCCTGGGAGATAAGGCTGCAGTGTGATCCCAAGCTCTATTAAACTCCGGAATTGGCACGGGAAAGCACCACTCTGAATGGTGCCACAATGGGAAAAGCTCCAATTGGTGCCCGTAAAAATCAGACGTGGTAATATCATCGTGTCTCTCTCTCAGATATCATGTCTCAATAGTTCTGCCTCTCCTGGAAATGCCATTTTTTTTGAAGAGCATAATCTTATATCAAATGACTCTCTTTTAAAGCAGCTCTGCTTAAAAATACATCCTTAGAGAGGCCTCATAAAGCCAGAGATAAGATGTCAGTGAGCGACAGAGTAGCTCCTGGAGGAGTTAAATAACAAAGGAGAAGCAGAGCTAGCAAAGCTGCTAGAGAAAATTATATTCAGGGGTAAACCCCCTTTGCACTAATTGCACAGGAGTAAAATGGATACTGCCGTATGATCGGATCTTTGGTCATCACAGCTCACCCGCCTGTTCTACGTGTGCAGGCAGGCCGCCTGTTTTACAGATTGTCAGGCCATTTTCTGCGCGTGACGGCCAAACCACAGACGTGCGACCGCCTGCCCTGCAGCAGGGCACGTGGCAGCCCTGCCCGACACTCAGTTCTGCAGGAGCAGTTGCAGGACTCGTGCAAAAGAAATGACAAAGCGATGGGGCTGCTTCCAATAACAGCCCACCACCCTGCTATGGGCTCCCCAGTCCAGCGCGAGATTCCTGGGGTTCTCCTTGCAACCGCCTTCCTCACTCTTGAGGGCCTGCCCAGTTAAATGAGGGCAAGTCATATATTCACCATTACTGTTCTAGCATCCCCGCTGCAATAACCTATTTTGCACCACAGGAGGGTAGATAAACCCAGGGGGCTGAGCTGCAGCAAACAAAATAAAATCTTCTCAGTCATGTCAGAAATCTATTGCTCTCCCCTGCCGCGCCCCAACTTAAACCTTCAGCCGAGTACAGCTTTGAAATTAGTACTGTCTTCAACCACCAGCAAGCTCTGGTGTTTCTAGCCGCCAATAACAGCATTCACTTGACTGCTGTAGGGTGGAGGATACAGATGAAGGACAACTCAACAAAATCAGTTGCTTCTCTCCTCAGATTTCCCAGCTTAGGGAATAAGCAGGTGCTCGGCCCATGTCTCTCCTCCGAAGCTAACAAGGTCAGATAGTTTCTAAATGAGGTATAAGGAAGCAAAGAGACACCTCTCTACCCCCACCCTCTGGCCAAACACTTCTCTCAGACCACCCAACAGCCCACAGTGCGTTTTCATGCCCCGCTGCTCCTTTCTCTGGCTCCTCAGAGTGCAGTGGCCCTGCATGCTGGAACTTGCACAGATTTCACACCCACAGGTGCAGTTCTTAATAAAACAGTGCAAGGAAGGAAAGTTATCCCCAGGAGGTCTCCTTACTTCCCTTGTCCTTTCCAATTATGCCCAAGTAATAAGGAGTGCTGCTGCAGTATCCCTACAGCACCCAGTCAGCAACGTTGGTGCTTCCCAACCTGGGTCTGCAGTTGCCATGCTAAGGCAAGAAGCCCGCAGCTGGCCCCTGGACCCAGATTAAACAGTAAATAAACATCCAACATCTCCATCACGTTCTCAGTGAAATATTTCATGAGGAGGACACAGGGAAGCCAACAAGGAGTTTGCTCAGGGGCCCGGTGGTCACTGCTCGGCCTGGCTCACCATACCCACCACTAGCCATGAAGGAGCCACCCAGCAGCCCGCACCTTACTGGAGGCGTCAGAGCCCTGGCCAGCCACCTTCAGTGGCAACACCAGCCAGGCATCACCTGCTCTTAGCTTCGCAAGCTGAAATTTGGATTCACCTGCACTTTCCTAAAGCAAGGCAGAGGTGCTTGCTTTACTTCTGACCAGATGCTGGTGCACAACATTCAACAGCTCTGCCTCGTGCTTCCCTGGCTCTGCTTCTCCAGGCAGTCCTGACCTGCACTTTGTGTTTCAGAAGCCAAGATACACCAGAGCACTTCTTTGCCTCCTCTCTTTTGTTGCTGTCTCCTCTCTCCATGCTAGTCTTCTACAGCCCAGCTTCACAAACTGTGTACTTTACTGCTTTTTAATCTCAGCTAGAGTATTATCTCAAGTGTCTACCACGCATATTCAATTCCTGGATGGGCAAACTTCTACTAATCTAGCAAGCCTTCCCTAGCACAGTTCCCTAAGGAATGCAAGAGCTGCTGGAAACAAAGGTACTGCTCCAAGTGTTTCCTTTTTCAAGTCTCGGTGGCTTGGGAGTAGCAAGTCAAAAAAAAAAGAAGGAATGCTGGCAAAAGCTAAGGGAGATTAAGGAGATGACATTTTCCTTTCCACAGCACTCATGTAGCCCTGAGGACATATCCTACCTTTTTTAAACAAAAAGAAGAAAGCAAGCAGAGTCTTGGATTACAAGCGCAGAAAGCAAATACCTCATTTTACTGACTGTCATAAAGGAGTTCAGGATATTTTGAGGACAGAACATGGAACACAAATGTTCTCCCCCAGATATTTCACAGTAAAATAAGTCTATTTCATTATGAAAAAAAATATTCTGCTTTGTGATCAGTCAAGATCTTTAGTTTCAGCAATTCAGCAAAAGAAAATTGAAGTCTGTATAAAGGATGAAGCCAGGCAAATATTATGCATCAGGTGCCAAAAGCTGTTTAGGTAGCTCACAAGCCAGCACAGGGAGACAGGGATTGCCACTCGCTGCTGGCCGCGTGCCAGAAAATGACACCCACGTGACAATTCCCATGGGAGCTGCAGTGCTGCCTTCCAGCAACCCTGTGTCCGTGTTCTCATGTCTCAATGCCCTGGGGTGGCTGCAAATGCCCCATGAACGGCTTGGGCAGGACTCTTCACAGCGCAAAGAGCAATGTGAGCAGGACTCTTCAGGGAGGAAGGAGCTACCTGAGGCAGTAAGACTACCAGGTTGGCGCCCTACAGTAACTGCTCCTGGTTTGCTGTGCCCACAGACAGACTTGGCACCACCACCAACAGGGCACCTGAGGCCCAAGGCACCCTCAAAAGGGCTCTGTGCTCTCCAGCTGAGAGACCAGGGAGGAAAAATTTGCTCTATTTTCACAGGTTATATGACATCTTGTAAAAATTTTACAGCGTGAGTGCAGCACCTAATGCAATAAAGCTTGCCAGGAACATTTAAAATCAAGGTCTCTGGGATTTTGTTTCCTATAAATTCACCAGGTTTGCAGCGAAGAATCGCCTTTGCAGGAGCGCAGCAGCAATCTCACTGCAGCCACACGGAGCCGGGGACTGCCATGACTTTGGCACCCATCTGCGGGGCAGCTCAAAGTGCTGGGAACGGGGCTGTAGAGAGGCACTAAGGTGACCGGAGCTCATAAACACGGACCGGAACAGGAGAATGCAAACAGAATATAGAGCAGAAGGAACCTACAACAGGTGTTTAATGCTTTCAGTGCATTGACCGCTCTTTATATGCGTGAAAAAACTCAGCAGCTTTTATTTGTAGGTCGAAGCATGGAAAGACGCTGTTTCTACTTTCCAGTGCCAGGGTAAGATGGTAAAACTTGGCTGAGTAGGTATTTGAAGAGAAATCCTGCTCCTGCGCAGACACACACCTACTTTCATTTCCTAGTAAGTAGAAGATGACACATAACTGACGACTTTAAAGACAAAACAGCAGCAGCAACCTATAATCACAACAAGATTTCTGATCGGTAGAAGGGGATTTCTTTTTCCTGCTTTTCCTGAAGATGGGTCAGCTTAAGCCACTACTTTTTAAAATGTTTTCTTTTCAGCAGCCCTCCCCAGTGGCAGGAGCTGAGGAATGGCACACATTATAACTCCATGCTGTGCAAATCTCATTTGGGCCTGAGCATCACCAGTCACTCCTGCTGTGCAGGTAGCACACCAAGGGGGAACGCAAGGGAAGTCGTGCTGCGGAATCTGCCGCCACCCGCTCCCCTGCTCACAGGCTTCAATTCACTTATAACCCTCCCAGCTGGCACACGGTTATTCGCTCTTTATGGACCCCTCCTTTTCCTCTCCCTCCAAGCACTGGAGAACAGCTTTGATGATTTTAGGGAAAGGACGAAAGAGTAAGGCTTTCCTAGGGAAACACGCATCAGGGCGCGCACGTTGTGTGCAATCTGCCCTTGACAAATACACACGTTACTGGCAGCAGTGCACTTTTCTTGGAAAATGCACACGTCTAAGCACCAGATGAATCCTGTGAGGGATGAGAAGGCAGCGACTACCCTTTCTGGCAGTACCACGCACAGCGCTGAAGAGAGCTCCTCACACCAGCAGCCGACTGCCTTTCCCCAGCACACGCTTCAGCCAGCTGATGGTGCTGCCATCTCCCCCAGGGATGGCCAGGAGAGGTGCATGGCTTAGCAGGGCAGTAAGGCTCATGGCTCTGTATCGTTCCAAAAGCTTTAGCAGAAGCTGGGGTGAGAGAATATTTAGGAATTCAGAGGGAACTTGGGTCAGAGTTGGAAGACAAACTGCAGTCTTACTAAGACTCTCTTCCAGCTTATCCAGAGCTTAAAGAGGGCTCCCTCCTCATGTCTCGTAGCTCTGGTTAGGACCACACCAACTCAGTGGACTCGCGACAGTTAACCGCATCCCGCTCCTCCGCACGGCTCAGGTCAGTTGAGTTGCCTGTGCTCTGTGTTCCCTAATGCACCAGCCCTGCAGCTCCTGGTTTTGGCGGTGCAGCAGCACACACTGAAGAACAGCTCTTCAGACTTCCCTTGACATCCTGCCGCACAGCTCAGAAAACTCGTATGGAGAAGGGGCAATGAGAAAAAGCTGAAAGCTAACTGCAGTCCCACCCCCATTCCGAAGCGCCAAGCAGACACGGTGGCACTTCCCAAAACTTCTGTTCCCCAGTGCATTAACCAGCCACCCTGGAAGAACAAAGCATCTAAAGGCACTTTCTAAAGCCCCGACTGCAGACCCTCCTACATAATGGTCCAGACAAGTCACTTTGAACGTGACTTCACCTCCTTTCCTACTCCACTGACTATGCCACTCTACTTTCCATGCGACAAACAGCACATGTAACCCAGGCTCCTCACGGGGCTCCTTCCAACTCCTTCCACAACCTGTGCGCTCACTCATGGCAGTGAAACACCCAACTGCCCTGCTTTGGCCAGCCGCCTCCGCTGCAAGGCTGCACCCCCGCGTCCCGGTATCCCACCGGCACAACTCGCGGCTCACCAAGCTCTTGCCAAAATGACAGCCCCACAAGTGGCAAGGCGGGCTCTGCTCTGGGACCCAGGACTGACCGGGACCGAGAGGGATTGCCTGACAGTGGCTCTAACGTGGCAACGTGCTGAGCATGGCATCCCCGAACCAGCAGTGCCCTCCATAACCAATCTGTCTTGCCCCGTGCCACAGTTTTGAAGCACTTCTGCAACGCTGGCAAGAGCAGGATGAAGGCAGCAACCCCCACAGGTCGCCCACACAGACTAACGGCGTAGCCTAATGCCCGCCTTGCTCATCCTGCTCCCAAGGTCTAAGTTTACAAGCAGCAGCAAGTTCCCCTTCCACCGCGCAAGCAGGGACGAATGCGGCGGCGACGCGCTTTCCGGGCAGTACTCACCCAGAAGAGGAGGTTGAACACAAACATTAGGTACTTGATGCACTGCAGGCAGTTGTGAGCCATGCTGCACCTCTTCAGCTCTAGGAGAAAAATAAATGAGAGATCCAGGTAAAAGACAACGTACTTGTTCCCCTTGGGAGACGTGTACTTAGCCTTGGTGGCCTTGGGGCCTGGGTTGGTGTGAAAGCCAAAAAAAGAGTTGCTGGCGGTCCCAAACTGGCCGCCGTACATGCTGCTGTAGCGGCG